>CM012460.1:7386442-7691714 GCA_003999625.1 Oryzias javanicus | reverse complement strand
TGGTCAAAAGTTTATGTGACGATGTGAATGTTGCTTATGAAAGTTTCTGGCCATTTATATTTCTCTTTATAATAAATGCTGCCCATTAAAGTTATTTAAGGAAACGTCAAAACTCACTAAGCCTGGATGACAAGAGGACTAACTAAACCATGCAGAAAGAAAAATAAACTGTATAAAGATTTTATGAAAAACCATACAGTGATAATGAGATGAAATACAAAACTTATAAAATAAACTTACAACTATATTAAGGAAAGCTAAAATAGAATATTATAATGGAAAAGATAGAGCAGAAAGGGAATATGAAAGCAACATGGAAGATTCTGAATGAAGCAAATTCATCCGAATTTACAAAAAATAAAGCTGCCAGATTACTTTGTCAATAATGATCTGGTAATAAATAATAGCAAAGAAGTAGCAAATCAATTTAATAATTTTTTTGTTAATATTGGAGTAAATATAGCTAATTCAATAGACAGTCCCAGTAATCATAAAATACATAGCATAGACACAATCCTACAATCTATGTTTGTTGGAGATGTTGATGAGAGTGAAATATTAGCTATAGTAAAAAAAAGTGAAAACAAATCATCCACTGACAGTGATGGACTTGATATGAAAATCGTAAAAAAAACAATTGATTGCATCATTAAACCATTGACCTACATCTGCAATTTATCGATACAGTCTGGTGTTTTTCCTAAGAAAATGAAGGTAGCAAAAATTATACCAATCTTTAAAAGTGGCGATGAACATCTATTTACTAATTATAGACCTATATCATTACTCTCACAATTCTCCAAAATCCTTGAAAAATTGTTTGCTTTTAAGCTAAAAGTTTTTTTAGAAAAAAATGAAATACTTAGTGAAAAACAATATGGATTTAGGTCACAAAGATCTACAGCGCTGGCTCTAATAGAGCTAACTGAAAAGATTACAACTGCTATAGATAAAAACAATACACAGTTGGAGTGTTCATCGATCTACAAAAAGCATTTGATACGATTAATCATGATTTACTGTTATCTAAACTATCTATGTATGGGATTAGAGGTCTGTCATTCCAGTGGCTCAAAAGTTATCTAACTAATAGACAACAGTATGTCCAAGTAAATGGAACAAATTCAAACCATCAACAGATCACTACTGGAGTGCCACAAGGATCTGTATTAGGTCCCCTACTTTTTATTTTATTTATAAATGATATTGCAAAGTTTCCAAATAACCCAGTTTTTTTTTTTTTTTTATGACACATCCATTTTCCACTCTGGATCAAATGTACTTGAGCTGATGGTAACGCTAAAAGAAGAAATAACTAAAGTGAAAAATTGGTTTTCTGAAAATAAGTTATATTTGAATTGGGAGAAAACAAAGTTTATGATTTTTAGTAATCGGCAAACAGATGAAAATTTAACATTAAACATTGGTCAAGTTAACATTTGCAAAGTAAGTGAAATAAAATTCTAGGAGTTATTTTGGATGAAAAGTTAAAATGGAAATCTCACATTAATCATTTGAAAAAGAAAATTAGTAAAAATATTGGAATTCTTTACAGAGTAAAAGATATATTTAATAACGCATGTTATATTGTTCCTTTATTTTACCATATTTTAGTTACTGCCTTGAAATCTGGGGAAAAGCATATTCAGTTCATACAAAGCCTTTATTTATCTTACAGAAAAAAGCAATAAGAATAATCAACAAAAAAGGCAGCAGAGAACACACAAATAATCTTTTTGCTGAATCACGATTGCTAAAGTTTTCAGATTTAGTTGATTTAAAAATGTTTTATTATTATGTTAAAAGCCAAATTAAAAACTCTCCCGGACATCATTCAGTCAGCTTTTTCATTTATTTCAGAAGATAACAGCAACAGAAGAAAAAACTGTTTCAAAGTGCCATTTGCACGCACAACCTGAGACAGACTCACATATCAGTTTATGGAGTCAATCTATGGAACTCATTGGACACAATATTGAAAGAAACTACTAGCATAGCTGCATTTAAAATAATCTTTAAAGATAGGATATTAGATAAATACATGAAGGAAAATTTATCGGGACAATAAATGTAAACCATAGACCGAGACGGATTAGGAAGGGGTAGAAATATAAAGTCTTGAAGATTTGTTTTTTTTTTTTTCTGTTAAAATGTCGCCTTCTTGTTTTTTTGTTTCTGTTTTTGTTTAGGAAAAGGGAACAGATTATATAAGAATTTTTTTTCTTCACTCTGTTCCAGTTGTTCAAGCCCAAATATGTTTAATGTATGTTTTTTGTAAATAAATGAAAAAAAAAGCATGAACAATAAACCATATATAATTCTTCTCACCAACACGTTTTTTCCTCAAACAAACCTGCTCTGACTCTCTGAATCCCGTTCATCCTCCCACTCCGGCTACATTTCTACTGCCGTCGTTCCTTTCTCCGCAGAGGCAGTGACATAGAAAATGTTGTCTGCCCCCTAGTGGTGGAATTAACACCCTATATAATCGACACCTGGCTTTCATTACCTTTTTTTTCCAAGAAACCACAAAAGAAAACTTTTTTTCCAGGGAATGTACGGCTGGTTATGATTTATTGAGGGCCTCTAAAACTCTTCACTTTGAGAACCCCGGCAGTAAAGTGTTGAATATCAGCACAAAGCTGCTTTTCTCCGCTTCAGAATCCCTCTGAATTCTGTCATTTGTATAAACAGTTCAAGAGTTACGGGAGTCAAAAGAATGTCAACACGGAGCAAACACTTCCATGTTAACGGGTTAAATGAAAGTTCCCTCTCTGTTCAGTTTATGGCATTAGTTATGAGAAAACAACCAATCATCGGAGGGCTTTGGACAGACATTTTAAAGTAAATAGATATAAAACTGGAAGGTGTTGAATTGTGAACTTGTAATTTGTCTTTCTGTGTGACGGCCACAAAAACCCAGTTCTGTTTGCAGCACTCTCATAAAGCTCTTTACAGTCACACACATTAGCATATCCACAGCTATATGGAGATTCAGGGCCTTTTTCAAGGACACCTTCACATATGGAGATCAATCTGCCAACCCTGCAGATAGAAGAGGACCACTTCACCTGCTAGATACAGCTACGGTGTCAGGAAACACACATACGGCCAAGTACTAAAGTCTAAGGGTGTCCTTCAAACCTTAAATCCAAGGATTCAGACTTTTCTTGTATTATTTTTCAAGATTTTAAGATTTTTGAATTAGGACAAATGATCACAATATCTACAGTTTTGCTGGTTATCCACGAGACTTAATGAGCATAAATAATTTTACAGAAGCCATCGTTTACCTTCATACCCCACTGCACTTGTATTTATGTTGACGCTGAAGACATATACACCATAAATGCGTATGTTAATGTGTAAAATAGCCCCTAACTTTTAAGGAGAAGCGTATCCTAACTCATCTGCCTCAGCCTCTGTTGGGGTAAAAACATTTTTTTATTCATGATTCTCCATAAAGGAGAGAATTTGTCAAAACAGCGATGTGGTTTTGAAATGTTCAATGAGGTTAACTGCAGTCTATCAGAAACAATATATGTAATCTGTAATTGTATGAGGAGATCATGAAGCCGGAGCCGAGCTTTCCTGAGTGTTGCTGAGATTTGTGAGCATACCTGGGAAATATTATCTAAATGGAGTGTAATAAATTGGTGGAGGGATTGTTAATGACATGCGGGGCAATTCTGAGCCAGATTATCCGGCTTCATGAGCCGTCTGATCAATCACCAACAATAAAAGCTTTCAGGGAATGAATCAAGGCCCGGCACCAGGTCCATAATGTTCAGCTACTGTATTTTCTGTTGTTTGGAGCGCAAAGATCAATGGAAACCATTCAGTCAAAGAGATTTGTGTTTTGCTTCTGCAGGACGGCCTCTCGCCCGCTGACTCTAACAGCTCCTTTGAATTGCCTGACTTTTAAAGGTAAACACCGTACAGCACATGTGTCAAAGTCAAGGCCCGGGGGCCGGATCCGGCCCTCCAGGTCATTTAATTTTATTGTTAGTAATGGCCTGATGTTATCTTGCGCTCATTTCTAACTTGTATAATTTTGACAAAATATATTTTTACAGAGAGTAAAATAATGAAAGTATTTTAAGGTTTAGGTTGAGTAATATTCTTGCTTTTTTATTATTCATATTTTTTTTGTTTAGAAGTTATGGTTTTTAATCATTAAAAAAATTAGCATTCTGCTACCTTTTTGGACTGTTTTGGCATTTACTAATATTTTTTAGCCTGTTTTGGAGTTTAGCTAATATTTTAGCTACATGCTAGCTGTTTTGGCTAATCTAAGCTTTTTTTCTTTTTTTTTTTGGCTATTGTGAAGTTTAGCTATTTTTTTCAGCTACATGCTAGCTGTTTTGGCAAAACTAAGATTTTTTTTTAATTGTTGGGCTAATTTAGCATTTAGCTAATATTTTAGCTTGTAATCAACTTGAGCGTTTTCAGCTATCAGCTTCAGTGTTTTTAGTTATCAATTTCAGCATCTTCAGCTATTAGCACTAGCATCTTCAGCAGCCACATACAGCTTACAGCCTTAATACTAGAATTATCGAACGTAATGCTATATATCAAGTTCATAATTATGTTAAAAAGTTAAGGTTTTAAAGTTTTAAAAATGTACTTTTCAATAAATGTTTATCCTGTTCGGCCCGCGGCTTAAGGTGTTTTTGGATTTAGGCCCCTTGTGTGATTGAGTTTGACACCCCTGCTGTACAGAATAAAGAAAAGAAATATTGCACAAATGGAATCTCTATAAAGTTTTCCAGGTCTCAAGACAAATTAAAGGCTTAGTCACAACTGCTCTTACAGGTAAATATGGGCCGTCTGCGGGCCAAAAATAAGCAAATCACGGCTTACTTCATCCTTTAGAATAAGACACATATTTGTATGTCAATGTTACCATTATGATAAATAAAAATGAACTTTTCTTGCATGAATAAAACATAAATATAAATAGATAATAGAAATAGTAGAAATAATTTTAAAACATGAAACAGTTTTATCTCTGACAGAGGAAAAAAAATTGCTTCAGACATGAAGTCTGCAGGATTTTGCTTGTTTTTTTTAATCATTTTACCAAACAAAAACTATTTGGGAAAATGGTAAAAAAAAAAATTAAAAAATCAGAGAGCGGCTCACTAAGTATGTTAACATGCAGCCCTTTATTCTCACATCTTATGGTTTCTGCTATCTGTATTTAATGAAACAAAGGTACAGACAATTTTTCAGGCCAATTCACCAGATTTTGGAGACTAAAGCCAGTAAAGAGTTCAGCCTGAAGCTGGGTAACTGCATTTCATGCCCCCTCTCTCTTTCCAGTCTTTGCCTTCTCAAATAAGACCTAATAACAAAATATCCTGCTTCAGTGGCAAAGAATAATTGATTTTGTGTTTCCTTAATCAACTGTTGATTATTCTGGGTGGGACTGACAGGACACACATGTGCCTGTCTGGGAAATGTGAAAACACCGTTAAATTGAAAAGCCAATACGTCTTAGTGCATTTATCGTGTGTTTAAATGTCCCGTTCTTTGGTTTCTATGAGGAAAACTGCAGTTGAGCAGAGGCTGTTCAGTACCGACGCCTTGAAACAACACCGAGTCCGGTTTCGGCTTTCCTGTGAACATTCTTCAAGCTGTCCCCCCCACTCGGCTCTGCATGGTTCACGTTTCTCAGCTCAAACACCTGAGCCAAATCAATGTGTCATTACGGCGCTTTCGCTGAGCTTGATGAAGAGCTGATGAGCTGAATCAGGTGTGTTGGAACAGAAGCCGAGCGCGCCTGATGGGGGCTGAGCCGTCACTCGGACCCTCATTCCTCCCATTACCAGATTATTCTCTCTGGCAGCTGAAAGTGAAGGGGATTAGTGTAAATTCAGCGCATTACAATGGCGGTAAATGAAGGGTTAAGGAGGTTTAGTCGAGCGTGAGCCACTCTTTTTTTTTTTTTAATACTCTTTACCCCCCATTGCTGGTTTTTCATCAGCTCATGCAGTGCTCAATCTATCCACATTTCTTTAAGCCTCCCTCATTTTCCAGAACAACTTCTGCCTTTCATTCCTGCTGCAGAGGCTCTTCTTCCTTTGAAGCACTTAGCTTTGATTAGCAGAGAGTAAAAGGCTTTAATTTAGTTGGTCTTTCTCTGCTTCCTGCCGTACTTCTCGTCTTCCTTTCTTCAGAGGAAGAGGATAAATCAGTAGGTGACGTGAAAGGCCTGCAGGTAGGGCTCACACATCCAGAGGCAGCTGCACTTACGCTGATCAATTTTTTTACCAGAGATGGCATTTTGAGCCCAAGCCAGAGAGAATGTGCGCCTCCCGTCTGTCCTCCACGCCATTCCCAGAAAGGAGGCGGCTGGCAGACGCTGATGTTTTCCTGGTAAAACTTTCTGCACAGAATCAAAGGAAGAGTGGATTGTCGTCGGCTTGAACCAAAGCAGTTGCGTTCCCCCTAAAGTAAGGACAGCAGCGCGGCTGACAGGAGCCCGAGGGTGGCTTTGAAAGCTGCTGGGGTGACGGGTAAACGCTGCTTTCAGCGCACCTTCAGCCACTTACCGAGCTCCTGAAATATCTCTGAAGCTGCTCCTGCTTTCATGTTTTTATCTCCAGCTGACAGCTCAGCTTTCAGAGTTGATGTACAAATCTGCAGCCAGCAGGGCTCACGCCGACGATCTCAACTGTGCTGCAGAAACATCATTTGGAGCTTCGAGAAACGACGTTTCACAAAAGCCGCTTTTGACTTCAGAGCGGCGGCTTGAAGCTCCGCGAAACATTTCTGATCCGTGTTGCAGGCTCGACCTGCGCGTTTGATCTGTGTGTTCATCGCAAATATGCCCCTGCTCTTTTCATCTTCAGCGCCGCTTTGGAAAGAAACCCGAGAGTCAAGCTTAATGACCAAACATAACCATCCAGAACTGCTCGTCAGCCCGGAGCCGCAGACAAAAACACTCACTTCCAAGGGGGCAATTTAGTCACCAATCCACCCATGTAGATGTTTTCCTACAGGGGGAGGGGGCCGGAGAGCCCGCACAACAGGAAGCACACAGGTGGAAGTGACAGCGCTAACCACCACACCATCGGCAGCCCTCCAGAAATGACTCATTCATCCAAAATACCGACATCACCAAAACTGAACACTTTGACGCTAATAAAAAATGCAACGTTGCTTTAAAATATTACAGAGCTCCGTCATCGATGCATGCTGCAGAAAAATGAGGAAGAGTCCCATCTGGAGCTGCGCTTTTCTATGAAACGCACTTTCATTATTATGGTCTGTAATTAAACTCACAGCAGGAAGCTCCGTGTTGACTTTAACTGAACATTTTTATTGCTTATTTAATGATGAACTGAAAAAAACATTCTAGTCCTTGTTGCTTTCAGACTTTTGTTAATAAACAAACTTTTATGCAGCTAAATTAAGGCCAATATTATTTGAAGCCCAAATAAAAATGATTGGTCAAAAAAAATGTCTGAAACTTTTTACTATTCGAAAATAAATTGAACTAGAAAAGTTGCACTACCTTTGATAATGTTGGTGTGAATGCTTTTTGCTGAAAGTAGTCACTGAAGCTTTGCTGAAAATAATGATGCAATTTACTGGAATTACTGAAGGGATTTGCTGAAAATGCAAAAGCTGTTTGCAAAATTTTACATTTAATAAAAAGACAAAAAGAACTAAACAAGAGCATTGAAGTTGACCTACATTTCTGAAAAATTTGTGGTAAAATTGCTTAAAAATCCCCAGTAGAGCAAAAAATATTTAGTGTGTTGCTCAAATATGAGCTAAACTCCAAATTAGCCCAAAAAACATTAGTAGATGCTAAATTAGCCAAAAGAAGCTAGCTTGATGCCTAAAAATTCCAAAAAAGCCGAATTAGCCAAAAACATTAGCATGTTGCTAAAATATTAGCTAAACCCAATTTAAAAAAAAAATTACTATGAAGGATAAATCATAGCTAATTAATAAATGTAAAGGCTTGTTGCTAATCTACTTAAAATTTAGAATTTTTAAGACTTTCTTAATTTCCTACGGGGATAATTTTGCTGATTCATTTTCATTCATTCATTTTCCTTAACCGCTTTGTCCCTTTCGGGATCGTGGGGGTGCCGGAGCCTATCCCGGCTGCTGATGGGCGAAGGCAGGGTTTACCCCGGACAGTTCGCCAGTCTGTCACAGTTAATTTTGCTTAATATATCAAAAACTAAAAAGTTTATGAATACTAAAAATATAAGCAGTAATAATATCCTGAACGAGCAGAATATGTTGATACTAAGATTGCTGAAATCACTGTAAATGTGATTAAGTTTTTTACGTGCCGAAAAACGTACGGAAAAGGAGCCTAAGAATCACAATAATGTGAATGCTGACTAAGCATTTACACAACAAACATTTTCAACTTCAAAGGTTCGATTTTTTAGATTTGAAAACTCAAAATTTCAATTTAAAACCATATTTTTTAGTTGAAAATCTTTTTTTCCCACTTTGAACTCTTTTTTTTTTTTTTTTTTTTTTTAAGTTTTCAATCTGAAAATTTCAGTTTCAAAACTCTTGGCCGTGTTGTGACGTGTAGGGGCGGGGCTAACACGAAGGACCAATCATTCACCGACTCTGAGAACTGTGATAATTAGGGTCAGATACTGTATTGTCTGTACTATCGTAGTTAAAGCAGAGTTTTATCGCGTACAAACCACACGTCCAAAACGGCGTTCTAGTCTGTTCAAAGCGCCATCTTATTGTTACAAACAGGCATCAAAACCGTCTTTATGCTTTGATGAAATGGCTAAAACAATATTGGAGTTCCAGTCATCTCCTGTGGCTTCATGGCGAGAACGCTTGAACTTTTTCTCATGCAGGAAATGTGAGTTTGAGCCCCACGGTAAACACCGCGGTTTCTTCATGTTTGCTTTTGTTTCCTTTTGCTGACCTTAAACAACATTTTTACTTTGATTGTACTTAATGTTTCTTTTCTGCTCTTTCTCTTCTTTTCATTTTTACAAGTACTTATTACATTAATAAATTATTGAAAATATCAAAACAGACTTGCTTTGTTGAAGACAATAAAGAAATATTTTTGTAGTAAACAAATGACCAAACCAACATGCTGTCACAGCAGAAACACTTGATTCCTGTTTAAAAAAGTGAGAAATCTCTGGATGAACGAATGTTTCATACGACCTGAACCATGTAGTGGGTGGCCCTTGTTAAGTTATTATTAATTCTAATTATTTAATGTATAAATTTAGCTCCATACACTTTTAGCTTTATTTTTCATTCTGCAGCCTTAAAACCCCACGACCGTTGACTGTATATGAGAACTGGACTTAGCGAGTGTGATGTCATTCATAGAGAAATGACTTACTTCCGGTTCACCGACATGTTAGAGCTTAAAGACACTGTCTGTAAGAAGAGATTGGTTCAAGTTGGTCTGAGTCAACATTTCCATGGCAACCGCTCTCACCAATGAGGAGTGAGCTTGTTAGAAGGCCACACCCCCTCCACTAAAAAGATTTGGAGAATCTGTTGATCAAATCTTTCATCGTGAGACTACCTTTTGGTACTTCCTGTTTGGAACACGACTCGAGAGCGGCCATTCAATCCAGTTCTCACATACAGTCAATGGTAACAACTCACGTTTTCTGAGGTTGAGTCATTTGAAACCAGCCTCTCAGAGAAGCATTAAGCTTTAAGGCTTCTTGCACCTTCACGTGTCCAAATGTTCTGTGAACTTCTAAATGGATTTCCCCCAAAAGCTGACTTGTGTTTGAACTCTTTTCATGCTAATAGAGAAGCACTCAGCCTAACACTTCAGCCTCATTCAGCTGCTGAATGCAAATTGTGGGCAATGAAAGGAGAACATGTGAGCACTAAAGCAGAGAGGTCAGCGATGGCGAGGAAGACACTTGAGCTTCTCACTCTGTGTCCTCAAGCAGACGTGAACGTGAAGCTTTTTCTGCCCCGATGATTGAAGGACGAATGTTTAAACATAAACAGACTATATTTGAACTCCCGGATGGCTCATTACCGCCGGAGGTTCAAGTTTGTCTAATCTGCTATAATTATTATACAGCTCCCAACAAATATTCCCATGAACAAAAGCAAAAACCAGCCTGTGGAGTTCCAACAAATTATGCTTGGAGGGATTTTTGGCATCACATATTTGTTTTGTCATTTAGAAATACGTGACGTCACACAGAACGGAGCGTGTTCAGACTGACTTCCAGTTATGTCTCTGGTTGAGAACGCTGTTTAAAGCAGCAAAAAGTAACCTAACCAATTATACCTGAAATTTCTTTATTTTCTAAATGTTCTACCTGGTTGTATTGTTTTCCTCTTAGATCAAATGTCAGGATTCCTCCTGCAGAATGCTCCACAGCTGCTTCCACAAAATAAACCAGTCGAGGATTAGTTCTCTCTACAACCCGGTCGATAGACAAAGGTTACAGGAACTTCATTGAATGCTGCTTGTCTCATTATAAATTCAGATTTTCTTCTTCTAACTGATGCTAACGCTAAATTTTCACGACAAATGAGATGTAGAGCTGCAGAAGATCTTTTCTGTCCAGTTAAAGTTGTTTACATTTCTGTGTTAAAAGAAAAAAAAATCACTAAAAACAGAGATAAAGTCAGACAATTTCAAAAAGAAAAACTAACAACTGTTGTGTTATTTTCTGACGTAGCTCCTCTTTGTTGTTGCTCATAACCGTGTCTGATCCCTGCAGGATAATAAAGATAAACAAGGATCAAAATAATTGAAACCGTCAAAAAAATATTCCTATGAATGAATAAATATTCATTCATCTTCTTGGCCCCTTTGTCCTTTTTGGGGTCGCAGGGGTGCTGGAGCCTAACCCGCTTAATGATGGGAAAAGGCGGGATATAACCAGACAAGTCACCGGTCTGTCGCAGCATTCCTATTTTTAGGATTACCCCTTAAAATACCCCAAATACCTCTTATTACAACAACTAAATTTAGCCTTTGGTGAATTAAAACATGCAGCAATCTGGCTGCAACTATTGCATGTGTCCAACATGAATGTTCATCAGTTTTTGTTCTGATCACACTTAAAACATGTGTGAATAGAATCAAACAAAATAGAACCTGTTAGAATAAAATCTGCTCAAATGAAAGGTCGATATTTGCAATAGAACCTCAAATATTGAAGAATTATTTAAATTTGATTTTAGATTTGTGAACGATATAAAACAGGAATGAAGACAGTTCAGCAGGACATTTATAAAATAAATACTGTACATTTTTCTGTTGAAATTGATGAGATTACCTTTTATTATGTATATAAAATTGTGTTTAACAGCATTCAGCTCTCAGTTTTTCGTTCTAAACCCAAACAACGGAAGTCACTATTCACATTTTTCGACCTGTCGCCATTAAAAAATTTTTTTTTTTTAATTTATGGTTGTATATATACATATTTATATCTTTATTTTTCTCTTATAATAATCTTTTTATCTTTGTTGCATAGGAGCACAGATCACTGGAACCAAATTCCTTGAATATAACCTGTACTTGGTCAATAAAGCTGATTCTGATTTTGTCTGACGTCATCGTGAAAAAGTTATTTTCTTTATAGGAATTCTAAAAATGTTTTATTTTAAAATGTTTTTTTCTGAATATTTTTTAAAATTTTTAGCCAATTTAGAATTTTTTTGTAGTATGTTCATTTTTAAAGTATTTAAACCACTTTTTTTTTTAAAGCTATTCTTAGTGAGAATTTTCAATTTCACTAAATAACAATAGGCCAACTTTATTGGCGTTCTATGAACTACAACATCTCTTTAAAGTGTTTTTACTTTAACTCGATGCTCACAGATATAAAGGAGAAAAAAGCAAGTATTGTAGCTATGTAGTAGCTTTAGCTTTACAGTATTTCAGCTACATGCCATATTGGACTCAACACTGTGTAAATTCCGCTTGATCCTTCCATTATTTCCTGATGATGGAAACCTTTTCAGGTGTTATGCTTCACATTTACCATAATAGCCGTAACGTATCTTAAGCATTTCAGTATTTTTCAGTATATTTATTGTTAAATGCAGACTTTTTACCCAATCATTCAAACTTGTTGAACTGTTTTCATTTTGGATTTCTGCTCAACATTTTGGCATTCAGAATTATGCAACAGTTTTTCAAGCATCATTTACTTTTCATCAATAGAGACAGCAGATGGCTTTACTCATTCACTCCGGTTTCTGCAGGAAATATAGACATGTGGGTTCTTCCATACTGATTTATGGATTACTGGAAAAATATACACTTAAGAAAAATGACATTTCCTCATAAAAATATGATTAAGACCTGAAATCAAACAAGCCTTTCAGTCCCTTTCTTGCATTTTTTTAACAGTTCTTGCTTTAGTTTCAGTGCAGAAGGTTCCTTACCTCCTTTCCTGACAGGTAGTATGCAGACAGCAGACCTCCGACGAACCGGATGTTCACCTCAAACACTGACACTTCTGCATTCTGCAGCAGAGACACACAAAAAAAAGGAAAAAGTTATTTCTTCTCAATACATCATTTTTCTCTCACTATGAGGAGAAGTGAAAATTTAAAACAGAATATTTTTCAGGCTTTTACTTTGCCTGAGGGCATCCCACAGTCCACAGGAACGATGTCAGCTGCTCGCTGTGGTCCAAAATACTGGAGGGGATTTTTATCAACATGAAAATGGGACGAGGTGTCACATTTGTCCCTGTCCTGGCAACAGAGGTTTCATTTTTTTTTCCATTTTTGTTTTAGTAAAAGGTAACCTAAAGCATGGTGGTTTTCTGGATGGTTTTGAGCTGTAGGATAGATTTAGTTCTGAACCAGCAAATTTAAAGTGTAAAACAATCATTTTTTTGGATTAATTTTCTAAACTGCTTTGTTCCTTTCAGGGTCACAGGGTTGACAGTGATGCACAGCTTATGGAATCATTTTTGAGACACTTTCAGTGAGTACTGGTGCTGGAGACTTGCTCAGCTCTATGGAGGTTTGATTTTTAAATATGTTAAATGTGAGTCCTTATGCAGGACCCTTCACTCCACTGCCCGTCTATTTAGCCACAACAGGGTCAGGTCAGGCCTCCCTGTGTTGGTCCTCAGCCCGGATCAAATACAGGGAGGTGTCAGGAAGAGCATTCGGTAGAAAATTCTCTTCCAAACCACCTGACTGAATCAGGGATGTGTATAAGGTCAAACCAGGACCAGCTAAAAGTGAATTAAAAACAAGATTGAAAATTTGAAAGCAATTTTAAACTCAAAAATAAATATTGTAAATTTGAAGGAATTATGCAAAATAAAAAAAACCAAAAAAATGGAAAACGTGAAATTAAATATTGACATTATTTTTTTTATTATAAATTTGAAACTTGAATAAAGAAAAAATGTCACCAGTTAAAAAAATAAATGTATTTTTGTACTTTCAACTTTCCTTCTTTCCCTGTTCGTTTTCAGTTCTCTGTTTTCGTTGTTTCAGCTGATCCTGATTTTACATGGAGGCGGGGCTTTGAGCTCATTCTCTAAGAGGTAACGGTGATGTGACGTCTTCTCTGCAGCAGAACGTTGTCCGTTTATGTCGCCGCCTGCGTCGCCCCACACCGATCAAACTTAAGGAGAGCAGTATCACCGGTTCACCATTCGCGGTCTCGCGATGTGGTGGATTTTTTCAGCTCGATTTTGCTGTTGGTCTCGTCAATCGATCTCCTCCGTGCCGCTTTTCCTGCAGACGTGCATCTTGGCAGCGTTACATAAATCTTCATCGTGATTAGATCCTTCTTTCCATTCTAATCCTAGACCTATTTTCTATGAAAGTTTGAAAAGTGAGAATAAAAAAATGAGAGAAAAGTGTGAAAATCTTTATGAAAAGTGTAGAACATGTGTAGCGAGGAGTCCTCTCTACATGTCCTGGCAGCCAATGAGCTCAAAGCCCGGCCCCCATTTAACATTAGACACAACTTAAAAATATTGATATTGAAAACAGAAAGTGAAGATTCAGGAAAGCAAAAAAGTTAAAAATTTAAAGCAGCTGTTACTAATGGATACTTTATTTTCAATTGGAAATTTTGCATTTATATTTTTTGAATTCAAGTTTTCAGTATTTTTCTTTAAATTACAATATATTGTTCAAATTTTATTTCAAGTTTCTTTTTTCTCAAATTTACAATGTTTTGTTTTCAATTTTTCAAATCTTTTTTTCAGTTACAATTCTGTTTTTCCACATTTTCAATCTGTTGACTTTAAGCTGATCCTGATTTGACCCCATACAGGTGGTTCACTGAAAGGCCGAACAACCACAGCTACTCCCTTTTTCTCTAAGTTTTAGAACATTTTAGGGGGAAAACACAAGGACAGTTTAACAAAAACAGCCTTTCGCCCTCATTGGAACCATAAATAAACAGATTGCCCCCTGCAGGGCAGATTTATTCCAGTCTGGAACAGAACCCTGCTGTCTCCCGAGGCCTCGGACGGGGCCCAGCTGTGCAGCGGTTGACGTGAGCGGAGAGGACTGCCTCTAAAACAATCATAAAAGCAGCAACAAGAAACTCTCCGGACCGCCTTCCTGAGTCAGATGAAGATGCCGTGCCTGACTGACAGCTGGCATGCATCACTGCAGGGGTGGGACAATGAGCTGTCATGTGGAAAAGCCACTCGGTGTGTCCTGAGAGGCTGAATAAACAAGCAGCCTGAGCCTCGCATTCATCTCCATTAAAAATAAATGTCTCTCTGAGCAGTAATCCACATTTTTCAAACTTAGCTTGAGATTCATTTGAATTCCAGCAGAGCGGCAGCTCCACAGAACCTGGAGTAACGGCGTCCAGGAGCCACGTTGAACTTTTGGACGACGGCCCCCGTGAGTCAGCAGCTGCAGGATGTTATCTCCCTGATGTTGCAACAGTTAAAGAGTGCGTGGAAAAAGCCGCCTGAGCAGCACAAACAGAGAGCTAATTAAGGAGGGCAGCCGGACGGGCCGATGAGATAAACCCTCCACCGAAAGCTCTGCAGATCAAAGCCTTATCCACAGATCTCCTGGTACTGGAGCTTGTTAAAACGACAAAAGGCCGAGCCTCTCTGCTGTGAGTCAGCATCACCGCTCTACCGGCAGGCAGAGCAGAACGCCGTTCCAGTAACCATGACTAACATAAAAGCACTTTACAGAGATCCGTCAAAAACATATAACAACCGCACTTCAATATGGTAAATAAGCACACAGAACATCCCCAAATCAGTGGAGTTCTTCAGTTATGGATCTCTAATATAAAACTATACCTCTCATAAAAAGATTACAAGTGGGGATGTAAATCCATGAGAATCATTACCCACATTACCAAACGCTGGAACCTGGTGGTTTGTTAACATTTGAAAACACAGAGTTTCATCGTTCAGTAAAGAACTGATCAACGTTTAGATGTCAGACATATAACCAACTCATGGCTGCAAAACATCAACACAGTCAAAATCCTAAACCTTACACCCTTCATTTAAAAGAACTCATGGAGTAACATCTTGACCATTAACTGTTATTGAAAACTGGACTGAGTGAGTGTGATGTCATACATGGAAACCTGCTTACTTCCGTCTCCCAAAGAAATTAAGTTGATTCAGTCGCCTTTTTTTTAGATACAGACCCTGTCGTGTCGGAACAAGATGTTGTTGATCACCACCATTGACTGTATAAGAGAAATGGACTGAGTGAGTGCGATGTCATTAATAGAAACCAGTTTACTTCAGTCTCCAAAGACGTAAAGTTAATTCAGTCACAATACAGACACTGCTTTGTTGGAAACAGAAACTGTCAGTCAGTAGCATTGACTGTAAAAGAGAACTGGATTGATCAAGTGTGATGTCATCAAGGAAATTAAGTTAATTCAGTGTGATGTCATCAAGGAAATTAAGTTAATTCAGTCGCCATTTTTTTCACGATGCAGACACTGCCATGTTGGAACCAGACTTTGTCAGTCAAAAGCATGGACTCTATAAGAGAACTGGACTGAGAGAGAGTGATACCATCAATAGAAACCAGTTTACTTTTGTCTCTAAAGAAATTAAGTTAATTCAGTCACCATTTTTTCACAATCCAGGCACTGCCATGTCGGAACCTGATGTTGTCAGTCAACAGCATTGACTGTATAAGAGAACTGAACTGAGGAAGTGTAAAGTCAGCCATAGAAAACAGTTTACTTCCTTCTCCAAAGAAATTAAGTTAATTCAGTCACCAGTTTTTCCACGAAACGGAGCCTGCCATGTTGGAATATGACGTTTTCCATCAACAGCATTGACTGTATATGGGAACAGGGCTGCATGAGTGTGATGACATCCATGAAAACCTGCTTACTTCCACCTTCAAAAAAATTAATTTAGTCGTCATTTTTTTTCACGATCCGGACACATTGTCAGTCAGCAGCAATGAATGTATAAGGGAACTGGACTGAGCAAGTGTGATGTCATCCAAGGAAAACAGTTACTCAGTTCAAACAAATGGTTTTAAGTCACAGAGACACAGAGAAAAAAAAAAAAATGGAAAAAATAACTCAGGATAGATGAACTCGATCAAGTCAGACAACTGATGGTTCCGGTTTTTAAACTCCTCAATTTCTCTTTTCTCAGACAAACATGTACATTTCCATACTATACTTATTCCATAAGTTCAGAATTATACGCCATGCAGTTTTGTTTAATGAAATGTTTCAGTGTAAAAAGTTATCTTTTGGAAACTTTCCATGTTTTGAATATGTAGCCCTACAGCTGAAGGCCTCACTCAAAACCATATTTATCAATATCTATCGACCCCCTAGATATAGTCCAGAATTTAACCTTGAGTTTAGTGAACTGCTGTCTATAATTTGTCTTGATTTTGACTGTATAATCATGGCTGGAGATTTTAACATCCATTATGGAAATCTTGAGAACAAAGGGACTAAGGATCTGAAAAACACTCTGGACAATTTTGGGTTGACTCAACATGTAACAGAGCCCACACACAACAGAGGGAATATTCTGATATTGATTTCCAAAGGTCTGAACATCTCTAAGGTTACTGTATGTGATTTAGGTCTGTCTGATCACTGCTGTGTTTTCTGTGAGAGCACAATTCCAGTACACAAAAATGTTTGAAGGAGGAGATCACAAAACGGTTATATAACTGAAAATACTAGTGAGATGTTCAATCAGATTTTCTCTCTGACTCTCCCCTCTCAGGGGATTCAGTCAATGAACTTGTTAATAGCTTTAATTCCAACATGTCAAATATCATGGATAGCATTGCTCCCAGTAAGGTGAAGGTGATCTCTGGTAGGAAAAAATCTCCATGGAGAAATTCCATTCTGGTAAAGAACGGAAAAAGAGAATGTCGGAAATCTGAACGCAGATGGCGGAAAATCTAAACAACAGGTAGACTATGACATCTATAAGAAGAAACTTCACTTATATAATTTACAACTGAGCAATGCAAGGAAGTCCTATTTTTCTGAAATTATTACCAAAAACTCCCATAATGCTCGGCCTTATTTAATATAGTCGACAGGTTGACAAAACCCCCTGTGTCAGTGGCACCAGAACTTTACTCCACCAAAGCCTGTAATGACTTTGCCAAAATTCTTCAGGGACAAAATCAAAAACATTATTAGACAAACAATATTTCATCAACTACAAGTTCAGGGTATGAACCCTATCCACTAGAAACCATAAACCCCATGGCTCAGTTTCAACCCATAAACAGTAAAGAACTGCAGGACATTCTATGTCAACTGAACTCCTCCTCCTGCTGTGGATATTCTACCCACAAGCTTTTTTCAAAAAGTTTCAAAAGATCCTGGAACCAGCCCTGCTCCAGATTGTCAACTTGTCGTTAACATCTGGTGTTTCCCAGAACCACTGAAAAACAGCTGTAATCAAACCTCTCCTAAAAAAGGACAGTCTAGAACAAAACTCAAATGAACAACTACAGACCGATATCAAACCTGCCATTTTTAAGTAAGATCATTGAAAAAAGCTGTTTTCCATCAGTTAAATGAATTCCTAATAAATAACAACTGCTATGATGTCTTCCAGTCCGGCTTCAGACAGAAACCACAGCACTGAAACGGCTCTGACCAAAGTGACCAATGACATACGTTTGAATACAGACAGTGGAAATATGTCAGTGCTAGTTTTTACTGGATCTCAGTGCTGCGTTTGATACAGTCGACCACGCAATACTACTCAGACGACTGGAAAACTGGGTGGGCCTCACTGGGCCAGTACTAAACTGGTTCAAAACGTTACTTAGAAAACAGGAAATATTTGTGTCAATTGGTAACTTCACTTCTGAGCCAACAGAAATTACATGTGGGAGTGCCCCAAGGCTCCATCCTGGGACCACTTCTATTTAACATCTACATGCTCCCACTGGCCCAGGTTATAAAGAACAACAACATTAGTTACCATAGCTATGCAGATGACACACAGATATATATTAGACTGACACCAGGAGACCGAGCCCTGTACAGGCTCTTGGTAAATGCATCATTGAGGACATTAATGACTGGATGTGTCACAAACTTACTTCAATTAAACAAAAACAAAACTGAGGTTATTGTCTTTGGGGCTAAAGAAAAAAGGTTAGACGTCACTACAGAGCTTCAATCTATTCAACTAAAAACTACCAACCAGGCCAGAAACTTGGTTTGGTAGTGATAGAACACAGACTTAAATTTTGATAAACACATTAAGGCAGTCACTAAATCAGCCTATTTCATCTCAAAAATATCTCAAGGATTAAAGATTTGATGTTCTAAGCAGGACCTGGAGAAAACTAGTGCATGCTTTCATCTTTAGTCGACTTGATTACTGTAACAGTGTTTTTACAGGGACTACCAAAAAAAATCCATCAGGAAACTGCACTTATTCAGAACTCTGCTGCTCGGGTTCTCACAAGGACCAAGAAAGTAGATCACATCAGTCCAGTTCTGAGGTCTTTACACTGGTTACCTGTCTCTCAGAGGGATAGACTTTTAAAGTTCTGTTACTGGTTTATAAAGCTTTGAATGGTTTAGCACCAAAAATACATGACTGACCTCCTGACCCAGTATGTACCAGCCAGACCTCTCCGATTCATCAGGATCCGGTCTTTTATCAGTCCTAGAGTCAGAACTAAACATGGAGAAGCTGCATTCAGCTTCTATGCACCACAGAAACAAAAACCAGAAAAAAACAATCTGGAAACTCTGCTGAAACACCCAGTATTACTTAAATCCAGGTTAAAGACTCACCTGTTCTCAGTTGCATTTGATTAATATGTATTCAAAAGTTTACGTCCGCACTTTTTATCTATGCTTGTTTTAAATTAAAATCTTTTTACTTTCTTTTAATTTTATTTTAATGATTTGAATAATGAATGACATTTTTACTATTCTTTTGATTGTTTCTTTTAATGTTTTATGTAAAGCACTTTGAATTGTCTCTGTACATGAAATGTGCTATACAAATAAATTTGCCTTGCCTTGCCTTGCCTATATGCCAGGAACACCGGGGGGGCGGGGTCACTTAGTCCAGTTCTTTGATACAGTCAATGATCAACACTGCTGCAAAAAGATCTTCTTTTAGTTTGAGTGACAGCTCCAAAATGGGAGAAATCTGGGAGGGAGGAAACCCACGGTGAACCGCTGCACTGAAAGGTTATTTCTGGTTTCACCACCATGAAGGAGTCGTAAAAAGCTGCCACAAGATGGTTTCCACATCCTGATGAAAAGATTCTTCTTAATAAGGGGCTTCAAAGGGGCGTCATAATGGGGA
The DNA here is from genome assembly GCA_003999625.1 of Oryzias javanicus. Taxonomy (NCBI): domain Eukaryota; kingdom Metazoa; phylum Chordata; class Actinopteri; order Beloniformes; family Adrianichthyidae; genus Oryzias; species Oryzias javanicus. The sequence continues at coordinate 7,671,948 of CM012460.1, read as the reverse complement.
GGACTCCTTAAAAACCTAACATCAGAGGAGGAGTTCTGCATGAAGACGATCACACTTTCAAACATTTAAACTCTGAAAGCAGCTCTTGAGGTCAAAACTTTGACACTTTGTACATTTTATGTGTAGAAACCCGACATCTCTCTATCATCTGAGCAGCGAGACAAAACGCATCACTTCCTGCAGACACGAGCACCCTAAATGTGTGATTTTCAGCGTGAGGCTAGCACAATAGAAGCACACGCAAAAGTTATCTGTAATTCTGTCAAATAGGAAGGAATTCACAGAAACTAGAGACAGGTATCTGGAGCAGGGGTCTTCAACCTTTAATACTTGAAAAGTCGTTCAGGTCGACATAAACCAGTAGAAGTCTCACTTCATCCTCTAGAAAAATAGGACACTGATTTGTTTTTATGTGGGTATTATGATAAATGCAAATTAGCTATTTTCTTGGCATAAATGCAAATTAAACATAAAAAGGAAATAGTCTACTCAATAACGTTGGACAGAGGTTCACAACTTCCTTTCAAAATAAAAGACACAAAATGTACCAAAGGATCAACTCATGCAGCAAATGTAGAAATAGGTAGCGCAATGTCAGGAGGGATTTATAATTCTCTATTTTTGTGGTGCATCTCAGCAAGAAATGTGTAAATCTAACGAGCCAAAATAAAATCAGAGACCCTTACTGTATTTTCGACGCCATAAGGGGCTCCTAAAATAACGTAATTTGCTAAAAAATGGAAAATTCTGGCTGTGCTACTGACCTTAAATTGTTTTGTATTGTTCTTTTTGTGGTAAACCTTTTTCAAAAATCTGTCAATGTTTTTGTTGAACTTGTGATTCACGTACTTTACCTCTTTAAATGTATATATATTTTTTTGTTTAACCACAGAGCCACAAAAGAAGAGTAAAAGAGCCACACGTGGCTACAGAGCCACAGGTTGTAGACCTAGAAAACGCTCAGTCATTTCATCTAAACTGACAACAGGGATTCCAAAAGGTCAGTTTCATAAAGCCACTTTTCTCATCTTTACCATAAAAAAGAAGAAACTCCTGCCCTTTAGATGAACATTTCACAGACTCTGTCCGGTGCAGACTCTCCACCACAGTAGCAGGAAGTCACATGACGACTGATTAAAAGATTTTACATATTTTCCTCATTCTATTTGAATTTTTTTTTATTTAAATTGTCAACTCTATTTAAACTAAAGTATTGTTTTCAGAATTTATTTCATTAAACAAATGTATTTTCATCTGTAAAAGTCATTTAATAGCTTTACTTTGAAAATCTATTGACTTCCTGTGACAGTAGTGTGTTCAGTTTGTTTAGCTAATAATTAAAATCCAACATTATTTTACAATTTTAGAGTAATATTTACATTTCCTGAAGTGTGTTTTACCTCACTCTTCTGTATCTATAAAGATGATCAAACAGTGATCAATAATATTCATACTCAATATTTTAGGAAAACAAATGGCGAGAATTCTTGTTAAAGCCCAACTCTTTAAGCTCATTGATTTTATTTTGAAGGTTTTCCTGTGAGATCCTAACTTCCTATCACATCTGAGAGCGTGATCATTGGACATTTTAGGAGAAACCACAGAGCTTCGTTGGTTTTTAGATTTCATTGTTTAAGTTGAAAAAGCGTCTGGTCAAACTCATGTCATGTGACCCAGCAGAGGCTCATGGGATAGCCTCAGAACATTTGCGAGCGTCCCAGACGCCCACACGTACCACGTTGAAGTCCAGGTTCTTCTCCACCCATTCCGTGGCGGCGTTGAACTCCTCGGGCATCTCCATGATGAAGAGCGTGTCCAGAGCGTCCACTATCGTGGCTCCTTTAATGCTTCCTGCAAGGAGCAGAGGGGGAGACAGGAGGTGAGACATCCTGGAGGTAGCAGGAGTTGGGAGGCAGAGTGAATCATTCAGCAGACAGATGGTGAGAGCTGCTGATTATCGGCACGGATCAAACATCAGGAGTGCAGCTCATCGAGGCTGATTAACCTCGGAGCGCCGCCGTTCCAGCGCCGGAGCTTCCCAGAGCCCGACCCATCCAACGGATCAGAGTTATTCAACTTCCTGTTTTTTTGAAGTCCCTCATTTAACAAAAAAGATTTTTTTATTAGAAATCTGTCATTGAATTTATCAGCAATGACTGTCACTGCACTTTAAAAGCAAAGAAAATACTTCAGCCGACGTTATTTCTGTTCTTTCATTGTGAGCGATGAAAAGCTCACGCTTTAGTCATTTTATTTGTGTAATGCTTCCATATTTGCTGCATCCGTCTGAGCCATTTTTTTGTTCTTGATGGGAGAAAGAATTCAGAATGTGTTAAAAAAAAAAAAAAAGAGAAAACAGGAAGCAAAAACACTGTCGTTTACTGGAGCTAAACATAGACGAGGTTACACAGCAGAGAAGACGAACAGGAAGTAGAAGAGCAAACTAAAAACCACACGGTTCTAACTTAAACAGAACTTAACTAATACATTTCCTGTAACCCTTGTGCTATCCTCTGTATGTTTACATTAAAAGTGGGGTCATCTGGAACCCACAAGACAGTGCGCTGAACTTTTTTTTCAATGATTTTTTATCTTCACTGGTGTCCGTGGCAGACATAAAATCCTGTATGTTTAATCCTTATCATGGGAGGAATCAAAAATCAATACTAGAAAACTAGAAAAATTGTATTACTGCAATAATGTTAGTGTGAATGCTTTTTGCTGAAAGTAGTCACTGAAGATGCAGCAGCTTTTTACTGAAAAGGGTGACGTCATTTGCTTTAATTGCTGAAGGTAATTGCTGAAAATGCTAAATCTATTTACAAAATATTAAATTTGTTGAAAGACTGAAAATTTCATTACAGATTTATGAAAGAGCGCTGAAGTTGACCAAAAATTTGTAGGAAAATTGCTTAAAAATCCCTGATATATATGGCAATTTTGCAAAAATATTTAGGTTGTTGCTTAAAAATGAGCTGAACTCCAAGTTAGCCACAAAAAAAAAAACCTTAGTAGATGCCAAATTAGCCAAAAAAGCTATCACGTTGCTTAAATACTAGCTAAACTCCAAAACAGGCTAAAATTCTTCAATACACTAAATTAGTCAAAAACGTTAGCATGATGCTAAAATAGAGGCTGAACTCTAAATTAGACTACAAAAACCTCAGTAGATAAAAAAATAGCCAAAAACGTTAGCACGTAGCAAAAACATGAGTTAAACAACAAATTAGAATAAAAAAAACCTCAGTAGATAGCAAATTAGCCAAAAAAAAGCTAGCACATTGCTTGAATACTAGCTAAATCCAAAATACCCTAAAATCCCTCAGTAAACTAAATTAGTAAAAGAAACATTAGCATGTTGCTAAAATAGAAGCTAAACTCTAAATAAATCTAAAAACCTCAGTAGATTACAAATTAGTCAAAAATGTTAGCATGTTGCTAAAATATTAGGTAAACTCAGTTTTTTTTAATTACTATAAAAGATGAAAACACAGCTCATGAATATATTTAAAAACTTGTTGCTAATCTACTTAAAATTTTGAAATTTGAAGACTTTTTCGTTCATTTCCCATGGGCATATTTTGCTCAATATTTAAAAATCCATTAAAGTTTATACATACCAAAATACTGAACGTCCTGATACCAAGATAACTGAATTGGCTGAAAGTGTGAGTTTTTATGTGCAGAAAAACATACAGAAAGGAGCAGAAGAATCACTATAGTGTGAATGCTGACTAAGCAATTACACAATAAGGGTGGGGTCATCTGGACATGGGTTAAAAAAGCCATCAAAGGTCAGTTACAGCTGCGTCCACGCACTGAGGCCATAAAAACCCACTTTTCAGAGGAGAAAGTGCGTCCATTGTTCTATCGGCATGCTTCCTTTTGCACTGTCAGCTTCCTGTCAGCTTCTCCTCACATGAATCATGCGACACAAAGCCGACAGCAGTGACAAAAAGCAGGAAAAAAAAAAGGTTTTATTATAATTTAATGAAACACAATCTTTAAAGATTAAAAAATAGTCAAAAATAGAAATGGAGTCCTGGTTTATGCATTAGCATGAGAAAAAACTGGAAATGTTTATTTGAAGCAGTTCTGACTTTGACAGCATGCAGACAGACATTTTTAGCAGTGGCAGCTCAACAATGGAAGGAGTGACTGTGAAAAAGCTCTAAACTACTAAGAAATGCTAATAATGCCATATTGAGTTCCGGTATATGGTAATTTGTAGGAAAAAGATTTATGCGGCTGTGAAAAAGCTCAAAGAAAAGGGAATAGAAGCTAAAGGAAGCTGAGCAACAAGTGATAATTATACTAAACTGACACCTGAACTATAGATACTCATTGAAGAAGGCTGAGTAATAATGCTTATTAACTGTTAGATAATTTTCATGATGTTTGAGTGAAGGCTTAATGTTACCAACAGAAGAAGAGAAGGTCTTGTAAATGCTAATAATCCTGATAATCAATTAAGATTAAAAAAAAAGTTTAAAAAGTTGCTTAATAATACCAGATAAGGAAATATTTTTAATTTAAACACTATTATTGCTTACTGTCATAGAGTTAACCTGCTAGTTTAAACTTTAGTCACATGACCATAATCACTTGACTCATACGGGTGCTACAAGTGGTTGATGAAAATGGAACGTACCATTGTTGTGAGTGTGGTAAGTGTACGTGGTGGTGGGAAATAATTGATTTTTAGATGTACTGATTATGATCCATAACTGATTGTGAATTGTTTAATATATTTTAAATAATCAACAATCAAAAAATATGTATGATTTAAAGAAAAAGTAACAAGCAGAAGTAAACGTGAAGCGTTTTTGTTTTTGACACATTTTTGAAGCAGACACAAACATGACTGACCTTCCAGAGTACTGGCTCCTTAATCTCAGCACGCTAATGCTGCATGTGAGCGGTGAGCATGTGATATGTAAATGCGCAAAGGCCGCCAAAATGATCAAAGTGTTCGCTATAACCTGTCGCCTGCAGCATTTCCGTGGACAAATGCGCTGGAACATTTTCACTCCACAGGCTCAGCGAGCGGTCTACAAGTTTGCTGTGTTTTTACCCTCAGGCAGCCGTATTCACCGATAAGGGCTGGGTTAGTGCAATCGATAGATCGATTTGAATTAATTTAAGCTCAACAGATCAATAATCGATTCATAAAAACATAGATCAATTTAGCAGATAAAGCTTAAGTCCACTAGCTTGATGCTAGCATTTAATGGAATTTCCCATATGTCGGCTAATGCTAACACTCTGTTGACCTAAACATTCATTGCTGACTAAATGAACATTTATAAACTCACAGGTATAATTTTCCAAACTATTTGAGGAAATATTTTTAAAGTAAGCACTTGTGGTCTAAAACACAGTTTTTTGCTCATCCTTTCTTCTTCTTCTGGAATAAGGTGCAACGCTATAGCGCGATCACCACCCAGTGGCCAAAGTGAAACGCCCTCCAGGAGAAGCAGAACAATTTTCACAATGTTAATGATCAGAACATTTTTGTTAGAACTTCTCCTTTAAGGCCCGGTCCCACAGGATTTGACGGCCATATCGCGGGTAAAAAAATGTTAAATCTGCCACACGCGCTTAGATGCGCTAACTTCATGCATGTTTAAGGAACAGCAGTGATATAGAAGCTGAAGTCCATTCCACTGCCAGAACACTGCTTAACAGCCACTGTAAGCAGTGGTACAAATGCAGATTGGCCGTGGGAACAGCCGTGCACAAACGCGAATTTCAGTGTTCAAGCGCGTGTGCCGGCGTTCGTTCCACGGCCCGATCTCGCACTGAAACTGCTGTTGCACGGCTGTACCATCCGCGAGCTAAATTTTTGCAAGTTAAAAAATTCTTTCCATGTGTAACAGCGGCCAAATTTTGTACCGCGTGTATGTGCGGCTATTCAGCTGCCACGTCTCGGCCGTTGCACTGCCAGTCCACTGCTAACAGCGTCTGTACCACGGGGAGGAAATCTCTAACGTGCTCCAGCAGTGATATGGCAGTGAAAGCCAGTGGGAACGGGCCTTTAGAGAATCCATGTAACATTAACAATTTCATTATTTCACTGGATCCGATTAATATGTATATACGTGTTTGTATTTATAAACAAATGTGTCTAAATGTCTAAACTCAAATTGAATTGAAATAATCGAAAAAAAAAATTAAAATGACGCGAATCAGTTCTGGAAATTATAATCAATAGCCCTAATAAGGGCAGTTGTGACTAAGGCTTTACACTGGGACGCATAATGTCTAAAGAACATGGTTGAACTTTAAAGGAGCGCCGACATCTGTCAACGAGTTTCTGGTGATCTGCAAAGCAACGATCGGGTCAACAGTGCCGATGTGAAGCCGGGCTGCGGTGAAATCTGCTTTCCGTTAGCTCTCACTTCATGCCCATATGGAAGCACTGCGAGACAAAGCTCCAGGAGGTTGGAGAGTAAAGTCTGATGATCTCGGAGGCGACGAACACGGCGCGGAGGATGTTGCGACAGACTCCAGCATGGGGAGGGAGCAGATGGCTCAGCAGAGGGCGACGTCTACGAGGCGGATGATGAGAGACGCTGAGATTGCTTTTATCAAGAGTGGCAGATGGGAGCGGAGCCGGCTTCATGATGCTTTCAGGAGAGAATTCTTACATTTGTCGGAGCTCTTTGTACAAATTCACAGACAGCAGCGTTTTTACACCCACTGTTCTCCGTTTGTCATGAATCAGAGGTGGACTGAGAATAGACTGTAAAGATGATTTGAAGCTCTAAACAACAACTTCTTCTGATGAAATACAACATTATTCAGACAAAATGAAAGATTTTTTTGGCCTTCCCTTTTCTGAAAAAAACCCTCCAGATGCACATCTACTATTACAAGCTACATGAGGAATAAAGCAGAACAAAGATGGAAGAAAAGGGTGGAGAAATGAAAAATGGACCGAGCTCATGTCCCCGAAAGAAAAGAATCATTACCTCTCTGTTCTGAGACACAGAGGAAGGATAGATCGCAGGGAGGGGAGGCAGAAAAATGGGAGACCCAGGGTCCAAAAGTCATTAACTGACGCTTTCCTTCTATTCCTGTAAAACACAATCCATCCTGTTGCTCCTCTCTCAACATCCACTCGTCTTCTGCCGAGGAAACCATCTATCTCTTTTCTGCAGCTTCTATTGTTTCACTAAAACGCATTCGTCTGCTCATTTAAAGCAATCTGTTGCAAAGCTGCAACAAGTCCGAGTGCAGACCTGAAAATGTTTAATCTTCTCTTCCTTCATCTTGTCATCTAAATTGGTCTTTTGTCTTGAATCGATAAAACAGATTTCACAGTTATGTGAGAGTAAAGGCTTGTTTTTTTCTTTTTTGGGAGAAGAAGCTGAAAGATTCGGCTCCGGGTCAGTCTGAACTCCTCTGCTGAAGTCCTTTCGGCGCTGACCTGTAAATTCGGTTACGGCTCCGCTCCCACAATGAAGACGGATCTACGAGAGTGCGACTCTCTAACCGGGAGGATGAATCCATCATACGCCGTGTTTCACCTGTGTTTCTTTTATTTCCCTCCAAACGGGGACCAAAAGTCTTATCTTTTGTTACCATTAAGGGACCTTAATTTAAAGATGCTCACAATGTAAATTAAATTATTTGTCTTAAATTAGCTCAGAAAATTCTTCCTTTTTCACATGACATCATGAAGCATTTCCAGACTCTAAAGTTACCCTTTATTACACACATAGAACTCGTTTAAAATACAGAACATGACCATTCAAACAACCAGAAAATATTTAGTTTTATTTTAAAACAATACAAGCTAACTGTTGCCTAATAAACGACAATAAATATGTAGTAATAATTTGTGAGTAGATTTTTTTATTAAAAAAAAAAAGATAAAGGAAAAAAAATACAATTTATGACAACCTTTAAATTCCAAATTGAAGCTCATTTAAAAACAAATGTGAAAGAACTACTCATTGGTGCCACTAGGGGGCGTGGGGAAAAGTTTTGTGTTTTTGACAGGAACTCGGGCAGGAGTGGTTCATGAGCGTGAACTACAGGAGCGCTCATGGAGGCAGAATTGGGCCTGTGGAACGTTCATTGCTTCCGTGGTTTGATATAAACTCGAGGGGGACTTTTGTTAGAAATGTAACGCCATACCATCTGTCCATATTTGGAAAGGTAGGAGTTGAATGACGTCAAAATGTTAAAAATCAAAGCTGTAAAACTGACTTTAAATTGTACCAAAATGAAGTCGTTGTTTCACCACAATCTGTGTACACGTATAACCTATAAATATATTTTACTATCTGTTTATATTTGATCCTTTACATTAAAACTGTCTCCACACAGAAGAGCTTGTTTTGATTTCATTTGAACGTGTAGTTTGTGTTTTGTAATGGTTTTACAGAGTGTGTTGGTCAGGATTGTTGATTTGCATATGAAAAAAATAAAAAATACACACTACAATAGAGCTGACACTAATACTTTAAATTGGCAACATAATAGACAATGTGTACACAACCACATCAAAGATCCAACTCTTTAAAAAAAAAAAAAAAAAGCTGAAACTGAAGGCAGATCTGATCTTCATTCTCTATCAAATGGCTTTATTGGTTCTAAACTTCAGTTCTTAAAGTCTCAGCTGCCATTTAGAGCTGATGAAGCCTTTAGAAAGTAGGAGACTTCAGAAATGAAGTCCAATTGTCTTCAATTTAGGTGCCCTTTAGATGATTGTTTACTCAATCTAGCCTTTTCTTTCCATGCAGGGAGAGTACTTCAGAGAGCGCTGACCGTTAATTCACTCCCAACAACAGAAATACTCAGTAGCAGGCCGACATGAGACACGCTTCCCTCAAAAATGAGCCTTTAGGACAAGCTTTGATAGAGTACAACCAAACGCAGCATCTCTCCACCAGCTTTTCACCCTCTGGGGGGGGGGTTGTCAGCAGCAGGGGCGGGCCCCACACAGGGATCAGCTGTGCCCCTATTGGAAAGAACACGAAGCTGCTGTAGGTGCTAACGTTAGCGGTCATCCAGAGAACAAATGGAAGCAGAAAAAAGTAGGGCTGGGTTGATCAAATTTGAATTGATTAAGGCTTCATAGATCAATAATCGATTGATAAATATATGGATCGATATAACACATAATGCTAAAGTTTGTTAGCTTGATGCTAATGCTTAATGGAATTTCCCATAGGACAGTTGATGCTAACGCTCGGTCGACCTCAACATCCATTGCTGACTAAATGAACATCTTTATAGAATATCAGGCATGAATTTTCAAAACTCTTAAGGAAATCTTTTTTAAAAGTAACAATTTGTGATCTAAAACAGTTTTTTCTTTTTATTCTTCTTCTTGAAAAGTGTAACGCTATATAGGTGGCCAAACTGAAATGCCCTCCAGGGGAGGCAGAAACATTTTTACAATGTTAAAGGTTTGAACCTGAGCTGGGTATTGATTGTAATTTCCAAAAACGATTTGATTAGATTCACAAGACCCTGAATGGATTCTATTACGATTTTTTTCAATTGTTTTGATTTTTCAATTTCATTCAATTCAATTTTACACATTTGTTTGAAATACATTAATAATTTACTATATAATTTGAATATATTTATATTAATCTGATCCAGTTCACATACTGTAAAATGTATCAGTGAAATACTGAGATTGTTAATATCATCCAGTGTTACATGGATTCTCTGAAGGAGAAGTTCTAACTAAAATGTTCAGATCATTAACATTGGAAACATTGTTCTGCTTCTCCTGGAGGACGTTTCAGTTTGGCCACTAGGTGGCGATCCTGCTATAGCATTACACCTTATTCAAGAAAAAGACGACAGTATAAGGGGAAAAAAAAACGATGTTTTGGACCACAAATTGTTTCTTTTAAATATATTTCCGTATAAGAGTTTGGAATTTTCATGCCTTTGAGTTTATAAAGATTCTTCATTTTGTCAGCAATAACTGTTAAGACCGACCGAGCGTTAGCATTAGCCGTCCTATGGTGAATTCCATTAAATGTTAGCATCAGGCCAGCGGACTTTAGCTTTATGTGCTAAATCAATTCATGTCTGTTGTGAATCGATTCTTGATCTATTCAGCTTAATCGATTCAAATAGATTTTTTTCAACCCAGCCCAAGTTTGAACATTTTTGTTAGAACTTCTCCTTTAGAGAATTCATGTAACTCTGTATAATATTAACAATCTCATTATGATATTTGATACATTTTACAGTATGTGAACTGGATCAGATTAATATAAATATATTCAAAATATAGTAGATTATTAATGTATTCCTAAATAAATGTATCTAAATGTGTAAACGTTATTAAATCAAAAATTAAATTGGATTGAATTGAATTTAGTGGATTTAAGGGATTTGAAAAAAATTTGGAATTAATTTGATTCAGTTCTGGTAAATCGAACTGAATCGTTTCTGGAAATTGTCATTGATGCCTAACCCTAAAAAAAAAAAAAATGTTTTAGAAACTTTTATCCAGCTTATTTGCAAGTTTCAATAGTACAGTAAACGTACAGGATTAAATCGAGATATATACTGTTACTTAGTACTTATTAGTACTAATTTAAAACAAGTAAAGGCTGATTATCGCATTGGATAAAAAAAAAAGCAGTAAATGATCAGATATAGGTCATAAAATACATTATCGAGCATCACTGACTGCGTTTGTTTTGGGTTGGAATTGAAGGGGTATTCAAATAAAAAAATCATGTTTTTCCAATAAAACAAGTAAAATCTGATTTCTTTCTTTATCTTGCCAGCAAACCATTTTTCTAGGAATATTTGGGCGGTGACAACACAATTTAGCTCAAACATTTTTATGTGGAGGAGAACAAACACTGCAAGGACTCTGTGACTAAGCAGCCTTCAAGGCTGACAGCATGAAGAGGGCCGAGGATATTTAGTGGAAAAAAAGAGCTCTTAAACATATTCCCTCATTGACCTGGGCTCCTCCCTTCTGTTGGCTGCCTCTACAGGATGCAGTGTGTTCCTTATCCCCGCCTTATGCAAACGCCGGGTCTAATCCCAAACGCTGAAGTCTGATCCCGACACCCTCCGCCCTGCTGCTGATCTCATTTACGCCAACAACCGTCTCGCCATGGAGTCCCAACTTTGTTTTTTGAGAGGTCACAGAGGGAAGGGGAGGGGAGGAAAAGTGATGGCTAAGCCTCGGACTAATCGCGTTATTGCAGGCAGAGAGCGTGGACGCGCGCACATCCGAGAGCGTGTTAACCTCCTGCTCCAGCTGCCAGATATTCAAGAGTCAACAGTTTTTGTCAAGGTTAGAGAGAAACCCATGCAGAACGGAAGGAGTGGGAGCAGAGCTGTCACAACGCCACAAAGCGGGAGGCTCGGCGCTCATGTTGGAGCCACTGTAATCTTGCAGGGTATTTGCAGGGATGAGCTGTGTTTTCATTAACACACCGCCAATGACGGGACGGGCGGCGTCGGCGCAGACGCCCCACAAAGCCCCGGAGACCGGCCTTGTTGTTCGGCTCAGATTCAAAATGTTAAATCAAAGCCCGAGGGGAGGAGAGTTGCCACGGCAGGGGCAACACATCCAAACACACGTCCTCACGCTGACGCCGGAACCCGAGGGAAGTTGGCGGCGGCGGCAGAACCACTCCATCCATTTCAATTATAGAGGCTGATTTTGCAAACACGCCATCCAGAGAGGGAGAGGTGGCAGTTTGAGACAAAGGTGAGGTGAAAACACCCGCAGGACCGCACAAAAGACACGGGTCCAGTTATGTTTGGAGCTCGTATCCTGCCAGCAGACAGAAATCTGAATCAAATGACTGAAGGACGACATCACCCCCCCCAAAATACAGTGTTCCAGAAACTCCATCAGCTGCCACCAAAAATCCCCAAAGACGTGCAGCAAATGTTTAACCAAATATTTTATTTATACCAAACTGAGGTAGTTTTCCTCCAAGTTAAATTTTATACAAGTCCAGCAAGACAATAATATTCAACCAAACTACACACACATTTCCATCAATTTTCACTTAACTTTAGAGCTGCCAGAAATGATCATTTTAATAGTCGACTAATCACCGATTTATTTTTCCAGATTAGTCGACTAATCGTGTCATACATAAAATGGATGTAAAGCACACAAGTTGCATCATTAGCTTTAATCGAATTAAATTACCTGCGATAATGCTAGTGTGAACGCTGTGATCTGTATCTGGCTGCTAAAGATGCTAGTGCTGATAGCTGAAGATGCTGAAATCGATAGCTATAAAACATTGAAGTTGACAGCTGAAATCGCTGAAGCTGATAGCCAGCTAAAATATTAGCTAAATGCTAAATTAGCCTAAAACACTAAAAAAAAAGCCCTAAATTAGTTAAGCTTGCATGTAGTTGAAATATTAGCTTAATACCAAAATAGCCTATTAAGAAAAAAAAGCCTAAATTAGCCAAAACAGCGAGCATGTAGCTAAAATATTAGCTAAACCCAAAATCAGCCTAAAACGATATTAAATTAGCCAAATTAGCTAGCATGCAATTGAAATATTAGCTTAATCCCAAAATAACCTATAAAGCAATAAAAAAAGCCTAAATTAGCCAAAACAGCTAGCGTGTAGCAAAAATATCAGCTAAACTCAAAATTAGCCTAAAAAAATTAAAGAAAAAATAAAAATACTAAATTAGCTAGCATATAGCTGAAGTATTAGCCAAATTCTAAAATAGTCTAATAAACCTTAATAATTGCCAAAATAGTCGAAAACGCTAGCAGATGCTATCATAACTTTCAACTTTATTACACCATATAAGGTAAAATAACGACTACTTGACTATTAAATTAGTCGTCGACTATTTTAACAGTCGATTAGTCGTCAATTAGTCGACTAATTGTGGGAGCCCAACTTAACTTTGACCAATCTTCTTGAATAATACTGAGCTAACTTTTCTAGGCCTTCTGGGAGTGTAGTCATACCATACAGATCCGGTGTAACTGCTTAATAAGCCTCTTGGTCCAACTATATGGTACAAACACGATGGCTCCAACAGTTTTGTACCTTATTTGAATCGATGCTAAAGCCATTTGTAATGGAGTAAATCTGATTATTGTTGTTTAATAACCCAACAGTTAAAATTTGAGTTTATATTCAATTGCTAGCAGCATGACTCTGAAGTGCTGCACCCCTACAAACCCCAAAATGGCCCAAAGTGAAAACATGAAGTGGCATGAGGACGAAAAGGAATGGTTAGGGGAACTGCAATTTTATTCTTTAATACGAGGGAACTATTAGAGTTGAGACAAGAGAGTAAAGTTTAGAAATACTACTTCTGTCTAAGAAAAGTGCATAAAATGTGTTGTGAAAAAAAATAGAATTTTTGTAAAATAATTAAGTTGACTGCTTTGTGGATTTTTCAATTGAGTTATTTTTTTTAGAATACAACTCCCACAATAAATGTAGGTACACTGTAAAAAAAAGTTTCCGCTGTAGTTAGCATGTTCCAACATTTCAAGATACTTGTTCTACCATTTTTAGAATGGTAGAGGTTAATTGACATTTACAGTGGGGCAAAAAGTATTCAGTCAGCCACCAATTGTGCAATTTCTCCCACTTAAAAGGACGCGAGAGGCTGTCATTTCCATTATATCTTAACTATGAGAGACAAAAGGAGAAGAAATATCCAGAAAAACAGATTGTCTGATTTTTAAAGAATTTATTTGTTGGAAAATTAATATTTGAGAGATTTCTGTCTCTCACAGACGTGAAACTTCTTCTGATAGAGGACCCTCTGTTCTCCCCTCCTTACTTACCTTCTGCAGTTTACTAGAGAGTATTTGGAGGATCCACAAGAGGATTGGGAGAATGTGGTCAGATGAAACCAAAATAGAACTTTCTGGTAAGAACTCTACTGTTTGGAGGAGAAAGAATGCTGAGTAGCATCCAAAGAACACTATATCTATTGAAAGCATGGGGGTGGAAACATCATGGTGTGGGGCTGTTTTTCAACAAAAGGGATCAAGATGACTGATCTGTGTGCAGAAAAGATTCTGGAGTAGCGTAGATCCCAACTCCATAGAAAATGTTTGGAGGGAGTTGAAAGTCTGTGTTGCTCAGCGACAGCCCCAAAACATCACTGCTGTAGAGGAGATCTGATGGAGGAATGGACCAAAACATCACTGCTCTAGAGGAGATCTGATGGAGGAATGGACCAAAACATCACTGCTCTAGAGGAGATCTGATGGAGGAATGGACCAAAACATCACTGCTGTAGAGGAGATCTGATGGAGGAATGGACCAAAACATCACTGCTGTAGAGGAGATCTGATGGAGGAATGGACCAAAACATCACTGCTCTAGAGGAGATCTGATGGAGGAATGGACCAAAACATCACTGCTGTAGAGGAGATCTGATGGAGGAATGGACCAAAACATCACTGCTCTAGAGGAGATCTGATGGAGGAATGGACCAAAACATCACTGCTGTAGAGGAGATCTGATGGAGAATGGACCAAAACATCACTGCTCTAGAGGAGATCTGATGGAGGAATGGACCAAAACATCACTGCTCTAGAGGAGATCTGATGGAGGAATGGACCAAAACACACTGCTCTAGAGGAGATCTGATGGAGGAATGGACCAAAACATCACTGCTCTAGAGGAGATCTGATGGAGGAATGGACCAAAACATCACTGCTGTAGAGGAGATCTGGTGGAGGAATGGACCAAAACATCACTTCTGTAGAGGAGATCTGATGGAGGAATGGACCAAAACATCACTGCTGTAGAGGAGATCTGATAGAGGAATGGACCAAAACATCACTGCTGTAGAGGAGATCTGATGGAGGAATGGACCAAAACATCACTGCTGTAGAGGAGATCTGATGGAGAATGGACCAAAACATCACTGCTCTAGAGGAGATCTGATGGAGGAATGGACCAAAACATCACTGCTCTAGAGGAGATCTGATGGAGGAATGGACCAAAACATCACTGCTCTAGAGGAGATCTGGTGGAGGAATGAACCAAAACATCACTGCTCTAGAGGAGATCTGATGGAGGAATGGACCAAAACATCACTGCTCTAGAGGAGATCTGATGGAGGAATGGACCAAAACATCACTGCTGTAGAGGAGATCTGGTGGAGGAATGGACCAAAATATCACTTCTGTAGAGGAGATCTGATGGAGGAATGGACCAAAACATCACTGCTGTAGAGGAGATCTGATGGAGGAATGGACCAAAACATCACTGCTCTAGAGGAGATCTGATGAAGGAATGGACCAAAACATCACTGCTCTAGAGGAGATCTGATGGAGGAATGGACCAAAACATCACTGCTCTAGAGGAGATCTGATGAAGGAATGGACCAAAACATCACTGCTCTAGAGGAGATCTGATGAAGGAATGGACCAAAACATCACTGCTCTAGAGGAGAACTGATGGAGGAATGGACCAAAACATCACTGCTGTAGAGGAGATCTGATGGAGAAATGGACCAAAACATCACTGCTGTAGAGGAGATCTGATGAAGGAATGGACCAAAACATCATTGCTGTAGAGGAGATCTGATGGAGAAATGGACCAAAACATCACTGCTGTAGAGGAGATCTGATGGAGAATGGACCAACATACCAGCAACAGTTTGTGAAAACATTGTGAAGGCTCACAGAAAGCGTTTGTTGATAATGACAGCAAAGTATTGAGATTAACTTTTGTTATTGACCAAATACTTTACAAATAAATTCATTAAATACCAGTCTATGTGATTTTCTGGATTTTTTTCTCACAGTTAAGGTATAACTGATGAAAATTACAGGCCTCTCTCATCTTTCCAAGGGAGAAAACTTGCACAGTTGGTGGCTGACTGAATCCTTTTATTCTGCTTTATATGCAGCAGAATAAAATTTATTTTTGATGGTCTGCAATCTACTTTCACATCTAGACGTAATAAGGGTTAGTTCATAAAGAAAACCCTTGGCTATTGATTACCAGGGTCGGTTACGAACATTTTTCTTTGAACCATTTCAATAAACTAAATTCAAAACAAACTGAAAGATCTTTAGCAGTAAAAACCTTCATTTTTGTTATGTCACCATCAGATCTTTCTCAGTGGTTTGCTGAAATCTTTTAAACACAATTTCTCACAGATTTGAGCTTTTTTCTGCCGCCTTACATCAGCTCAGCTCAGACAATGGACAAACATTTTGCTCTGTGATAAAGAGAAGCTAGAATCTGTAGAAAAACACAAAAGTATGTTTTGGTCTTTGTACACAAGAACAGACAGAGGAGATAGAAGCACCAGCATCACTTTAGGCAGCGAGATAAAGGAGAGAGCAGAAATAAATCTTAGCAAAGCCATGCGGAGGCCTGACACGGCACAGAGACAGCCGACAAAACAAAAGCATCCGTCACTAACACCTGGCGGCGTGCGCGCTGAAGGCTGCCATTCACGCCGCCGTCTTTTGAAGCCCTGCCTCCAGGTCAGACCAGATAACCTTCTGCAAAGCCAACACGTCTCAGGAGACATTGCGGCCTTCTGCATTTACACCCAGCCTTTGGCAGGAAGTCCATTGCGGGGCCTGGACTACATTTAGGGATGGTATCAAGTTTTAGCCTGAATGTCAGCGATCCGACAAAGAAAAGTGACCAAAAATGAAAAGAAGTCTGTTTTTCAAAACATCCGACTGGAGGCTGACAATTTAGACTCCAATATTTTCACCTTCATGTCTTCAAAACTTTTCTATGAAATAACACAGCTGAGACTGCAGACCCTCTCTATGCTAACATCCATATTTTATGAGAAATAAACAAAACTTTTTCTTTATTTTTGTGCACAACACAACTGGTAAAAAGGAGAAAGTTTGCAGTGAATATTTCGATTAAGTGTGGCGAATAACTTTATTAATTTATTAACTTTAACACTGGAGCTATATTAAAGTCTTAAATCATTTAGGATAAGGATGAAACAGTTCTTTGTGAATCGGTAAAAAACAGATTCAAACTCATCAACATGTTCATCGTTACAGAAAATGTAAAAATCCGTTTGTCACGGCCTGTGTCTAAATTTAGAGCTTCGGAGTTGATGACATTTCTCCATGCAGGCGCTGTGAGTGTGTGTGCGCACGTAGCAGAGGGGCTTTCAGCTCTTCAGCTGCCCTTCCCTCCTGGGAAATTCCTGCAGTTCCTTCACATTTCAAAGTTTCACATAAGTCAGTCGGTCCTGGATTTTGCGATCGCAACTTCGAGCAATTCAGGAGCTTTACATTTCCATCTAAACTTTCTTGAAAATCTGACCAATCTACCGTGACAACAGTTATGGTTGACAACGCAGCTTTTTTGACTCCTTCCCCGGAGCCGTGCTCTTTTTTGTATCATCTCTGTTTAGCCCTCTGTCTTTTTTTCTCTGCAAGCTGCGCGTGAACGGTCATTTGCGCAGTGATGGGTGGGTGGGTGGGGGGGGGGTATGTAACATGGTGCACAACGTAAACAGAGTATGAAATGATTTGTGATCATTTCAATAATATGTATAAATGTTTATTTGTATTGAATTTAGGAAAACAGACCGTTTGATGTAAGGGGCAAAAAGAAAACATTCTTGGCCTTAAAATATCTTTAATTCATTGTGGTGAAAAAAAAAATCTGAAAAAAAGGAAATCAGGACTTTAAAACGGTGAATCAAATCGAATTATTTCATGACTGACTCGGTTCATCCCTAGTTTATGATATTAACGTAAATCCAATGAATCCCAAAGAGGAAAAAAATGGTTTTGCGATGATATTATGATTACAGCAGTAAGATTGATGGTGATGCCTTAAACACTCGAATATTCAAAGTATATCAAAGAGTTTGGGTTATTTAGGAGTGACCAGAAACATTTGGCACAATGCTGATGGACCCCCTAGGGCTGAGGGCCCGTCCCTCATAAGTGTATGTGTATACAAACTCCATTGTTATATCTGTCAATAAAAACTAATTTTATCATTGGTAAATCCTAATGATTCGAGTCAGAGAGCTGAACCTGCAGCAGCGTTTGTTTGGAGACTGCGGTTTCCTGACTGGATCGGTGTGGGTCTGTTCCCAGCAGTCGGCTTGTTTTTCAGCATTTTTGTTCCACGTCTCATTAACGCCGCGTGGTTGTGGGCGCAGGCTGCGCCTGTTGGCAAACTGCGCAGACATAACAGGATCAGACCTCCTCTGAATTTAAAACAAAGATGTACCTGTTCTGGTGGGCGAGTCAAGATGAGCGGCGGCCTTAAAAGACAGGGAGACGGCAGAGAAAAAGACGAGAGATGCGCACCATCAACACTTCTGGGGAGTTTTTTTCTTTTTTTATCTACGACAGGACTGCACCTGAAACCAGCTCTGGAAACATGTAAGACTTATAAAGCGGGCAGACGAAGACTCGTCGGTACGACTCGGTCACTGCATGGATGAAATACGAGTCTGTCTGTGGAGTAACAGGATTTAACACTCCAGAGGAACAAGCTGACGGGGAAGCTTTTTATCTGAGACCGAGATGCTTTGCTCCTGGAGGACCCGACTGACGAGAGGAGACAGAGCATCTCCAGACATGTTCTGGTCAGCCGCAGCATTGGACCAACTGCTGATTTCAAACAGAAGATTCAACACCACCAATGGGTGCTAGTGTCCATCCACTCAAAGCTTGAAGAGTAAATACTGGAGCAAGAGTTGAGAAATTTGCACCACTTTGATATTTTACATGAAGCTTGTTCAAACTTTGAGTACATGAGCAAGTATCATGGATCATGGATAATCCAGGATATGAGCAGATTACTAGCCACGGTTTGGCACACTTGTACCTCGGTTCAAGCAGAAGGTATTATAAACCGCCAGGAAAAGCGGGCAGGGCAGTGCCTCATCTGCACATGATCTACAGATAACAAGTAGGTTTGTTCCAAAATATCGATATTACAATATATTGCGATATTTAATCCTGCGATTGTTCTCGATGGGTTCTCACCAAGTATCAATCTTTAATTTTTGTTTGAAGAGGCTGAAAAACATTATATTCGTCATGAGACGTTCCTTTGGAGGTAGACAGGGGGCTCGCGTTTCAAGACTGCCTATCGTGAGCACTAATGTGTCTGGCAGCTACTTGAATTATTTAATTTTTGTTCTGTTGTTTACAACAATTTTGTGCTAATTAGTGGCGCTGCTGTTTATATTTGCCATTGTTAACACTGAATTTTACAGATTTTAATTTTTTTATTTTAGATTTTAAAATTTTAAATTTTTTGAATTTCACAGATAATTCTAATTCATTGGTTGTCAATGCTTATCAAAGACAGTATTACTGATTTGCACTAAAGTGTCTCTTATTTGTTGCACAAAATAAGACAAAAGTTGTTAATATCTTTAGAGCTATTAAACCATTTTAACCAAATGGGATTCTTTAAAATTCTTAAAAATGAATAATGAGTTTGTTTAACATGACTTTGATGAAGAGTGTTCATGACTAGCGGATATCAGTAGAACCATGTATTAGTTGCTTCTTTTCTTTTTTAAGATTAAGTGATTCTTTTTGTAAGCTCATCTAAAGGAGTTCAATCCCGAAGCTAGCGCTTAGCGCACTTAGGCTACTGTGTTCTATCTATGCACTAGGTCAGCTTAACATAAAAACGCTCCAGCTCTTTCTGTTATATGTTTAGGGTTGCCTTTATAGGTTGTTGTTTGTGTTAGGACAAACCAATACAGACTCTTGCTGCCAGTTTAAATTGTTTTTAAAAGAGTTATTGATCCTGGAAGTCTGAATCTGTGATCATATCACTAGTTTTTTGTTAGCCTCCTGTTTAAACTGCTGCAGTATTCTGCTCCTTTTACGGCGACAGAATTTGTTCATCTGTTCACGACATGCAGACATCTAGTGGAGTATATTTATCTGGAATAATATGCTTGAACTATAAAGCACTGATAATAAGAATAAATGAAATATCCGATCTTGAACATAAATGTCATTACTTACTTTTCTCTGACAATGTATATAATTGTTAAAAATGAGAAATATTTTTAAAAGAGCTTCTTAGTTCATTTATTTTTGCACATAAGTTCAGCAATAAAATAAACAAAGAAAGACAATAGAAATGATGGAAGAGAAATCGCCCACACGATATGCATCATCAGATCACCCAGCATCAGCGTAAATGATTGAAAAGTTACAGCAGTTGAAAGAATGTTGGGTTACAGGAAACACAGGTACTGCAGTCCCTCCGTGTGTTGGGATTGACCTTTTGTGGTCTAGTTGTTTCAAAGATTTTTTTCCAGAGAAACTGCCTTTTCTTTTAACAGCACATTGTGTTCTATGTCCTAATTGGCTGTAGATCGTGGTCAATCACTGTGCTGTATCTCTACAGGATGCATCTCTACAGATCTAAATAAATGTCTGATCAGATCTTTATTTGCATTCTTTAATCCTGGACTGATTTTTTTATGAAGGTTTGAACTTTGAGAGAAAAAGTATTAAAATATTTCCATTTGTCTGTGAAAACTGAGCTTTAGAACCTTAAAACATCTGTAATCCTTTGTGGGTTTCACCTATTTCTAGAATAGGATATCAAGCCTCGCGATATTAACACCAGTTTTGATGATGGCTTCAGAAAGGAGGAAGTGGCTCGAGAGCGCAAAAATAACAAGGTTAGCAACAAGCTGCGTATAAAAGCCCTTCAAAGCCAGAACGCGCGCTGGTTGATAGTGTAGACTGCAGCGTGTTGGGTTTTATCTGCAGCATACATTTAGATCCCACCATGCATGTCTTTCAAACTCAGACTTCCTATCTGCTTGATGCTATTTCAGGAAGCTGCAGTGAGATGGCCCTTTAGCGCAGCAGAACAAATGCATCACTACACAGCAGGAGCGGCTGCTGTTCAGCCGCGAAAAAAAAAAAAAAAAATGACACGAAAGATCCAGAAGCTGCAACATTTGAATGCAGAATAAAGCTGACATTTGAAGCGACGGTCGATTCGGCTGCAGGTGGGAGTGGGGGGGTCACCAGACGGCCTTTCTCTTACCAAATAGATTGCTGGAGTGGCCTTGCTTGGAGACGGGTCTGAGCTCATTTGAACCCCAGGCGTAGCGCCTGTAGTTGTCCCACGCGTGCTTCATCATCTGTCGGGAGGAGAAAAATGCAGACGGTCAAACCATCAGGCTGGAGGAGGGGGCGCTCGCAGCAAAAATAAACTTTACTGCAGTGCACTGCCATACCAATCCCTCAAACCAAACACTTAAACTCCAGAAAGACAGCACAGATGAAGCAATGGTAGAACTCTGCGTTTTATTACATACAAGCACCTTAATAGAGTTTTTTTCTGAGTTTTATATCCAAACACATGTAAGCCGGTTATTGAAGATTCTCCCCCAGCAGCGTCGACTTCAACAATGTGGAACATAACACCAAATTTCATTACTTTGTTTTACCCAGAGGGGTTCCTTTAAAAACGCCGTCTTTACTATGAAAAAGTTCTGCATAAAAACCAGCAAAGATTCAGAATCTTTGGACACAAACTGGTTTTATTTAATTAGAATGAAATGAAACCAGGAGAAACGATTCCCCTTTTTTGAATTTATATGAAGTTCCTGATATTTTCAATCCCACTTTCAGACAAAAATTGCCTCCTGAAAGAGAGGGTTGTATTACCTTCATTAAAAATGTATTTTTTTAATCAGACGAATCTCTGGTATTAACAGAAAAAATGCCATTTAAAACATAAAAAACATTTTTTCAAGAGTTATTCTTTAGCTTGACCTACAGGAATCATCAGGAATCCTCTTTAGAGGAGTGCAGGTGTGTGTAGTAGTTCCCTCGAGGCTCTTCAGAAATGACACGTACTATTGTGTGTGGTAAGTAGAGCTGCTAATGATCGGCTCTATTTTTACTTGTTTATTAAAGCGACTTCACAGAAGTGTTCTATTTAAGTTTTTAATGATAAAAGAGGGAGCGGCCTCCTGCTGGTTTTCCAGAAATCCTGCTTTATCTGCTGCTGATCGTCTGGATCAAGTCTGTTTGGATGTTGGTTGAAAACATGTCAGACATCGGCCCTCGAGGACTGACTTTGTGCACCCCTGACATAGACTGTTGAAGAGTTAATGGTGACGAGAGAATGAAAGCGTTAAACTAGGATCCGAGGATTTACCCTGCCCCTCCCACAAACAATGCTGACTGAAATGGGACTTGCTTGATCCTTTTCTGTTAGGATATAACTGATTGACCAACAGCTGGTTATAATTCCTCAACAACAGTTCTTAAAGAACACACATCGCGTTCCTGGACCCAGCTGGCAAGGGCCGACAGGGGAAGGTAGTGCTATGGTAAGCCGTTAGGGTCAAAAATCCCCAGAAAAAACGCGGGTATGGCAGTGCGTCACCTGGACATGTGCTATGGTTAATAATACTTATTTGACATATTTAAATGTTGCTACAGTTAGTTTTAATACGACAATTAATACCAAAAATAATGAAAGTTTAATTTCAAAATTGCAGTTTAATTTGGTGGGATAGCATATGAAGCATTCCGTTCTCTCTCCAGACATGTACATGTAATCAGAAAATATGTGTTTTGTTTATGTTCAAAGTTATAAAATGTGTGAGTTAATGCTTTTAAGTACTTTTTTTTTCCAAACATATATTTTTAACTTTTCAAAAAAGTAATTTTAGGCTTTTATCTTCTTTATTCTTGTTTTTCTACTTGCTACTGATCCGATAAATGATCCAAACCGTGACCTTAAAGCCGTGATACGATCCGAGCTGTGTGTTTTGTGATCCATTACACTGCTACTAAATACAGCAAAAATAATTTGTGGTACATTAATACATTTTTGTTATGTGAACTCTGAAAACATTAGAATTTATTTGTAGACTTAATGCTTTGTTTTTTAATGGAAGTGAAGAAACAGTTTAGTATCTATTTCATAAACTTTTGAAACTTGAAAGCTTTTGCTTTAATTTTCAGCTTAGTCCCTTTATATATATCTATATTCTTGGTTATTAAAAAACTAGTTGCATAATTTCCATTGGATCTGTTATGCTTAGTGTGATAGGAAATAAATATTTAAATTTAACAACCTGCTGATGAGTTTACATTTCATTTTTGAGCCACAAAGTGTTCAAATATAGTTATTTGGTTTAGATCGTGATAAATATCGTTATCGCGCAATATGTAAAAAGCTATATCGTGATATAAAAAAATCCCATATCGCCCAGCCCTAATCTGACATTAGAACTGTTATAGTTAAGAGAAATGTTACCACAAAAGGTTACATCATTTGGTTTTTGGTAGTTTGTTTTCCCCATCTACAAAGTTTCCAACATTTGCAGGTTTTCTTTCTAGCGTCCTGTTGCTCATAGGAAAGTAAGGGCGCTTTCACGCGGACACTTCTGTGCTCATCTGAACAGACCTCCACTCTTTAATCTGAGAATTACTCCTCCTTTCAGCAGAAGCAAATCTAACTTTGGTTGAAACTGGGTCATTCCATGCAGATCTGCGCAAGGATTCATAAAAAATAAAACAGACTAAAACACCCCGCGCTCAAGAAGTTCTGTTCATGTGAGCTGCTCAGTACTGCTCTTCTGGTTCCTTCTTTGAGAAGACAAAGAACGCTGCTGCGTACTCAGGTCCAGAAACTGTTCTCAATCTACAAACCTGGATAAATAAAGGACTTAATAAAGGTTCGACAAGACATAAGTGACACACAGAAGAGTCGTGGTGAGGGTATCTGTGCATAAACTCCTTACTGGGATGAACTCGGTTTGAATTAACACCAATACAAACACTCAGGTGGTCATTCACTGCTTGAACAGCATCCAGGTTTATTACCGCTCAAGACGTTGTTGGAAACTTTTTCATGCCGACGTCTGACAGATACAGGTTGTTGTGACGTTTGCAGGAGTAACCCGTCTCCGGCTGAAGGACTGTCCTGTGTGTACACTTGTTTTGGATTTACTCTCCAGTATTCTATGTGTTGACTGTAATTGGATTAACGTCTTGGATTTTCAGGGCTTATGAAGATCTGGTGGCTGAAGCAGTTTTAGAGGTGGAGCGGCTCGGTGCTAACAGACTGATCAACAAGCATCTTTTTAGGTCAGGCAAGGAGACGCACACCTGCAACAATAAAGGCTTCACATTTAGACCCATTTTCTCCAGAAATGCTCACTGCTTTAAAGGGGATGAGCTCTGCCGAGATGTAAACATCTCACAATTGTGGTTCCTGTCAAACGTGCGTTTTCCTAAAATGTGCTTTAGGGCTAGAAGTGGGACGACATGAAAACAAAAACCCCATATGCACCATAAAGACGAGCAAATAGATTTTCTTTTTTAGGCTATTTTGTAGTTTAGCTAATATTTCAGCTCCATGCTAGCTGTTTTGGCTAACTTACGTTTTTATTTTTAGTTTTTAGGCTAATTTGGCCTTTAACTAATATTTTAGCTGGCTATCAGCTTCAGTATTTTCAGTAGGGACGTCCAGATCCGATCACGTGATCGGAAAACGGGCCAGATCACATGGTTGAAGACCCGATCGGAATCGGGCTCAGTTGTCCGATCAGGATCGGATATTTCATTTATTCTTATTCTGATCAGCACTTTATATTTCAATCTTATTTTTCCAGAAAAATACCCCACTAGAAGTCTGCATGTCATGAACAGATGACAAAATGTTATTCCCGGAAAACGCAGCAGAAAACGGCAACAGTTCCAGCAGAAGACTAATGTAAACAGCTAGCTAGCTAGCCGATCATGGATTCAGACTTCCGGGATCAATAACTCTTTTGAAAACGCTTTAAACTGACAGCTGGTGTCTCTAAACAACAACCTCTAAAGGCATTTCAATAGAAAAAGACAGAGTTTTTGTTTTTTTTTAATGTTAAGCTCTTCATGTTGTAAACAGATGCTGAACAGCAGCTGCTAACTGCTACATGCTAGCGCCGTGATTTAACTCCTTAGAACCCGAGCTGTCCTTTGATATGCCTGTTTTATTCATCTGAAAGAGGAATAAAAGTTAAGAAAATTAACATCGCTGATAATAAAACCAAAAATGTGATGTCTTAAGAACTTAAAGAGAAGCACATAATTTTAAAAAACAAACAAAAAACTAATAAATGAAAATTGATAATGATCTGAGCTAGTCATGAACACTCATCAAATTCATGCTAAAACAGTCATTTATTTTTAAGAATTTTACATGACAGGAATCACATTTGGTCAAAAATGTTCAATAGCTCTAAAGATATTAAAGTTAAAGTCATTAAACTTTCTCACATGACTAATTATCACTTATAGAACAATAAAATATGATTATTTTCCTAGATTATATTTGCTCTATTTTTACTTGGCTATTAAAACTACTTCACAGAAGTGTTCTATTTAAGTTTTTAATGATAAAAGAAGGTTAATGAAATATAAATAAGTGACAACACAAATCTGTTTATTCATTTGTTCATGGTTTAAATATGTTACAAAAGTATCGGATCGGGACTCGGTATCGGCAAATCCACAAAATCCAATGACTCAGAATCGGATTGGGACAAAAAAAACCTGATCGGGACATCCCTAGTTTTCAGCTACCGTTACTAGCATCTTCAGCAGCCAAATTCAGCTTACAGGATACACACTAGCATTACTAATGCTATATATCTAGTTTTTAGTTAGTTTAAAGCTAATGATGGTTAAGATTTGTGCTTTAAAACCAGTTTGTGCACAACCCGATGAGTCAACTAATTGTAAAATCTAAAGGGTGATTAGTCGACTCTGAAAATAATCGTTTGTGGCGGCAAAAGTGAGATCAATCTGATTATTTTTTTAATCGATTGACATCACTTAAAACATCTCTTAAAGTAAAGAAATGTCTGTTTCTGCTTAAAATAGAAAAATGTACATAACCTTGTAATTACGATTTTTTTTTTTCCCCAGATGGGTCGGGCTTTAATAACTGCTAAAAGGGTTACTGTGCCCTTTAGCACAATTTTAATACAAGACATCAATGTCCTCAGCACGCCGGAAGAGGCTCTATGCATTAAAAATACATGCTTGGACTTGTTTTGGGTGAAAGCCACATTTGAACGCTCCAAGCAGATGTCACACACAGAAACAATCAGATCGACTTTCAAAGTGAAAGAAATTCCCTGCGGTGTTTTAAATAAACATTTCAACACAAACTTGGCCAAAAGATGACCACCTGGTGAGTTTTAATAGATAGAGGTTTACAAACAAAAAACCAATGAGCAAAGAGAGGACAGAAGAACATCTCCCCTTTTGTCTAGAGCAACACTAAAGTCTGACAGTGTTCAATTGTTTCATTTTGCATGTTTTAGTTTGTTTGTGGACGACGCAAATGCAAAACAGAGGCAGGATGATGGGAAAACCACTTAGAAAACTGGAAGAAGCCAAATCCAAGGTAAAAAAAAAAAAGATAAAAGGCAGCAGCCAAAACACAAAAACTACAGATTGTAGACGAACTGAAATCACCTTGTTTGTAGAATGAAGGAGGCTCAAGCTAACAGACAGCAGCTGTGACAAAAATGAAAAACTGGTGTAAACACCATGAACAGAACAAAAATATATGCAGAGTCTGGACTTCATGACAATGTTCCATGAGCTGATACTTTCAAAGACACGTTTGCTGATGTGTAGAGATACCGCACATCCGATACTGAGGCTTTGTCGCCTCACAGCGAGAAGGTGTCGGTTCAAATCCCAGCTGGGACCTTTAAGTGTAGTTTGCATGTTCTCCTCATTCATGTGTGTGGTTTCTCTGGGGACTCAAGCTTTTTCCCACAATCCAAAAAGCTGCTTCACAGGTTAGCTGATGATTCTTAGTTCTGAATGTGAGTGTGTGGCCCAGCGACAGACTGGCGATTTGTTCAGGGTCTATTCCACCTTTGCCAAAAACAACTGAGAGGGGGGAGTGACGTAGTTCTGTGGCCGGCTATGAGCTCACACACCGGCTGCGTCGGGACATATTCAAGAGGCCACTTTCAATGAAAAGTCAATGCAAACGTGAATAGAGCAGAATTTGCAGTGGTACATATTAGGGGTGTAACGGATCACAAAACTCACGGTTCGGATCGTGTCACGGTTTTAGGGTCACGGTTCGGATCGTTTTTCGGATCAGTGAAAAGTAAAAAAAAACAAACAAAAAAAAAACAATATAAAAGCTAAATTCATTTTTGGAATGCTTCAAATCATAAATTCAATAAGCATTTAAAGTACTTCAGACACACATATATTTACATATTTAACATCAAAACATTTGGTCATTGAAGCCTATTTGTTAAAACAAAACATTTTTAAACTTTGAACACAGACAAAATGCTAAAACATGAAGTTTGTGATGACATTTTCATGTCTTTAGACCAAATCTACAAAAACTGAGATAAAAGAATGTTAAAAATAGTGTTGAAAATACCAAATCAATCTAGATAATTCCTTAAAAGTTAAATTATAAATAAAACAGTTAAAATTAATTTTGGTATTAATTGCTTTATTAAAACTACCTGTGGGAACATTTAAAATGTTTTAAATAATAATTATCTGTAAAACGTGGCACTTCCGCGCTCGCTTTTCCTGATGAAATTTTGACACATTTCGCCTTCCATACATGGTTCGGTGACGGTACCGGCGAGTCCGTTACGGAGCTGCAGCTTTCTCCTGTGCGGGACAGTTGCTGCTTTAAACTGGAAGATTCTTTGAACCCAGTAATAGAAATGTGTACCGATGCTTTTATTCAGCTCCTAAGATTAAATAAACCTGATATCTATCGATCTTCGTCCTTCATTATGAATCTGAGAAAAGTTTTTGACAGAAGCTCCTCCCACACGCAGCGGGAGCTTCAGGTAAACAGACTTTAGGAAAACTGGGAAGCAGCTGCTTCAGGGCTCGTCAAAACAAAGAGGATTTTCAGGAATATGACGACAATTTAATTCGATGTGAACGGACAATTGGTATAAATTATGATAGCGCGAGGTGCGCACGTGTGTGTGCGTGTTTTTTTTTTTCTTTTGGGGGGGCCGCGATCCGCGGGTCAGACCTGGCCCGAACCGTGGCGTCTGATCCGTACGGATCACGGATCTTCTGTGATCCGTTACACCCCTAGTACATATCGAACTGTGAGCCTAGTATCGAAGTACATATTGAACCTTGACCCTAGTATCGAGGTACCTATTGAACCTTGACCCTAGTATTGAGGTACGTATTGAGCTGTGAGCCTAGTATTGAGGTATGTATCGAGCCGTAAGCCTAGTATCAAGGTACATATTGAACCTTGACCCTAGTATTGAGGTACGTATTGAACCTTGACCCTAGTATCGAGGTACGTATCGAACCTTGACCCTAGTATTGAGGTATGTATCGAGCCATGAGCCTAGTATCAAGGTACATATTGAACCTTGACCCTAGTATCGAGGTACGTATTGAACCTTGACCCTAGTATCGAGGTACGTATCGAACCTTGACCCTAGTATTGAGGTACGTATCGAGCCGTGAGCCTGGTATCGGGGTACATATTGAACTGTGACCCTAGTATCGAGGTACATATTGAACCTTGACCCTAGTATCGAGGTACGTATTGAACCTTGACCCTAGTATCGAGGTACGTATTGAACCTTGACCCTAGTATTGAGGTACGTATCGAGCCGTGAGCCTAGTATCGAGGTACATATTGAACCTTGACCCTACGTATTTAACTGTGACCCTCGTATCAAGGTACATATCTAACTGTGACTCCTGTATCGAGGTACGCATCGATTCGTGACCCTAGTATCGAGGTACGTATTGAACTGTGACCCTAGTATCGAGGTACGTATTGAACTGTGACCCTAGTATCGAGGTACCTATTGAACCTTGACCTTATTATAGAGGTACATATCGAACTGTGACTCCAGTATCGAGGTACGTATTGAATCGTGACCCTATGGATGTTTTCAGTTTGGTGCAGGGTGATCAAACCAATGAGGGCTCACCAACTCTCTTTTTAACCCTTTAACTCTGCATTTGTTTTTGGCAACATCTAAATAACACACTCTCTAACATGCCTCATCTATCCTTAAAGGTTCATGAGATCAACATGACTGGATTCATGTTAATTGTGTAAACAGTTCAAGAGTCAGTGTTGTCGAAAGAATGCAAACATTGAATTGCTATTGGTGGTTACAATGCGGAAGCAAATTATGAATGTGTTTCAATGTGTCTGACTGTAAAGCGCTTTGGGACTTAAAGAAAGGTAATAAGGCACCGTATAAGCATATGTCATTAACAAAACCTGAAAGTCCACTTGAGTCTGTTTGTGGCTTTACCTCAGCATGCAGATGAATGAGGTAGATACGATTAGCATTGCAAACCAGCTGCTTCGTCGTTCAGGTGAGGCCGCTAAAGACCAAATTCAGCAGAAAGTAATCAGAAAATCACATTCTCCAGAGGAACAGAGCTGACAATGAGGTGAAGCTTTGAGGCTTAACAAGCAAGGAAGAGAAAAGAAAGAGGTGAATTAGACATTACATCCTCCAAAATTTGAGAAATGTACCACGATAAGAAAATTTTAAATAACTTTTGACTATTTGATATTTCACAGTCTGGATAAACAGATTTAAAAAGCTTTATTTTTTTAATTGAAGCAGTAAAGATTAAAAGCATGTACATGGCTACATATTCATAAAAGGGTTATTTTACCCAAGTATGATTTTTTTATTTTATTTTAACGTTGTGATGTGTAGCTACTTTTATAAGGTGGTAAAAATAAAGTGAGATGTTTGCTAGCTGTTATAAAACAAACAAGCTGAAGTAGTTGATGTGAACAAATGAAAGGTATTAATCTGAACCAGATTTTCGGGGTCGCCCTCATTCAGCACTTTTTAATGGAATTTACAGAAAAAAACTTTACATTTTAAGCAACTAAAAAGCTTCAATAGCGATTCTCTCGGTCACTAGGGATCTAGCGTATCACAAAACTCATGCTTCGGATCGTGTATGGGTTTTAGGCTCACGGTTTGGTTAAATATTCAGATGAGTAAAAAGTAAAACAAAAAAAACACAGTTGAGCCAATATACCCTTTATACATTAAAGTGATATGAAATTGTTACTTCATCTTGAGGGGCGGGGCACCTGTCAAAACGAGTTTGATGGATGGTGTAGGGTCAAAGGTCACCTGTCAAAATAAGTTTGATGGAAAGTATATTTCTTATCTCTCTCATTCTATTTAATCTTGTTTTAATCCCACAAACTAATGAATGGCAGACGCTGCACGATTCATTAAAAGTGTAATAAACTATCATCTTAATTGTCTTCATTTTTAGTTAGTTTAAACCTAAAGATGGCTAAGATGCGTGTTTTACATCCACTTTGCGCACGACCTGATTAGTCGACTAATCGGTAACAATCTGTGATTAATCGTCGACTAGTAAAATTATCGTTCAATGCATAAATATAGACTCATGTAACATCATAGCATTTGCTCATTGAAGCCTGTTTAAAAAAACTAAATATCTTTGAACTTTGCACACAAACAAAATGCTAAAACCTGTTTCTGATTACATGTCTTGAGAACAAATCCATGAAAACTGGGAGAAAAGAACACTTGAAAATAGTTTTGAAAATACCAAATCTATCTGGAGTAACCCCAAAAAAATTCTCATTTTATCTCGTCCCACTCCCCACTAATGTCTAAATTAAACCCCAAATTAAACAGTTAGAATTAAATTATTTATTTGATAATTGATTTACTGAAACTGTGGGAACATTTTTAAAATTATAAAATTATAATTTTTATCTATAGAACATGTCCAGGTGAGGCGCTGAGCTGCCCTGCCCGCGTACTGACCCATAAGTCCACCCCCACCAGTCACCGATATTCAACAACTCTTAAATTAAACATAACTGTCTTTAAAAACTTAAATATCATTGTACAAATTACTACAGAATCAAGTGTGCAGAAAACCAGAGATGATTTTCAAAATAAAATTCTTCAATCAAAATTGAATTCCTATTTGATAGGTAAATTATATACTGATTTATGAAATACATTTTCTTTCAAGGTCATTTATTTTCTTAGTCAAGCAAAAAACAGTTACATTTTTAATAGTAAGAATTTCTAAGCTATTTAATATAAATTTGAATGTATTTAATTAAAATCCCAAATTATTTGAAATTGGTACAGATACAGATGTTGGCAATCATTAAGCTGTATTTGTTGAGGGTTTTTTTGTATTAAAAAAAACAGCCAAACTTTTCTGCCAATAACAACTGTGGAGTTCCTGAACCAAGTGGAGCGTTTTCTATTTTGTCTTCACGCTGCTGCTCCTTCTTTCTGCTTAGCAGCACACAAGAGAGCAGTGAAGACATTTTTGAGCAGTTGAACAATTCTTCAACAAAACAATCTCACCACTTTGTGCTCACAGAGAAGTGGGTTTAATATATTTATCTGTGGCAGCAAGCTGTAGATATTACATTGCTACTATTTGTGAGCACAATCTGACAAACTTAAAAGAACTGATGGTCAGTGATGGACTGCAGTGGGCTCAGGCTTTTCATTCAAGGCTTTTATCTTTCATTTTTTGTATTTCTGCTGAAAGTTGCCTGAGCCATTCAGTTTTCCAAACCTGTTTGATCTCCTTTGGACTCACAGGGTTGCTGGAGCCTATCCCAGATACAGTTGGGCAAAGGTGACATACATTATTAAACTGAAATAAGCTGTGAAATCTTTCAAGAGCCGTGCACCACGTTGGCGACCCGTCAAGAGCGTACCCTGTCCTTACCATACAGTATGAGGAACCCATGACTCCAAAAAGGATTAACCGGGTTAAAAAAAATTCCTTATATTCCTGACGGATAAATCCTTATGGCAAAGGTGTCGAACTCAATCGCACATAGGGACCAAAATCCATAACACACCTTTGATCGCGGGCCAAACAGGATCAACATTTACTAAACACTAAAACTACATTTTTAAAACTTTAAAGCTGTCACTTTTTATCATAGTTATGAACTAAATATACAATATAACCTGTAGTAATGCTAGTGTGAATGCTGTAAGCTGAATTTGGCTGCTGAAGATGCTGTGCTGACATTGATAGATAAAAATGCTGAAGCTGATAGCCAGCTAAAATATTAGCTAAATGCCAAATTGGCCTAAAAAAATGAAAAAGCCTAAATGAGCCAAAACAGCTAGCATGTAGCTTAAATATTATTTAAACTCCAAATAGCCTAAAAAAAAACCTTTAGAAAATATAAATTAGCCAAAGCAGCTAGCATGTAAATATTAGCGATACTCAAAACAGTCTTAAAAACTTAAAAAGAAAAGCCTAAACTAGCCAAAATAACCAGCATGTAGCTGACATATTAGCTAAACTCCAAAATAGTAGGGGTGTAACGGATCACAAAACACACGGTTCGGATCGTGTCACGGTTCTAGGGTCACGGTTCTAGTCATTTTTTAGGATCAGTAAAAAGTGTGTGGGGGGGGGGGGGATACATAAACGACAATAAACAATAGCTAATAGCTAAATTAATTTTTGGAAGAGCTTCAAATTATATATTTGATAAGCATATAAAGTACTTCACACACACAATATTTATATATGCAACATGAAAACATTTGGTCATTTGAAACCTATTTATTAAAACAAAACATCTTTAATTTTGAACACAAACAAAATCTTTGGCTTTCCATACAATCGTACTCCTGAAGGCACCGGCACATCCATAATGGAGCCGCAGGTTTCTCCTGTCAGGGACTCTGCAGCTCCTCATTGGCAGAATTTTTGAATCCAGAAATGGAAATGTGTACTGATGCTTTTATTCAGCTCTTAAAGTTAAATAAACCTGATATCTACCGTCCTTCATTCTGAAGTCAAAAAAAGTTTTTGACAGAAGCTCCTCCCACACGCAGCTTCAGGTGAACAGACTGTAAGCTAACCTTGAAGCAGCTACTTTAGCGCTTGTCAAAACAAAGAGGATTTACATGAATTTGCCGAGAATTTCATTTGATGGGAACGGACAATTGGTTTAAATGATGCTAGCGCGAGGTGTGTGCGCTCGCGAGGGTGGGGGCTGGAGTGGTCTGCGGTACACACGTGTACGGACCACGGATTATCTGTGATCTGTTACACCCCTACAAAATAGCCTTAAAAAACAGGGGAAAAAGCCTAAATTGGCAGCTGTGGAGCAGCGGTAGGCCAGTTGACTCCTAATTGGATGATTGCGGGTTTGATTCCCACCTTGCCCGTCCATGTGTCGGTCGACGTGTCCTTGGGCAAGACACTTCGGCAGCGGAGCCACCATCAGTGTGAATGTGTGTGGGTGAATGGGCCTGTGACTGTAAAGTGCTTTGGGCCTTTGAGAAAGGTAGAAAAGTGCTATACAAGTATACGCTATTTACCAAAACAACTAGCATGTAGCTGAAATATTAGCGAAAATGCAAAACAGCCTAAAGAATTTTGGTAAATGTAAAAATAGTCCAGATCCGGCCCCCGGGCCTATGGTGAATATTACAAAGAGCATTAGTTACATACCTGCATTAAAAAGAGTAATAAAAATATAACTAACTATGGACATAGACATTGATCCAGATGTCAATTTTTTCAGTTTTTTGGAAAACCACTGCAGTTATTTAACAGAAGAAGAATACAACAGAAATACAGATCCTGACCACGAACTGTCAATCATACATTTTAACAGCAGAAGCTTATATGCAAATCACCAAGCTATTGAAGAATACTTGCATCAATTTAACAAACCTTTCAAAATAAATCGCAATATCAGAAAAAATGGAAAGAGAAAGAAATCCATACGTTTGACTTCATAGTTAAAACTCGGTTTGGACAGTAAAATAGTGCAACAATGAAAAAGTAAAGTTCTGCTATGAAGACATTAAAATAAGACATAATCAGGGAGATGAGCCAAACAATAGTTCTCTCTGTCAACAAGAAAATAAAATCATGACGTGTTTTCAGGGACATTTTTCTATGTTTACAAATATTGAAAAGGACTAATCTTGTACATCTAATTTTCTTGTGACTATACCTCTATTAACTGTAATTACACAAGGAATAAAAAGAAAGTTTCCGTGCAGACCAAACTCATTTCTGTAAATTGTAGCATTAGATTATTACCGGCCATTACAACCCTAACACTCTTAAAATAACCACTAGATATAATGAGATATGGTCAATTATAGTGAATTCATACTGAACGCGACCAGTTGCGGAGACGTCAAGTTGAGTCAATGTATAGGCACGATCAGTCGCTTGTCAACCAATCAGAGACTCAGCTTTGGACACGTGATGTTTTCAGTGACTAGATCAAAGGGTACAAATAAACATTCAAGATGGCCGCTCGATGCGAGGATTTTCGCAATGAAATTCCATCTATTTTCTTAACCCACGGGGGTCGTTGGGTTCCTGGTAGTGCGGCCACAAACAATTATTTTAATAGTCGACTAATCACCGATTATTTTTTTTCAATTAGTCGACTAATCGGGTCAGTTAGCTTTAAACTAACTAGAAACTACATGTATAGCACTACCTGTGATAATTCTACTGTGAATGCTGTAAGCTGAATTCGTGGGCTGAAGATGCTAGTGCTAATAGCTGAAGATGCTGAAATTGATACCTAAAAACGCTCAAGCTGACTGCTGAAATCACTGAAGCTTGAAGCTGAAACCGCTGACCCTGATAACTAGTTAAAATATTAGTTAAATGCAAAATTGGCCTAAAAACTGGAAAAAAAACTTTGGTTAACCAAAACAGCTAGCATGTAGCTGAAAAACTATCTAAACTTCAAAATACCCTAAAAAAAAAAAAAACTTTAAAAAAAAAAACGTAAATTTACCAAAACAGCTAGCGTGTAAATATCAGCAAACTCCAAAAAAGCCTAAAAAGCTAAAAAAAAAAAAAAAAAGAAAAAAAAAAAAGCCTAAATTAGTTAAAACAGCTAGCATGTAGCTGGTATAATAGCTAAACTCCAAATAGACAAGAAAGCCTAAATAAGCTAAAACAGTTAGCATATAGCTGAAATATTAGCTAAACTCCAAAATGGACAAAAAAAGGTCTAAATTAGCCAAAACAGCTAGCGTGTTAATATTAGCCAAACTCCAGAACAGCCTAAGACACTAAAAAAAACAAAAAAAACAAAACTAAATTTGCTAAAACAGCTAGCATGTAGCTGATATATTGGCTAAACACCATAATAATCTGAATAACCTTAAGAAATGCTAAAATAATCCAAAGAGTTAGCAGAACGCCATTATAACTTAACTTTACTACACTCGACTATTAAATTAATCATCTACCATTTTAATAGTCGATTAGTTGATTTATAGTGGCAGCCCTATTTCCCGGAAACTGCCCCAGTTTCTGTTGGGCGAAGGCGGGTTACACCCCGGAGAGATCGTCAGCCCGTCACAGAGAACGGCTGGATGGACGACTGCGCTGGCCACCTGCCCGGTGGATAGCTGAGCGAGGAAGTAACGTTTAAAACGGCCTCAGGTGCAGCTCTCACTGTCAGAGTGAAATACACAGAACCCAGAAAGACTGAAAGATCTGGTGAAAACAAACAGTGATGTCTCTGTAGAGTTCTCCAAAACACATAAACCCAAACTACTCTCTCAACATCATCCATGATGATGGATTCCAGAACTTGCTCTGCAGCAGGAGAGTTAAGACGTTGAGCAGTAAATCTGACAGGCGTCTCAAGAGAGGCGGCAGATACGTCGGCGGGAATTCACCGTTAGTCTCAACTGTTCTGATGGCTACATACCAGCAAGCGGCAGGTTGTAACAAACACGTATACCACTCGCAAGGGTAAAGTCAGGGTGAAGTTCTCCATACATGTTTGAGCATTGTTTGTCTGTAACTAAAGCTTTACTGACCGCTGCAGAGCGAGTGCGTACAACTTTCATTAGCCTTATACTTCAAGATGAACCCACAACATCCATACATTCCACTTTGAAGGAGCCTCAAGGGAGTCCATGGGTCAAAAACAACAGATACACTATGAATCGGAATCATGTATATAAAAAATAAATATTGTCCATGATAAAACCCAAAGTGGGTTAGAGTAAAAGACTCCTACACATTCCTGTGTTAGAAAAGATACTTTATTAAAGTAGGTAATCTTTTATTAAACCAGGTTATCTCAAAGCTCCTCCACGCTCGCAGACAGAAACACGAGGAACATTAGCGTTCACTTTCTGTGTTCCAAACATCTGGAGCAAAGTCAAAGAAACCTGTAGGTTAGCCAGGTTAGCGTTCAGCACCTTTAAATCAAGAGTGGAAACTATTTTCTGCTGCCTTTTATGAAGCCTCTTTTCATCAGCACAGTTTCTCTCTCCAGTTTTCATTTCTGTGTTTTAGCGAGGCTTTAAATTGTCTTAATGCTTTAAAAAAAAATGGAATAATTGCCGACTTGGGAATAAAGCCAGAGTGAAATCAAGCACGTTACGCACTTGCACGTCCTATGAGTAAGGTGCCAGTCTAATATAAACACTCTTATCCATCTTCAAACACAGGTGTAGGTCAAAGTGAACAACAATAACTCATCGTAGCCTGACTGGCTGGCAGTTTGTTCTGCAGCACAAACGGCGCTGCACCTCCCAGCACCCCACGTTGATTTTGGGCCAACAGTTTCCTGGAAATAAATGTCAAGAGGAAAAATTGTACTGCAGCTTATTCTTTCTTTTCTTATAACTTCATATGTCTCTAGCCTGGATGTTTTACTCATCAGTTCAACACACAGGATCACATTTGTTGGCTTTTCAAAAGGTTTTGGTTTTGGGGCACTGAACCGAGGAAGGTATGTTGAAACCGGAAAACAAGCTAAACACGCATGGAAGAAAAAGTGCAAAAAAATCAGAGCTAGAAATTGTGTCACCAAAAAAACATAATTAGAAATAAATGAATCACCCTGTATGAAGCCTTAAAATGGTTTTGTACTGATTCAAAACGCAGGGTTTTTTTAATAAGTGTTAAATTCCAAAATCAAACGTCAAGTGTAAATAAAAAAAATAAAAATAAAAAAAACTTTTTTACATATGAGGTAAACTATTTCCCTATGAAGTGATTTTTTCCAACATATTGAAATGAAAAGTCATAGTTATGATATCAACATTTCCTAAATTATAAACAAAATGTAAAGTTTTCAGTATAAAACTTCATTTTTTGCTTTGAAAACACTAAATATTTCTTTTCAAACACTTAGGTTTTGCTTTAAAAAAATCTTTTTCATTTGCAACACAAATGTTCTGTGGTGTGTCGTGTTTCATCCTGCTCGCAAGAAATGCAAGAGAAACTTTGGCAGTATTTTAAAAACTATTTTTAAGGTTTTTTTTTCTCTCCGTTCTTGTAGATTTGGTCTTAAGACACATAAATGTATATACACAATTTGAAGCTTTTCATAAATAGTTCAGGCTTTTATTTTGTTTTTTCTTGTTTTTATTTCCTTTTACTGATCTAAAAATGATCCAAACAGTGAGCCTAAAACCGTAACACAATCTGAACCGTTAGTTATTTAGTTAGTTAGTCCTTTATTTGGAACATACAAAAAATACATGGTGAAAAAACAAGAAAACGGAAAATTTTTATATAAATTATAAATAAGACATTACACCTCAATTATGTAGTTCAAAATGGAGTAGGAAGAAGTTTAAAAAAACTTTTTTAATCCTACCCCCTAACAATATGACTTAATTTTAACCTTTAATATAAATTATTTCAGAAACAGAAATTTAGTACCACTTTTACTTTTTTCATCAAACATCCGTCCATATAATCAAACACACAACAATTATCTATACTCAAACATGTACATGTATACAAATATAACAGCTTTACCATTCAAATGCTTTCCCTTCCCATAAATCTTTCCCCTGGGACCGCCAGTCTTTTTTAAACGTCGTCAGAATTATGGCTAAATCCCATTCAGGTACTAGATAATATACAGGTTTTAGGGGTGTAATGATTCATTTAAACAAAGGTTTAAATCATGTTATAATTAGTGGTTGACAATCATAGTTGATATTAGTTTATTTTGAGCGACACTGGATCCAGGGCATCTTTATCCAAAACTTTAACCAGTTTGACATAGAGAGAAATACCTGGTACTGAACCGTGCAGTGGAAGTTTTCTCCTCTTTCTTCAAGATAATCAAGTAATCAATTAAGTCAATTAACTGTTACCCCCCCTAATAGATTTAGATTGGAAATAACAGATATTCTCTTTTCTTAGGCCAATTCTGTTTCTCTTTAAGATGCTTAATCAAGTCTTCTATTAAAAAAACAAACTTTGTGATTCTTTGAGACTAGTCCCAGTCATTTTCTCACAGACAATTCTTTTCCTTGTTCTTGTGTTTATAAGGGCTCTCAGCAACAGGGCTTCACCCCTTTCAAAACTGTCGTGGTCTGTGTAAGACTCTATAAAAATTCATGCATATATATTTATTGACCTGACCTTTTTCTCTGGGTTGCAGAGAGAAGCCCAACTGATTCAACTCCTTGACAAAAAGCAAACTAATGAAGACTTTCTGAAAGGCAAATTGATTTTCCTCTGCCTCCCTCCATCACATCCATCGCCCGCTTCAATACAGCGGGCAGGCGGCGGCCGTGCCGCTGATCATCATTCATTTGTTTAACAGGTTGGCTGAGATGAGGATGGAACGCCAGAGAAAGCCAGAAAATACAGCTATGATCCCCTCTAAAGACAGACAGAACCGGGTATAATTGAAGAACGGGAAATGTCCAGGATAGGAAACTGCCCACTCTGCCTACGAGACATCTACATCTATATTTTTGTCTATATGACAGTTGTAAAATCTGGCACTATACAACTGTTGTGAGGATGTAAAGTGGAGAATGTGGATTTCCAGCATGACCTACTTAAGTTCTCCACACATTAACTAAGCCAATGAAATGCAGAGATGCAGTCCAGCTGACAGAGACCCTTGTAAAGGTGGTTTTATACCCCTTATCTCAGGAGAACCATTCCAACAAAGAACACTGAATCAGGTTTAGCAACAACCTTCTAAACTGTAGTGATGACAAAGCAGTTAAACTAACCAGATTTTTACACTACTATAGATTTTGAGATGGAGAGACAGGGCTGTCCAACCCAAGTCCTCGATACATTGAGTTCAGTCAATACAAATAAGACTTCTGAGAGTCAGCAGAAAGAACTGGAAAACGGGTAAAAGTGGTGGATCTTCAGGATTGGGGTTGAGGAGTCTTAGTCTACATCTTTCACTGGTTTTGTTTGTTGTCGCACTACACTCTGAGTGCAAAGGAAACAGCCTGATAATGTCATGCGGTCACACCAGCTACCAGAGAAATGTTGGATTAATCATTGACTCGGAATTCGAAGAAAAAATCTTTTCCAGATAACCTGTAAATAATGATTTGCAAGGGCTTTGTTTTCTTTTGACCTGAAGCACATTCAAAGACCCATCTAAATACTTTCAACTTAGAAAAGGTTTGTACAATCTGTTATGTATGTGCTGCTTTGGTTATAGGCTACAGGAATTTAAGGTAGAAGTGTCCAAACTTGGGCTGGGAATCACTGGGTACCTCATGATACCAGGCAGTATGTGATACATGGCTGATGATATTGATAATATCGCGATAAAAATAAAAAAACCATTTCTAATAACTCACATTATATAGAAAAACATATTTCTGGGACAATATTTCTCAATTCATTTTTTTGCTTGAACATGATCAGAATAAACAACTTGTGTCTTATTTTTGTGCGAACAAATACTTTCAAAGACCCATGTAAATACAATCCATCTTGAAAACAAAGAAATATTTGTAAAATCTATTATTTGTGTGCTTTTATTATTATTATTATTATATTTATTATCTAAAACTGCTGCTTAGGTTATAGCCTTAAACACTTTAAAACTACATTTTTAAAACTTTACCTTTTTAATATATTGATGAATTAAACATATAGCATTACTGACAATAATGCTAGTGTAAATGCTGTAAGCTGAATTTGGCCGTTGAAGATGCTGAAACTGATAGCTAAAAACATTAAGGCTGATATCCAGCTAACATATTAGCTAATTGAAATTAAAATAAAATAAATAAATAAGAAAAATTAGGTTAGCCGAAACAGCTAGCATATGGCTGGAAAAATAGCTTAACTTCAAAATAGCATAAAAAAACAGGGAAGAAAACTTAAATTATTCAAACTGGTTACCATGACGCTGAAATATCAGCTACGCTCAAAAATGTACCAAAAAAATCTTAGTAAATGCCAAAATAGTCTAAAAAGCTAGCAGAATCCCAATTTTTAAAACTTTAAAAGTGTAACTTCTTAACATAATTGTGAATAATAAAAAGGAAGGAATATTATTCCATAATAAATCAACTTAAACTTTAAATATTTTATTCTCCATAAAATACATATTTGGTCAAAAATATACAAGTCAGAAATAAGCGCAAGATAACATCTGAACATTAGTAACAATGAAATAGAATGATGTGGAGGGCCAGATAGGATTACCCAGAGGGCCGGATTCGGCCCCCGGGCCTTGACTTTGACACATGTTCCTTAAGGGGTCAAACAATAATTTTTGCAAATTGACCTTTGATACATGAAAATAAACATTTATGATTAGATTTGAATGGAAAGTTTCTTTGTTGGGATGACTTAATCCTCTCTTATCTTCAGAGGTTTTTTTCATATGTTCCTCTTGTTTGGGAGTGTTTAAAGTATTTTGGTGGAGTTGTACGTTCCATTGGGACAAAACCTTTGCTCTGAAGTTCTCACAGATGCGTCCGTGTCTCTCACTCGGGGAGGTTTAGGACATCCTTCTGCTGACACACTCGCAAAGACTTCCATTTGAAGCTGGTCTTAGGTAAGTCGAGGAACGCCGCGAGCTTAAAGCTTCTCTGCCTCTTCTGTGAACCAGATCGTTTCGGGGCTAATCTCTGTCTTCCCAGAAGTGCAGAGGTGGCTTTGAGAGTCAGCTTGACAAAAGGACTGGCACTTTTACAGAGCAGCTTTTAGCAGATTTGAACACAAACTGATTTTATTGGTCGTTGGAGTCAACACATTTATCGATAAGTTCTTGAAAACATCTAAAGCCATTGGAAATGTAACTGTAATTTTAAACTTCAGAGTTTTCTTCAGACTTGTTCATAGTAGCATTGCGTCTCAAAAGAGAAAAGGTCACAGTTTAAAAAAAAAGCAAACATCAGTTTATCCTAAAAACAAACAGTAAGCGACTCCATAATTATCAGCATCTATCACAGCAGACGTTGGAGGCGTGCAGACACACTCATCTCCTCGGTTCGCCATGTTTGGTGGATGCAGGATGCACCCTGAATTATTCAGCGTGTGTACTCAGCTCGGCGCTCTCCACAGTAAATTGATCTGGGCACACCGCAACACAGAGCCGACGCTTACATCTGGGAGCAAAGAGGAAAACAAACCGCAAAAAAAATGAAGTTTAAACCATAAGGGGGGTGGGGGGGGGGGGGGGGGGCAGAGGGATTCAGAGCACTAATGAAGAGGAGGGTGGTGCACGCCGCGCACGACAAAACAGCCGGAGCGAACAACACCGAGGAAACATCCGGCTTTATCTGCGACGTGTATGGTAAATGCACACGTGTACCGTGTTTTCTCACAACAGATTATAATGCACACAGTAAATGAACGGTCTGGTTTCAAACGCATGTTGCACCGTAGTACTAGGTACATGAAGCGAGACTAAAGAGTCAGAGATAAGTCCGCCAGTTAAACTTTATTAACTCCGTACTTGTCTGTCACATGCTAGGCGTGTTAGAGTATTCACAATACCTTTAACTCTCACGAATACCATTAAAACAAACTTTATTGTGACTATGCTAACTCCAATCTTTGTTAATAACACATTAGGAGTGCACTGGACTGAGATCAGGATACTGACTTCCTGTGTTCCACTACAGCCTTCACCTTCAACCTGCTCTTTTCCCAAAAACACTTTATAATAGCCTTCTTTATAGCTAGTTAAAAGATCATTAATATACTGTTAGTTATTAAGTTATAGATGGCTTTTTAAAACACAGTTAACAGTTTAAGTATTTATAAATGTACCTTATAGAACGACAAGGGATACCTAACAAGCTGTTAGTTTGACAGTTATAAATAACATGTTCCCTTTCAGTCGATTCACTCGGTACAACACATGTACTATGGGAAACCACGCCCTCGCGTGCCTGGCTGAAGACACCTCTATTCACGCCTTTAGGCAGATGACGTCCAATGACAGGTGGGCGGACCCGCCCTCTGCTTATAAGCCCTGTCGTTGACGTCTCACCTCAGTTCTTATGCTCTTCACCTCGCTAAGAACACCTCTCCCGGTCAAAGCCAGCTACGCTGCTGCTAGCTAGTGCTACAGACCCTCCGCAGCTGTCTCGGTGTTAGTTTAACGGCTCCTGTTGGTGTTAGTCACTGTCGCCCCTTCGGCCACACTGTCTGCCCGCGGAGCGCTAACCCGAGTAACTGTGCTGTTCGCCCGAGCGTCTCGTCATGAGCGCGCGGCCAAAGAAAGCGAAGCAGAAGTCTTCCGTCCGCCCCTGTCCTCAGGAGTG
This sequence comes from Oryzias javanicus, assembly GCA_003999625.1. Lineage (NCBI taxonomy): Eukaryota > Metazoa > Chordata > Actinopteri > Beloniformes > Adrianichthyidae > Oryzias > Oryzias javanicus. Next base: position 7,629,405 of record CM012460.1, on the reverse strand, counting down.
CGGCTTCTCTTTGCACGAAAAAGACCAGCACGAAGCCTGTCCTGTCTGCCTGGGGATTGTCCACGCTCGGAGAGCGTTGACGGAGCCCCACGCCTGCGAGTCGTGTAGCGTGTTACGACGCTCGACTTTGGAAAGGCGCGTAAAATTTGTGGAAAAGGCGCTGGGAAAAACATTTGTGGCGCAGCAGGAACCCCTGTTGTCGCAACTGAAGGACCAGGTTTCGTCCGGGTCCGACGACGAGCTCCAGCCCGAAGTCCCCGCTACGAGCTGGGCGGACCACATGGAGCTAATGGAGGAGCTAGCTGAGGAACAGGTGCAGCACGTGGATTACGAGCAGCCGCTGTCCCAGCTCAGTGCACCCTACGAGGATGACGACGTTCTGGACGTGGGCCTCGACTTGCCCGGTTCCTCTGACGAGGACCAGGAACTCTTCCCGTCGAGCGACCATGCTGCCACTGCTGTGCCAGCTCCACAGGATGACGCGTCATTTCTGTCTCTGTACCGCCGAGCGGCGGGAAAGCTGGACGTGGAGTGGCCCTCCTCCCCTCCCCGCCCAGAAACGGTCTCGGTTCGCCGGATTTTTTCTCCCGCCCGAACCTACGACGGTGAAGAACCGTTTGCCCATGTACCCGGACTTTGTATCCGAGCTTACATCCTCATGGAGCAAACCCCTGTCCACACGCGTGACTGTGCCCGGCTTTGGACAGTACTGCGACCTGGAGGGAGCCGAGTCTGCTGGCCTGGTCCACCCTCCACCCATGGAGCCGTCTTTGGCAGCCTATCTCGCACCATCTCAAAATCACGGCGTGATTGGGCCCGCTACGCTGCCTTCCAAGCATTGTCGATTTTCCGCCGGTCAGTTGGAGAAAATTTACCGAGCGCAGGGATGTGCAGCGCGAACCCTGAGCTCGGTGACGATGCTTCAAACATATCAGGCGATGTGCCTGGCGGAGCTCGGCGCACAGCTGCCTGCCGGCAGCCCCTAACCCCACTTCTGAACGAGGTCAGACTCGCCACGGACTACATTCTTCGGATGTCCCGCGGCGTTGCACTTTCCGTCGGCAGAGGGATGGCCTTCACAGTCGTGGCACAGCGGCACTTGTGGCTAACTCTGTCCGATGTTCCCGAAAAGGAGAGGGTGGCTTACCTGGATGAACCGGTGTCTGCGCAGGGACTGTTTGGCCAATCGCTTGACGCGATTCAAGCCAAATTTGATGTGCGGAAGAAGCAGACTGAGGCACTGCGGTACATCATTCCCCGACGTGATGGGAGATCCAAGGTTAGCGCCAGCGGTCGGAAACCGTCTGCGCAGCCGCCACATCCCAGAACCCAAGTTCCGGTTCAGGGACCGACGGTCAACCCTCCTCCTCCCAGCGAAGGGTCCGGCTCTCGTCCTGGAATAAAGGACCTCCAGTGAGCTCCCAGAAGGGCCCAACGCCTCGAAGGAAGAAGCCCCAGTCCTCCTAGCTGGTCCGGAGGCTCTGAGCTGTCAGACGGGAGACAAGACAGCTCCTCATTTGCCGCGGAAAAGTCGCTGCTCAACGTTTTCAGGGCCCAGCCCCAAACGGCGCTGCGTTCCCACTACACAGTCTCCCAAGCACAACAATCTCCCCGCACACATGACATGTCTGCATTCTGTTTGTGCCACAAGTGTTCAAATAAAGGCGTTTTGTGTTCAAAAAAACCCATATCAATCAACAGTGACGGCGCCCCCTGTCAATCTCGACAGGGGCCTTAACGCCGTGCCCCGCCAGCACGCTAGAGGGCGACAGCTCCTCTCTGTCAGTGCAGCGGGTCGGGCGCCTGGCGCTATGCCTACCCCGGTGGCGTGCATGCGCGCCCCTCCCTTGGGTCGAGAAAACGGTTGCTATGGGTTACCGGCTGCAGTTCCGGGTCAGACCCCCGCACTTCCGCTCAGTTGTAAACACAACAGTGGGAAAGTTAGCAGCACCCGTCCTGAGGGAGGAAATATGTTCACTGTTGAGGAAGGGCGCGATTCGAGTGGTCCCGTCTGCCGAAATGAACAAAGGTTGGTACAGCCGCTACTTTGTTGTCCCGAAGAAAGACGGCGGGCTCCGTCCGATCTTGGATCTACGGGTTTTGAACACGTACCTTCGCTCCTTCAAGTTCAAAATGCTAACGTTGAAACAGCTTTTGAATACGATCAGTCCAGGAGATTGGTTCGCTCTGATCGATCTCACAGACGCTTACTTTCACGTCGCCATTCACCGAGACCACAGACAATTTCTGAGGTTTTCTTTCGAGGGCACAGCTTACGAGTACCTCGTGCTGCCCTTCGGTCTGTCACTCGCCCCTCGCACCTTCACGAAATGTGTAGAGGCAGCGCTCTCTCCTCTCAGAGAAAAAGGCATTCGCATTCTGACTTATCTGGACGACTGGGCTTTGATAGCAAGCTCCAGAGAGCAGGCAGCGACGCACCTGTCTTTGGTACTGTCTCACATTCAGTCCCTGGGTTTCTCTGTGAATGTCCGAAAAAGTGTGTTAGACCCCAGCCAGCAGATTTCTTTCTTGGGGCTGGAGATTTGTTCCACTTCAGGACTGGCACGTCTGTCGCAGCGCAGAATGGCCGCGTTCCACCACTGCCTCGCACTTTTTCAGTTGGGACGCAAACTGCGGTTCCAAAAATTTTACAGCTGATGGGCATGATGGCCTCTATGATCGCTGTAGTTCCCCTCGGTCTACTCGAGATGCGACCCTTTCAGCGCTGGGTTCGTTCTCACCGACTGAATGTGTTACGTCACCGCAACAGGAAAATTCTGATAGACGCACAGTGCATGCTTGCACTCCGACCTTGGAGGGAACCCAACCTGCTTCGTCAGGGTTCACCGATAGGACGGGTGTCTTTCCGCAAGGTGGTGTCGACGGATGCCTCCCTGAAAGGATGGGGGGCTCTGTGCGATCACATGACAGTGAGGGGAAACTGGACTCCCGCGCAGTCCAGACTCCACATCAATCAGCTGGAGCTGTTAGCAGCGTTTCTTGCTCTGCAGCACTTCTGTCAAATTCTGAGCGGCCATCACGTTCTGATCAGAACAGACAACACCACAGTGGTCTCCTACATAAACAGACAAGGAGGGATCCGTTCCCTTCCTCTGTTAAAGATTACCCGCTCTCTGTTGGTGTGGAGCAGCGCACATGTCCTGTCGCTAAGAGCAGCTCACATCCCGGGACGTCTGAATCTGGGGGCGGACCTGCTCTCCAGGGGAGGCCCTCTTGTGAGAGAATGGAGGCTTCACCCAGACGTGGTGTCTCTTATATGGGACCGCTTTGGGAAAGCAGCGGTGGATCTGTTTGCCAGCAAAGAGAACACCCACTGCCCGCTGTTCTTTTCCATGAAGGACTTGAACGCCCCTCTGGGGACAGATGCTCTGGCTCACCCTTGGCCTCCTCTGCCACTGTATGCGTTTCCCCCAGTGGAATTGATACTACCAGTGACAGAACGGGTACGCAGGCAGGGCCTGACCCTGATCCTGGTAGCCCCCAGGTGGCCAGCGAAACCCTGGTATGCAGAGGTGATCAGTCTGTTGGCGGCATGCCCATTCCGGCTTCCTGTCTGCAGGAATCTCCTCTCCCAAGCAGGCGGGGAAATACTTCACCCACGCCCAGAACTTTGGCAACTGCATGCCTACCTGTTGAAAGGTCCAACCTGATTGCTAAAGGGCTGCCTCCTGCAGTGGTTGCAACCATGCAGAGTGCAAGAGCGTCTTCCACTCAGGGTCTTTATACCTATAAATGGAAAGCCTTTGAACACTGGTGTCAGGAGCGGAACATCATCCCTTTTCAGTGTTCTGTAGTGGACATCCTGACTTTTCTCCAGGACCTGCTGGATAAGGGTCTTTCCTTTTCCACAATCAAGGTATATTTGGCTGCAGTTTCAGCTTGTCACGTTGGGTTTGATGGAATGTCCCCTGGTTCCCATCCACTGACTGTGCAGTTTCTGAAGGGGTACGCAGACTAAGGCCCCTATCAAGTCTGGTGTGCCATCATGGGATCTACCTTTGGTGTTGGAAACCCTTAGTGGTCCCCCGTTTGAGCCACTAGAGGAAGTTGATATGAAATTTCTTTCATATAAAACAGCTTTGCTCTTGGCTCTCACTTCTGCAAAGCGCGTTGGTGACCTCCACGCGCTTTCTGTGCACCCTTCGTGCACGCAATTTTCAGCGGATGGGTCCAGAGTCACTTTGCACCCAAATCCTGCATATTTACCGAAAATAATCCCATTAGAGTACAACTCTATGGTGATTGAACTTTTGGGCTTCCATCCTCCTCCGTTCACATCGGAGGAGCAGAGGCGGATGCATTTGTTGTGTCCTGTGCGTGCATTACGCACATACATTGACCGCACTCAAACAACGCGCTTGTCGGACCAATTGTTTGTGTGCTTTGCTAATCCTGCCAGAGGCAAGGCTTTGTCCAAGCAGAGGCTTTCACATTGGATTGTCGAAGCTATTCGATTAGCTTACGACAGCAGAGGTCTGCCTTTGCCTCAAGGTGTGAGAGCCCACTCGACCAGGGGCGTGGCCACTTCCTGGGCTCTGTTTCGGGGATCCCGTGTGAGTGACATCTGTGCTGCAGCTAGCTGGTCATCGCCTCATACTTTTATACGATTTTATCGTTTGGACGTGACAGCCCCTACGGTGGCTCACAATGTCCTCCTTGCAACATCTGGACCTAATAAGCTCTAAAGGTGTTGTAGTTTGGTTGCTGCTCGCAGGGCGTGTATATATGTCCCATAGTACATGTGTTGTACCGAGTGAATCGACTGAAAGGGAACGAAATGTTATGACTATAACTTCTGTTCCCTGAAGGAGAGGAACGAGGTACAACACATTTTTGCCCCGCTACGCAGTGCTCGGTGAAGAGCGGCTTCCGAACTGAGGTGAGACGTCAACGACAGGGCTTATAAGCAGAGGGCGGGTCCGCCCACCTGTCATTGGACGTCATCTGCCTAAAGGCGTGAATAGAGGTGTCTTCAGCCAGGCACGCGAGGGCGTGGTTTCCCATAGTACATGTGTTGTACCTCGTTCCTCTCCTTCAGGGAACAGAAGTTATAGTCATAACATTTCGTTTACCTATATTTAGAAATACTTAAACTGTTATTTAACAAGTCATTGATAACTCATTATACAATGGTCCAGATGAATACTTGATTCTGATTGGCTGGATTAAAAATTGATCCTAAAAAGGAAGTTCCGGTCACACAGTCCAAATGTTCTCTATGACTGCACAGGCTTCTTTAAACATACTTTTGCTCATCATCAGGACAAAAACAAGCAGTAAGAGCTGAACATTCTCTCTGATGATGCTTTATGTAACCTATCGTGATGATCAGCGGACATATAGACAAATTGGTCATAAAACACACATAACTCGGCGCACTTAAAGATGTATTCTTCTGTCTCACCACAAGGGGGAGTTTTGGTTTTATGATCAGATCATAAGAACTGAGTCTATGCCAAACCTACTGTAAAATGACGGAAGCTGATTGTGTTGTTTGTGTTCTAGCTGCTCACTAAAAGTTAACTTCAGAAAAAAACATTTGTCCGGTTCGAGTCTTCCAACACTTGCAACACTTAAGTTCTGTGTCGGCTTCTGGCCGCATTGCCATGTTACCGTGACAACATGCCGCATCACGTATCAAATAGTCCACTTTATGTGAAAAAGGGATCCAAACTGAAGAAATAACAAGAATAAAGTACTAAATATTGATTCAATATTCATTTCTTTTGTGAATGACCATGGTACAATCGGGATAATGGACATTATGAGAAATTAACCGTCGGACAGTTCATGCCGCCGCGATGTGCTTTAATTTCTCATAACGCTTACTTCATCAGGTATTATCCCTTTAGATAACTAACAGTTTATTAATGATCTGCTAACTAGCTATAATGGAGAGTTATTATAAAGTGTTACCTAAAATTAATTTTTCAATCCTTTTCCCTCAGGACTGCAGCCATCAGTAGTTGGTGGATTGTCTAAATATTTTGTTGATGTGAACCCTGATTAGAGGTCATTTAAAAAGTGTGTATTTTTTTCAGAACATCGTACTTTTACTCTGTATGCTGCAGTTTGAGAGCCATCAGTTCAGACACTGAACTGAACATCCCTTCATTCAGACTCAGAGGAAGATCTAAAAAGGATCAGAGTCAACTCTGGAAGATTTCTATCCAGGGCAAACTGTGACAAGTTGTTTAGGCACAGCAAAAACCAAGAAGGTCAAACTAAGAGTGAGTCTGAGGGGCATGAAACTGCAGATGGAATGAAGAAACCATGACATTTGCTGCATGAGGCTCCTAAAAACACTTCAAATGTAGGCTTTTTTTAATTTCATTTATCTCTTTATATATAGTATTCATTATGATATGTAGAGTCATTTGACAACAACGATGTAGATGCAAAATATTAATATGAGTATTCAGGAAACAAAATCACATTTCTCAATCACAACTAATTATAATGAAATGTTGGATCCTTTCAATACAAAAAGTCATTTTTAAAAAGTATATCAATGGATATTATTATCACCATAAAGTTCATAATTTTGGAAAAACTTTTCCGATGAAAATGGTTTTTGAGAACTCGTTGAAATAGCCATTTTGAAAATGACCAAGAAGAGTCTTTCCACTGCCCCTAGTGGAATAATAAAGACATACAGGATAGAAAACCCTAAGTTTCTGCCTAAGTTAAAAACAATGGATAATGAATTAATACACAAAACGCAACGAATTGTAGGACAAACTATTAATTATAGCTGGGACAAAATATCTGTATGGCGAACTATCGCGATATTTCAAATCACAAACGAGTACCGGTCCTTCTCTTTCCATGAACCAATTTCTTAAAATAATACCAAAAAAGTCCACCAGGGGGCATTTCTCGTGAACACCACGGTGAAATGTGAAGATGCTGTCGTGAAACTGTCACCAACTTTTACTGGACCTGTAAGTTTTTAAATGCCTTAAAAGTTTTAGACATCCCATACGTTTATATCCGGTCACAGCGCGAACACAGTGTGAACTATCTGTGTTTCCTCTTTGTGTGGAGAGGGAAGGGGCGGGGCTCCTCGGGCGCTCCCACCCAGGCGGCAGAGCAGCCAGAGCACACGCAGTCTCTAATGTAAGACATGGATCGTAAGGGTGATAACAGCGGTAACCTGTCCAAACACTAAGCTGAAATACACCAAATTCTAGTGGAGAGATGCGCAGCGTCTGACCATCCAAATAAGACGTCTAGCGTTATTATTTGTTAATTTTATTTTAGTGCTTGAAAAGGCACAATTGTTAAAAAAAAGTTTTTGCAGAAAATAAAAAGATACCTTTGTTTTTAAAACAAAGGTATAGATTACCAAGGTAATATAATCATTATTGCAATGTTTGCCATATCGAGACACATCTATCGGTATCGTGAATCATGTATCGTGCATCGCATCATATCGTGAGTTACCCTGTGATCCCCAAACCCTACAATTAAATATTAAGAAAATTAAAAAAAAAAGATTTTTAGATGAGCTTTATGGTCTGTAATTACAGAAAGCACATAAAACCAGAGGTGTTAAGTACAATGCAATCAAAAAGAAAAAAAGTTTGGCACCTTAATGCAACCAGCACAAACATGCGTTAAAGTGTATTTACATTTTAGCTGCTGTAGACACAGAAATGTCCTCACTGTGGGATTAATAAAGTCCCATCCTGTACTACTCGAGGGTATATTTATATCATCACAAACAAAAAGGGCACTTTTTTTATTTATTGCACTCTTACTTCTTCCTGATTGGTTGAAATGCAACGAAATAAGTCATGAGAATATGAAAGCCCTGACATTTATACATGTGTCTTTGAGTGAAATGTTTGCATATACCTGTATATGTGTGTGTGTGTGTGTATATATATATATATATATATCTTAGCTAATTCCTTTCATGCAACATAAGCTAAAGGGTAACCCTCTTTGCTAATTATGAAAGTACCTACAACTCCTGCATATAAAAGGTTAATTAATCCAATTGAAAGTCAAATTAGAATGTTTTAATTTGTTGAATAAAAATAAACGTTGACATTTGTAAATGTGAAAGTCTTGCAGTTCACGTGTAAACAGGAGTTCTTCTTTAGGGAAGGCAGCACTGTTGCAAAGACTAAAACTAAAAGAGAGATGAGAATGACTGCAGAAGAGCAGAACTGAACTTTCGTGAAACCATGTGTCCATCAGGCCGAGTGGAACCCTTTTTTCCGCTCCGTTATCCCCCAATCTAACCTTCAACAAACAAACAGACAGGTTGATCAAGAAAGGTGACGGAACCTGTTAGAAACAGATTTTAAAACAAAAGTCACTGAAGCTGGATGCCTTAATGTGACTTCAATTTAAACTACGTATGGTCTGGATTTAGAAAAAAGATAAACACATTTCCACTCTATGGTTGGATTTAATAACTATAAAAACTGGACTGGGATTCATTTTTATAAACAATGTTTTAACAGTAATGAATGCTTCTTTAGGTTCATCCTGACGTCAAATTTTCAGTTTTATCATAGTGATCCAATAGCCCAATAACAAAATGACTATCTTTAAATGATTTAAAACAAAACAAACCAATGGGTTGTGTCGCACACACTCTGTCACTTGACTGCAAAGAGTCCGTTTGACTGTTGTAGAGCTGATAATAACATGTCCTGCCAAGTCATGCTCCCCCTATAAAAACAGCTTTCAATAAAAAATGTACCTCAATGCAGTTTAAATGGATATTAAATAGAGCCTAACTAACTGTACCCTTTCTGTTATAAAGTTACTGTGAATTCTAAATTGAATTTGGTCTTTTAGCTAATCAATGAACTGACCTGGCTCAGGCTCCATTTGTTTTAAAAATCTGATTGGATCCAAAAGTCAATGGGTGTCCCTTGATTAAATGTCATTAGGTTAACCGTTCCCTCTGAGATCTGCCGCTGAAATTCTGCTTCAAAAGTAAATGTCGATCTGCACAAAGTAAATCCAGCTGGGGGAGAAATCTACTCAATAAATGTATGGAGTTTAGATATACAGTGTTCCAGTCACAGCTGGTCTAACAGCACAAACAGGATGACAGACACAGCTAAAAGTCCACAAAATTAAAGCAGAGATCAGACATGAGCATTGGAGGATCAGAGATTAAGCTAGAGTAGTCTGGATCCAGGTGAGGTTGGGGGGGAGGCAAACAGAGTCAGAGACAAAGCGGGGTCAGGTAAAGAAGACCAGATCAGCACAGAACGCTCAGTAATGAGGGCTGAATGGCACAAACAATACTTCGCGCTGAGCACTGCGTAAGTGACATGTGGGTGATTGACCGTGATCTTTAGGTGAGCGGCATCCGGAGACTGCGTGAATCTTTTAAATTTGGAAATTTTACTCATTTGCATCGAAGCATTATTCATTTTATCAGTTTTTTCTGAGGCCCTGCAACAGACTGGCAACCTGTCCAGGGTGTATCCTGCCTTTGCCCATGAGTAGGGCTGCCATCGACAACTAATCCACTATTAAAATAGGCGACGTCTAATTTAATAGTCGATTAGTCGTTACTATACATCATATGGAGTCAGAGTGTAGTAAAGTAGAAAGTTATTATGGCATTTTGCTAAATTTTTGGATTATTTGGGGAATTATTAAGGTTTTTTAGGCTAATTCGGCTAATATTTCAGCTGCATGCTAGCTATTTTGGCTAATTTAGGATTTTTGTAAGGCAAATTTTGATTTTAGCTAATATTTTAACTGCATGTTAGCTGTTTTGGCTAAAATTCTATATTTTTTTCAATTGCATGCTAGCTATTTTGGATGATTTAGGCATTTTTGTTTGTTTGTTTTACACTATTTTGTAGTTTAGCTAAGATTTCAGCTGCATGCAAGCTGTTTTGACGAACTCAGGCTTTTTTCTGTTTTTTTGGCTAATTTTTGCAGGTAATGCTACATTCCTAGTTATTAGTTAGTTTTAAAGATAACAATTTTTAAGATGTGTGCTTTATATCCAGTTAGCGCATAACCCAATTAGTCGACTAATCTGAAAAACTAATTAGTGATTAGTCGAGTATGAAACTACCCATCAGTACCTGGGTTAAGCTCCGCACCTTCGTGACCCCGAAAGAGACAAAGCGGCCAAGAAGATGAATGGATTGCTTTTTGCCATGGCAAATATAAAAGTGTGACTTATGCTCCAGAGAAGATTTTATATGGTTTAATTATTCTTGATTAGACGTTTTTTGTGACTTATACTTCTGTTCAACTTATAATCCAGAAAATATAGCTAGTTTTTCTTGTTGGTATTACCATTCAAAACCAGTTTTTAATAATACTTGGTTAGCTGACATTCACATAAATGGAAGATCATATTTTATTATATTAGTCTCCACAGAATGTTCACACATTTCCTCTAAAGAGGACCAAAGAATCAGACGACACATCCATTTCTGCATGTGCGCTGAATGCTACTGATGCTCTTTGAACCAAAGCACAAAAGCTGATCATGTAAAATCCTCCAACCAGAAAGCAATTAAATAGCAGCAGCAACCACACCAGCAACTTTCGTGCAAAATGCATCGCTTGTTAAGAGTTTCTGCAGCCAATACCAGGAATGCAAGAAACAGAAAAATAACAATAAGGTAAGTCAATATTCATGCTGTCTGGGGCTGGTGTGTTAAAATTCTAGTCCTCTCCTGGTTAAAGGAGAGAGGGTAGGATGAGGAGATTGAAAAATAAATGGAGTATGTGAGTGACAGCCTGTGATTCTGAGTATTAAGCTGAATTGGATTGCGGGGTGGGGGTGGGGGGTGTTGACTCAGCCAACCATAAACTCAAAAGTGCTTGAGACATGCTAATATTGAATATCCCAGAGTATTCAGCATCAGTGGAGTACGAGAGTCGGTGTTAAAACGTCTCATTCTGCTTTACAGGATGAAATATGGATCCAAATGAAAGGAGGAAACTTGCATTTTACTTAGAAAGCTATCAATTTAGAGAAAAGGGAAGTTAGCTAAAATAATACAACCATTTCCGATGGGAACTTCCATAACGTTCTAAATCTGCATCGAAACCGTGGTTAATATTTAATAAAACGAGACTAGAAAAATCAACTTCTTTCACTTGTTATTTACTGAATGAATCCAACAAACTAATAGTTTACTCGACCCTTCTGACATTTTAAATCAACACTCCAACTCAGTTACATAAATACAAGTTGCATCACTAATATATGACATATGAATGTATGTTTTAAGGGAGGGATTTAAGGATAAAAAGTTTGTACCAGGATGAAGTGCTTAACCCTTGTGCTCTCTTATGGGGTCCAGATGACCCCACCCTGACATTGATGTGTGACCCCTCCCATGACAAAGGTGGACAAAAGTAGACAGAATTTGATCAGTGAAGTCTTGTGGGGTCCAGATGACCCCACTTTTAATGTAAACGTGCCTTGAATAGCACATGTGTTACTGCGTTATAAAACTGCTAAAAACAACCTCATCCGATGAAATTCCTGTGTTTTGAGTTTTTAACATGTATGTGTGGCCTCTTTCTTATCAAAGAGAAAAATTTAATAAAAAATTCTTTTGTTTGAGCATTTGTTGAACTTTTCCAGCGCCGGGGCTGCTCAGCTCAGCTCCAAAAGCCACGCCCCCTCAGAGGAGATTTTGGAAACAGAGGCTTCAGATCAACATGAAAAATTGCTTTTTAAGACATTTAGGTTGTGGGATTTTGGTTAAAATCTTCATTATCATAATTAAAACACTACTGGGAACATTTTTATAATTTTTAAAAAAAGTCATATGGTGTAAAGCAGATTGAGGATACTGTATCTTGTTGCCTTTTCACTTGACAAATGACCTTTCCATACACATACAGGTAATCTTTTCTTGCAATAATTGTTCAAAAAATGTATTTATTTATTGTCTCCAATACAATTTGTTACAAATAAATGTAACAATCCACAGTAAATAATCCAGAAAGAACCATCAATTTCACACGGTCTGAAATGAAATGTCTTTGCATAGATTTGACATTCAAAGCCCCACGCGGCCGCATTGTCCAGCATATATCAGCATCTATAGCACAGAGAATGCTAATAATCCTGTTTTCGGTGTTTAGAATGCTAATGATCCTCACAAAATAAATGCAAGGCACGCCTGCGTGTGAGCCTCGATCTCCCCTCTGCTGCTTTGGTCTCTACTTTCACATGTTAGTGAATTTTCCACATTTTAAAGTATTACATTTCTCTGTTATTATATAAGAAATGAGTCTTAGCTGGTTATAGGTTATATCTGTGTTAACAGATAATAACCAGCTTACAGTCTCACTCCGATCATGCTTTGACAGTTTCTACAAAGCGGCAGAAGCTGTTTAGAACTTCAGACAGCGCTCTTATTTTGGTTTGTCTTGTAGAAATTGATGCGGTTTGCTTGTATTTTCTCCTCAGTGTTGCGGTTTATGAGGAGGCGTGCACCAACAGGCTCAGATCTCTCAGCAGATCTCGACGGTTGCAGGTTCTCAACTGTTGTAAACTTGCAGATATTTATTTAAAATGAAAAGTTTGTGGTAATTTGTTGTTCAATTTCGAAGCAGTAAAATTCAAATTAGATAGTTTTTCAAACATTTTTGTTAAGAAGCATCTTAATTATTTTAGCATATAGATTTGTTGTGCTTTTAAATAAAGCATGATCAAAGTGAAACTAAAATGATATTTTGTCAAAGCAAACTATCAGAAGATTATAATACTCTTAGCCTTTAATGACCTGTTATTGCTGACAGGATTAAGACGGCCTTTCCGTTTCTCTGTCTGAACTCAAGTTGCGTTTTCCTCGTCCGGAGTGGGACTTTCAAGCAAACTGCAGGTGTGGTTTTGGTTCTGATAGCAAAAACAACAACGGATAGAAGAAACATGAAACCAGTTAATATACAAATGACTAATCCTGTTCACACAATCAACATAAATTTGCATCAGTAGACTAGTGGAACTTGTCAACAGGGCAGCTGTTCCGGAAGTAGAAAATGCACTCATTTTAGGCTGTCCTGCCCGCCTCACAGCACACTTCCTCACACCGGTTTGGATGTTTTTAAAGTCCTATCTATCAGCATGTGCTTTCTGGGATCTTTAATCTAAAAGAAGAAATGAATGAAGCTTTAAGATGAAGTCTGAGGAGTCATTGATGAATCGGTATTTCACCTATTCAGCTCATTCTTAAGACGTTCCTCTGCATCCTGTGGGACAGAAAGACTCGACAGACTCTGCTGCTCTGACAGGACGAAGAGAACGAGTCCCACCTACCAGAAACTCATATCTGAGATAAGCTCTTTATCAAAAACACACAAGGAACCTGACGATGAGTCGGATCCTTTTTAAACAGAGTCAGTTAACAAATCAAATACATCTCTACGAGGCAGTGAAGTGTAAAAGTGTAACGAGACACTTGTTCAGTTTACCGTTTGACCTGCAGTGAAGATGAGGAGAGGTGGCATAACAGGAGAGCACGGTTTATCTCCCTTGTGTGCTTAACATTTCCCAGAAGGCAAGTGTCAACAAAGCAGCTGTTAAAAACACTGACTGTATATGAGAACTGGACAGAGTGAGTGTGATGTCAACCATTGAAAATGGTTTTCTTCTGGCTCCAACCAAATGAAGTCAGCTCAGTCACTATTTCTCTGGGATACAGATATCGCCACGTTGGAGCCAGACGTCATCAGCGTTTCTATGGCAACCACTCTCACCAATCAGAACTAAGGTTGTTAGAACTCCACAAGCTTCTCATTGGCTACATAAAAGCTGCCGAAGTTTTTGAAAGTTTGATGTGAGACATCTGATTGGTCAGTATATAAGAATTACTTGTACTACAGAAAAAAACGAATGAGAGCAAGAATGGTTATTCTGACAAATAGAATGACAAAGTAATCACTGTTTCTCTGTAGAAGTCTATGGGGTTTTGGAGCTGGCAGCTTCTTCCTGTTTTAAACTCCAGGGGGCGGAGTCATTCAGTCCAGTTTTTTTTTTAAATAAAAAGTCAATGGATTAAACAGATTCTCAAAAAGCACAAATACAAGTTTCATTGACAAAGATACAACGCCTGCTGATATTCTGTCACGGAAAAAAAACAAAAAATCAAAAAAAGTCCTTGTTTCAGTCCAATATTTTGAGTGTTCCCGTTGTAGAAGGAATCCATTAAACAGTTCCGACCTGTACCTCTTAAGGGACCCCATCCATTGTAGGTCCATAGAAAAATAGAATGGGACGGTTGGGGCGTAGCCGCTGTAGCCATACGCTGATTAAATGATGACGATATTAGAAAGGACCAATAGAGCGCTAAGCTAGCGATTCAGTTCAGTTTTCTTTTTTCAAACTACTTTAAATTTCTGTTCTACATGATGTAGTAAAGCAAGAAAAAGATGAGCTGCTGGATAACCTCCATTGTTAGTGCTTTTCTAGTCGTCACATTTCGACACACTAGTGGAAACGAGGACGAAGACGAACTTTCAGATTTCAAACCAAAACTATTTGCTTAAATAAATTTGAATTTGTTTTTGTTATCCATAAATAGTACTTCCAAAAACCCCATTAAAAAGCTGAATTTCTACTATCTACAAACTCTACCATTAAATATTCTGGATCATGTAATGCTGCTCGGCCTCATTTTTACCTCCACACCCCCACTGATCCCTGTGTGATGGTGAGTGGAGCTATCGTCTGCACACCATGAGGCCGGCGGGGTTCTCCACAGACTCCCATTTCCATCAGACAAACAGGTTTAGCTGCTCGCAGGACAGCGCCGGCCCACCCACAGGAGCTTAGCCCCCGCCCCGCAGAGACATCCCTCCAGCCGCCAAACGTGAACCGCCTGATGGGTGTAAACGCAAAGTCCCCTCAAAGGGTTGAGCAATGCCTAAAGTAGACAATCTCACCAGCATAAGCAGTGTCGGCTATGACACAGTAACAAGTCACTAAACGTCACTAAGTACACACAGGTTTGTGCCCAATTTCCTATTAAATAAATATTTGTCTCATTAAAGGAAACTGATTTCTGTTTTGAAAAATGCTTTAAAGCTACACCCGAAACAAATCCAAGAACTTTTTTAAGGCTACAACAACTGAAATTGTATGGAGAGCCGAAAGGGCCAAAATACAATTCGACAAAAAATGTACACATAAAAACACCAATAAATACTGAAGTAAATGCATTTAGAGAGGACCACACGTATATTTACTAATGATTATTTGTGCATGCCTATAGTGTCAGACAGATAAAAGTAAACAATTCCTTATGAAGAAAATGCAACAAATGTTTAGTAAAACGTTTACAAAAAACACAGATGGAAACGTGATGATGTCAGCACAATGTGAATCGCCCCCTCCAGGAAGAGTGTGCTCTGACAGCACCGTCCCCAGTCTAACACAAACACTCAATATTTCCACTGAGCTAATAGTGATCATTAAAACAAACTTTCATTTTAGATGCAGAACACTGAATATCTTCAGTTGTGTCCTGTCTTCAATAAATTCCAGCTCAAACAGATATATTTGTTACTTTAGACACGGGGCTCCTTTAAGGCCTCAATGAGCAAATGCTTTGATGTGTTTCCAAAAATTTATTAAGCTTTTATTATTCTGGGGTTTTTTTTTCAGATCTGAAATATGATCCGAACCGTGACCCTTAACCCACGACATGATCTGGACTGTGAGTTTTGTGATCCGTTAACCTCTACTGAACAATACAAAGGAAGTTTTCCAGATTCCATGTATATTTCTTCAAGATAATCAAGTGTAAATTAAGTTTTTGCTGTTGTCACATTTCTGTTGTCTGCTGTGATGGTACTTGGTTGTTTTTACATTATAGTCAAATAAACCTACCATGTCTCAATTATTTCCTGTTGAAAGGATTTCATAATGGTATGGGTTGATTTGATTCTGCATCAGAAAGATAGGGTTAAATCGTAGGTATAGAGATACATTAATTGAACTTCATTCATATCCCAAGGGATAAATTTATCAAAAAAAATTATCATGAATCGCTATACTCCTAATAGTTTCCTAAGGTTGACACAAAAGATAGTTGTAATAGTCGACAAATCCCTGATTATTTTTTGATAACTGATTGATTTTTAGACTTCTTGGTGTGTCGATGGAAATGTGAACGGCGGCTCATTTGACCGCAGTTGGAAAGGATTGTAAATGAATGAAAGAGCATTTGGATGTTAGCTTTCATTATTTTCTGCTCTGAGAAACCAATGGATTGATCACAGCAACGTCAAGAAACATCAAAGAGTCTTTGGTGAACTGGAAGGAGAAAGAATCAGGATTTTGGAGGAAGTTCTGTCCATGAAGATCTGAGCTGACATCCGGATCAGAACCATACGGCTGGACATTACCCAGATTGATGGAGGTTTTTATGTAGCAGAGTGAAGATTTACACTAACATTAATTTAGAAAAAAAAAGGTCATATGGGGACTTTAAACCTTTGATGAATCATGCAGATTTAAGTATGTAGCATTAAACAATAAATCAAATTAGGTTGGAAATCTGAAACAAGGGAACTATTTTCCCCAAAAAACCTAGCTTTGGCATAAAAAAAAGACTAATAAACTACTAAATTTGTCATCAACAGTTGTAACAGTTGACATAGTTATGACTAATCTTGGCAGCCCTACAATTACCATATCATGTCTAAGAAAAATATAAACAAAATAAAACGTGTCAACTGCACTTTCTTAAAAAAATTATCTTAGCGTTATTTTTTTTATTTTATTTTTTTTGTAATGTCACCTTCAGTGTTCTATAGATGAAGTGATATCGAGATACAGAGGTCATTTAAAACAGTTTATTCTAAAGTTTACATTAAAACCTGAACTAATAATAGTCATTTATACCACATCACCCTCCCTGGTTGCTTCAGTGATCACAGTAAAGTGCCTGTCACGACGCCTCCTTCGCTTCAGGGATTATCCGGTGTGTTTACAATATGGGTCAAGATGTGACTTAGTGGTTTCACGTTAGTCTGCTTTTGTGGGGAAGGAACTAGTCGAACGGGTTGTTCAGCCCGGGGGAGGGGGGAGAGGGGTGCAATAAGATGAATAAAACATAAATGTAATAATTAAGGTAAAAAAATACAAATTCAACAGGAGAGGTTGAGAGGTCACTGAGTCGCTCACCTCCTTGACTTTGGCCCGTCTCTCCCTGGTCTCTGGGTCCCGGGGTTCGCTCCCTATCGCCCCGGGGGGGCGGTGATACTCAACGGAAGGTAAATCGTTGCCCTGCTTCCCATTTGGATCCAACGCGTTGGGAACTTTGTTCTTGTCAGAGAGAATGTCGTTTTTGATGTCGCTCGGCTTCTTCTGCAGGACGTCCTTGGCCTCCAGCAGCGCCTTGTCGTGGTCTTTTCGGATTTTATCCAACACCCGCCCGTCGTTCCCGGCCGAGCCGGGCTCGCTGCCGTCCGGACCGGTGCGCGTGTTCGTCTCCACCGCGGAGGAATGAAAGAAAACTCCGCTCAGCAGCTTGGACGAGTCCGGCAGGAAGAAAATAGCCCCGAAACACAGGGTAATAAAGGCGCTGAACACCAGCAGCAAAATGAATTTCTCCGTCAACCTGAAAGAAGTGGCGCTGACAGACTTCCTATTAGGGGTAGAGGTGAAAGGCAGAAGAGTTGCGACTGGCATTTTTCCTTTCCTCCGCGAAGGATTTCTACAACACGAGCCTTTTGAGGTGTTCCTTCAAGTCGAGCGGCGCTCAGCTCTGGTTTATTCCGCTCAAAAATCCATTTCCGGGGGGTAAATGTCGCCTAAATGAAGCCGTTGGAGAGCGGAAAAGTTGAGGTGAGCAGCCTGTGTCCATGCCGAAGATTCCCCGCAGACAGAGCGCTGTTGTCGGCTCACTCAGACAGGAAGCAGCGAGGAGGAGGCGTGGCTTACAGTCCCGGTGGGCAACAATTCTGCGCTTCTGATTGGCGCAGGTTGTAGGAGGCGTGTCGTCCCAATGACTGAGAGAAAATCGCTAAAACAGACATTAAATGACTGTATAGAAATGGTATGGAGTCCTGCACTGCAAAAAAGCTGGTAGAACTGTTGAAGCATGGTCACATTTAAAACTTTAGCACAATCCTTTACTTTTATTATAATTTGTGTCAAAAACACACCTTTTTTTGGTCAAAAACTCAATCACACTTTCACCAATTTCAACAATCTTGGTATCAAAATGTTTAGCTTGTTTAGGACATGACTGCTTGAACTTTTGGTATTCATAAATTTTATGGTTGTTGAAATATTGAGCAAAGTACGCCCCGTAGGAAATAAAAGAGAATTTTTTAAAATAATCTTTAAAATTTTAAATGGATTAGCAACAAACCTTTAAATATATTTATGAGCTAAGTTTTAATCTTTTATCATAATTTTTTTTTAATAGTTTATCTAATATTTTAGCAACATGCTAATGTTTTGGCTAATTTGTTATCTACTAGGATTTTATAGGATAATTTAGAGTTTAGATAAAAATTTAGCAACATGCTAACATTTTTGACTAAGTTGTTATGGGATTTTTATGCTGATTTAGAGATTAGCTTCTATTTTAACAAAAGGCAAACCTTTTTAATTTAATTAAATTTTGTTTACTGAGTAATTTTAGGCTATTCTGGAGTTTAACTTGTAATTAAGCAATGCACTAGCTTCTTTAGCTAATTTGGCATTTACTGAACTTTTTTATTCTAATTTGAAATTTTGGCTAATATTTTATTTAAATGCTAATGTTTTTGGCTAATTTGTTATCTACTGAGGTTTTTTATAGGTTAATTTAGAGTTTAGCTTGTATTTTAGCAACAGGCTAAAATTTTGACTAATTTTGCTTACTGCGGAATTTTAGGCTATGAGTTTAGCTAGGAGTTAAACAAAAAGCTAACTTTTTTACCTAACTTGGCATCTACTTCATTTTTTGGGGGCTAATTTGGGTTAGCTCATATTTAAGCAACACACTAAAAAGTTTTTTTGCAAAATTGGCATGTATGCGAGATTATTAAGCAAATTTGATAAAAAATGTTTTGAAAATTAGGTCAACTTCAGCGCTCTTTCATTGTTCTTTAACAAACAGTATACAGTATTTCAGCAAATTTACAATTTTTTCAAATAGCTTTTGCATTTTCAGAAAATCTTTCACCAATTAAAGTAAATTGCG
Organism: Oryzias javanicus; assembly: GCA_003999625.1. Classification (NCBI taxonomy): domain Eukaryota; kingdom Metazoa; phylum Chordata; class Actinopteri; order Beloniformes; family Adrianichthyidae; genus Oryzias; species Oryzias javanicus. Next base: position 7,610,224 of record CM012460.1, on the reverse strand, counting down.
TCACCATTTTCAGCAAAAAGCTTCAGCATCTTCAGCAACTACTTCCAGCAAAAATCATTCACACTAGCATTACTGCAGGTAATGCAACTTTCCTAGTTATTATTGTTTTACCTGATATATTTTTCAGTTACTATGGCTTTATTTAAATGTTTGCAAATTTCCTTAGCAAATGTGAAAACGTTTATTGGCATGTATTGCAGAGTCTCAATGCTTCCGTATGTGCAATATTTGTTAATAAAGTTAAAAAAAAACAGACATTAAGAGATACACATTGATAGTATAATCCCTGGACATACCAACCCCACCCCTTCCAAGCACGAAGTACTTATCTTATTGCAAAAAACTTTTCATGAAATTGCTACACTACATTACCAAAAGTATTGGTTCACCTATCCAAATGATCAACATCAGGTGTCCTAATCCCTTGTCCTCGCCACAGGTGAATGAATCCAGCCCTCAGACTGTTTAAACAAACATTTGTTGAGAATGTTCCACTCTCAGGAGCTCAGTGGATTCCAGCGTGTAACTGTCAAAGGATGCCACCAGTGCAACAAATCCCGTCCTGAAATCTCCTAAATATTAAACGGTCAGTTCTATCAGAACAACATGGAAGAGTTTGAGAACAACAGCAACTCAGCCACCAAGCGGTCATCCACATAAACTGACGGAGAGTGGTCAGCAGATGCTGAAGCGCATGGTCCGAAAGAGGTCGCAGACTTTCTACACAGTCAATTGCTACAGAGCTCCAACCTTCATGTGACCTTCAGATTAGTCCAAGTCCAGGACACAGAGAGCTTCATGGAATGGGTTTCCATTGCCGAGCAGCTGCATCCAAGACACTCACATGCAATGCAAAGAGTTGATGCAATAATGTAAAGTTCGCCTCCAGAGCAGTGGAGACGCCTTCTCTGGAGAGATGAATCAGACTTTTCCATCTGAAAATCTGATGGACCAGTCTGGGTTTGGAGGTTACCAGGAGAACGATACATTTCAGAGGAGGAGGAATGATGGTGTGGCTTGTTTTTCAGGAGTTGAGCTTGGGTTCAGGATACCAAAACGTTTTGGACAATTCCATGTTCCCAACTTTGTGGGAACAGTTTTGGAGCAGCCCCTTCCTCTTCCAACATGACTGTACACCAGAGCACAAACCAAGATCCAGAAAGACATGGAGGACAGAGTCTGGTGTGGATGAACTGGACTGGCCTGCACAGAGTCCTGACCTGAACACGTAAAGTTATTGAACTCTGTGTAATAGGAATGGGATGGCATGTGAGCCAATGCTTTTGTAATATAGTGTGTTTTTCAATTAATGGTATTAGTGATTCAAAGAATGCATGCCGACTGGTTGCCCTCACACATTTTCACCTCACCAAAAACCAGCCCTGTTTGCAAAGTTTAAACCCCCCTGCTTTAAGTTTTTGAAAAAAACTTTTGAGAATGTGATGGATTCGAGGTAATCTTGTTTACCAGATAGGAATTACTCAAGATTATGTCCAGTGACGAACGCAGATACAGGAAGTCAGATAGAAATTGATCAGGTTGTTCAGACATGCTGGAGTCGGCGATGACACGTGAAAAAAACTAAATTTGAATTAAAAAAAGGGTAACAGAAAAACTTTGTCCTTGAATAAAATAGTATATAGAATAATCATTTGCAAAAAAAGTCCAGCCTTTTCTATGATTATAATGAAAACGTAATAATGATTCCCAGGTATTTAATGGAATTCAGACCTAATTAAAAAAAAAGTGTTTAGTTCGTCTTACGTCAGCACAAATCTTCAAGCCAGATTTACCTAAAAACATACTTTTTCATGACTTCTGCTTCTTTAGATTCACATCATGCAACTTTTTCATTTTATTACATTTTTAAAAATATTTTTGGTTTTACTGCAGTAATTTACACCACAATTTACATGGAAATAACCGACGACTCTTGTTTGAATCCCTTTCATCTAAAAGTTTCAGTAACCTCTCTACATACAGTGACCGTCTGGTCCAAACAGTCCAGAGAGAAAAGATGTGATATACTATCATGAGGTACTAGAATAATATGCAAATGCTACACGATGAAACACATGAAGTGCAAAATGATAAACCAGCTGCATGGGAACATGAGAACAATAAACAATAGTATATGGATAAAATAGCTTATAAAAAGGTTAATGAACATGTCAGGATCAAGTCTTGTTTTTTTGGTTCAGTTTGTGGAAAATCAACATTTCTTAAAGCGTTAAGCATTGCAGTAAATCTAAACTTTTTCACAAAATTTTTCTTTTCTTTAACAAAAAAAGTTTTGCTCCCTTTACTTTATCGCACTGTTCTTCTGAGATAAAGCATTATCGTCATAACTTTATTTATTTCCTGATAAACAGAAGAATCCCCATTATAATGTTTCATCAGTTCCTTGTGCGCGTGGCAGCTGTCCAAAAGACTTGACCTAGATATTTCTGTTTAGATTCACAGATGTTTTTTAATGTCATGTCCCATACTTCCTTTCTTTTCTTCTGTCAAAGATGTTTTCGGTTATAACAGTTTTCAAACTTCTGTGGGAAGCAATAGCAATAAAAATAATTGAGTTTGGTCAAAGTTCTTTTTTGCTAAAATATACTGTATATTAGATTATATTGGTAAGTTATCCCTTAAAAGAACCATTCCAATGAAAAGGCTCTTTTTGGTGTTGTTTTCATAAAATTTTCCTCAAAATGGACAGCATATACAAAGAAAATGAAGATAAAAACTGCATTTCTGAATATTTTTTTTTTTAATTATGGCAATTTGGGAGCACACAAATCCGAGGTGATGTAGAACCTACAACAGTAAGCCACCAGCTCCCTGCTCTGATACATCCACTTGCAGACAAATAGATCCATGAACGTCACAACGCCCTCCTAAGGCATAGGAGCATTCAATGTTTGGATAATTCTGAATAAAACACAATATTGAAGCCTTCATGCTGCTTTCAAACGTTTTTTATGCTCATGAAAAAAGGTGCTTTTCAAAACCAAATTAACCACACATATCACACCCCAACGCTCAAAAACACAGATGACAAATAAACAGTCCTTACACTCCCACAGTCCAAACCCCAGCTCCTGCTATCAAAAGGAAGAAAAGAAAATAGTCTGTCCAGCTCTCATGACCATCAGAAGGCCGCTCCGTCCGCTTTGGGAAACGCGTTCCCACGAGGAAGATGATGATCGGGATAAAAAGTGATACTCCAGCTCCAGGGAATGACTCTCTCGATCGATGATATATAATCCACCAAGAGAACAGCAAGTATAATCCACACCCCGATCATCCGCCCCTTCACCTGCCGGTGGGCCCCTCGCGCCCTGCGCACCTGTCCTCATTAAAAAGAAATCTGTAGTCCTTTCGCCTGCTCCGAAACATTCCCGCTCATCCAATGGGGTGACACACAAAACAAAACGAACGCATACACTCATTATGACGTGGATAAAACCCAGTTCAGCACAACTTGGTTAACACGATGAGAATCACGGTCATAACTGGCACTTAATGGCAACCGTTAACACCCTCCACCCCCACCCACCCCCAACCCCACCCCCGAGTCCGACCAGTATGACCTTGTGCAAGCTAGGGCCACACAATTGCCTCCTGGGAATTGTTTTTCCTGCACAGGAACACGGGAAGGGCATCGGGCACAATGTTAGAACCCCTTTTCCGGTAATGCAATCTGAAGGAAAAAGCCTGTAGCCGCAGTGTTCATCTGGTTAAACGAGAGGTTGTTTTTGGGCAAGTGAAAGCCCAAGCTAGACCACTACGGTCGGTGAAAGCATCAAAAGTATCCCCTTCCAAGAAGTATCTCCACTTCTCTACAGCCTACACACTTCTTTTCTGATGTTGAATAATTGAGTTCCGGCCCTCGGAGTGCTCTTGCAGCATAAGCAATGACAAATTCGTCACTCCCGGTGGATTGTGTCAGGACAGCTCCTAAACCGACATCACTTGCATCACAGCTGAGCTGGAACCCTAGGTGTGGTTGCATTTGTGCAAGCACAGGCGGAGAACGTAGCAGATCCTTCAGGCGTTGAAAAGCTGTCTGACACTCAGGGGACCACACCCAAGGGACGTCTTTCTTTTCTAGATTGTTTAGGGGTGTTGCTGTGTCAGCTAAATGCGGTATGAATATATGATACCAACCTACCAGTCCCAAAACCTCTTAAGACTTTTGAGGTCAGCAGGTACTGGATAGGTGGTAATAGACTTTGTCTGGATCTACCCCTACACCTCGTGCAGCCACAACACACCCTAAAAAAGTGAGCTCAGTTGCAAAGAAGTGACATTTCTGACATTGAGCGTAAGATGAGCCTGGGGGCATCAAGGTCTTGCAGGTGTTGTTCTTTAGTTTTGGAAAAAACAATTATGTCATCAATATACACAAAGCAGACGTTCCCCATCAGGTTTCCCAATACTTGCTCCATTATTCGCTGGAAGTGGCCCCAGCATTGCACAAACCAAAAGGCATTACCTTGAACGGGAAAAGGCCCCTGTGAGTAATCATGGCTGTCTTATGCTTACTTTCATCTCCCATGGCAACTTGCCAGTAACCACTTTGCAGTTCGAGGGAACTGAAGTACTTGGCTCCTTGCATAGACTCAAGAATTTCATGCACCAGTGGCACTGGATAGGCGTCATGGTGAGTCTTGGCATTGAGCCAAATAATCAACATAGAACCAGAGGGCCCCGCACTTCTTTGGGACCTAGACCACTGGGGAACCCCAAGCTGATGATGATGGTTCAATGACGCCATTGGCTAGAATCTTGTCAAGATGTTTATCAATGACAGTTTGTTTTTGGGGAGACACCCTGAAGGCTCTTTTCTGCACCGGTAGATTATCCGTTGTCAAGATGTGAGGCTTGATGACATTGGTATTACCACGTGGTGTGCTTGTCCACACTGTGGGCCATTTTCTCAGTAGAGGCCGAACTTCCTCAGGTTGAGCCTCCACGACAGAGGAGTAGGTGGGTTGTTATCAGAATCTTCAACAGCCAGATAGAAATAAGAAGACGGTTCCACACGCTTCCACTCAAGCGTCTCTCTGGAACTTGTACTCCTTGCCACTGGTCATGACGTATTTTCCTATATGTGGTTTTAGAGTGAGTTGACTTACACACATTAAGTCCAAACTGAGAAGAAAAGGCATACATAGCTGGGTTTCTTCAAGAATGTAAACACAAACATGATAGTGGACACTATTTAGGTTTAGAAGAAGGTTAGCTTTCCCCTAGACTTTGTTTTCTTGTCCGTTAGCCATGACAAACTTGAGATTGTTATTGGCCCCATAGTTTCATCTGGTTTTTTATGTTATTCCACAGGGAGAAATTCATCAGGGAGTATGTGCAGCCTGTATCCAGCACAGCATCTCCCTTGTGTCCTTGTATATCCACCGGCACCACCAAAAGAGTTGGGGTGCCTTGCACTGAAGCCACATCTGCACCCTGTCCACGTCCGGGCCCTTGAAACGGCCTACGAGTTGTTCTTTTTGACGACCGGTCTGTTTGGTAAGTCTGCTGGAAACGACTCCAATAGTCTTTCGTGTGACTCCAGTCTTTTTCTATAAGGGAACCCACCTTGAGCAACTGTTCAACCGTTGAAACTTTGCCCCGTAATCTGCGGGCTAGTCTGGGGTTGCATGCGTCCAGTATGTGGCGCACTATATCTGCTTCTGGCATATCAGGCTGCCATTTAAGACAGAGTGCTCAGTGGTCATATGCAAAGTCTCTTAAGGCTTGGTTTGGAGTTTGAACAGTCTGACGAAGCTGTTCCTATATTTCTGACGAGTAATCCGAGGGCAAGAAAGCCTCTAGGAAAGCCGTTTTGAACTCATCCCAGTTGTTAATTTTTCCACGGGCTGCCAGCCACCAGCTCCGAGCCGGACCCTTCAGGACAGTGTTTAGGGTGCTGACAAACTCAGTGTTACTTAAAGTGCGAACAGTCAGAAAATTTTCACATTGTTCAATGAACTCCGTAACATCAGTTGAGTTGCGGGACTCACCAAACTGGGGGAATTCCATCTTGACAGGTGGTCTGGGGGTAGCTGCGTGAAAAGGTGTAATGGTGACATCTGCGTCAGGTGTATGAGGAGTAGGTGGTAGATAAGCTGGCGCAGAAAATCCACTGGGTCCCCCAAAAAGAGCGTTGTTGCTTTTTTTCAGCTTGTCCTCCCACTGTTTGTCACACCGCTCCAAACATGCAACCACAGTTTTGTCCATTTTCTATAGTTTTTCATCAATGTATCCTTTGGCTTGTGGGCTCACGGCGTCAATCGCCGCTCTCAGCCCGTCTTCCCTGTTAAGAGAGCTGAACACCGTTTCTCTTAAACGGAGTTCTAAAGCGTCTATCTCTGGATGGATCTCCAGGAGTAGATCCGCTTCTTTATCATCCTCTTTGTTGTCATGTAAGTACATGGATTCCAGTCGACTGGTTAATTCTGCTCCTCTGGTGGTGACAAAACGAGGTGAACTGGAGACAGCATTCGGATTAGGACCAGACCAGTTGGACTCGGGTGCTAGGTTTACTAGAGGAAATGTTCCGCCTCCAGCAGCACAATCCTCACTGGGTGCACCCTGCTACTTCGAGGAAGACCGATGAACAACAAAACAACAAAACAAACTTTTCGTTACATCAAATGACCTTCAGTGACATTTGCTCCAATGCACACCATGAAATGTAACCTGTATATTTATTTTTTCTTCTTATCCTTTTTTGTTTGTTTTTAAACATATTTACATACTGGCCACCAATCAGTAACAATCACACCTTATCTTTAGAGGGGACGTCACAACGCCCTTCTAAGGCACACGATGAGAATCACGGTCAAAACTGGCACTTAATGGCAACCATTACAATCTGTTGAGGTTTTGACGCTAATTTAGAGTTTAGCTTCTATTTTAGGAACAGGCTAACATTTTTGACTAATTTAGTTTACCGAGGAATTTTAGGCTATTTGGCGTTTAGCCAGTATTTATGCAACGTGCTAGTTATATTGTCTAATTTGGTATCAGGTTTTCAGGGCTAATTTGGAGTTTAGCTCATGTTCAACACACTAAATATTTCTTGCAAACTTGGCACAGATTGAGGAAAGAAATTTAGGTCGATTTCAGCGCTCTTTCATAGCTCTTCAACAAAATTTCCAGAAAATTTAACATTTTGGAAACAACTTTTGCATTTTCAGCAAATCCCTTCAGCAATTAATGTAAATTGCGTCATCACTTTCAGGAAAAAGCTTCAGCGACTACTTTCAGCAGAAAGCATTCACACTAGCATTATCGCAGGTAATGCAACTTTGATCCAAATACTTTGACAATAAAGGTGATCCGAGTAGGATTTTCCAGGCTGAAATCTATGCTAAAAACGCTGAAAGTGCCATTTTCATTGGATTAGGTTTTTAAGCTTTAAAAGTTCATATCATGTTTATGATAAACTCATTTCAAGTAACTCAACAAAACAAGAGCAATAGAGCAGATTTGATTTTTCTACTGATAAATGCAGTTTAACAGGGAAAAGAATCCAGTCAGTTGATAATAATCATGCATGTAAAATAACACAATTATGAAAAACTAAGATATTGAATTTCTTTCTGTTAACATTCCTCAATGGATTCCCTAGAGAGCATTTCACCAGACACTCCTCTGTCCTGTGACCTGTTGGTTTATCCTTTGACGGAGTGTTTGTCAGCAGATCTATTATTGATTAACAGATAAAGGGAATAAGATTGTAAACATAATCCATGTGACAAAACGACCCGTCAGTTTTTAAAACTGCAGAAAATCAGAAACTTACTCATAGCTGTAAATAAAATTCTAACAAAAGCTTCTAACTTCCATTTTTAATAAATGGATTAACAAAGATAATGATATTTTCCACATGCACTTGAATAATTATCATCATTGCAAAACTAACACACTTCATTAATCCACATCCTACACAAAAACTCCCAACAGACAATAATAAGAAGTCTGATCATTTCGATTCTAAATTTAAAATAAAAACTTCAGACAGAGACAGAAAATGTGGTCAGGAAGTCAGAAAATATAAAAGGCCAGCATGTCGCTGAATGACTGAAGGACAAAAGTGAAGAGATAGAATGAAGAAAGAGAACATTTGGATGTGATCAGGCTGCAAGACAGAAGACCTTTAAAGTTTTGAAAAGTGGAGGGATCAGCTGCAGGTCTGGTCAGATTAAAACACAGTTGAGACAGCATTTCATAATCCTTCATTCTGCAAAAGTCAACTAGTTTTCCTGTGAGGACAACATAAAAGTTTACTTTTGGAACTAATTAGCACAAAATCCAAGAGACTTGTAAGTTAACACACCTAAAGCTGAACTCATTCATTTGATGTGATTACATAACTGACAGGGTGGGAAGAAGAGATGGTTAGAGCTGAAAACTTTACTTTGATGGAAATACATTTTCACTTGTGCACATATTTAGTGATAAAATACAGAAAATAAATGTTATGACAATATTATGTAATTACTGTTTTGCCTTTTTGAATTAAAAGTATTCAGTCACTGCTTTGTTGTACAGCATGTGACTTAAACGTGTAGTCTTTTTGTAATGAACAACCAGAAAAAAAAAAAAAAAAAAAAAAACAACCTTAGAACCACGAGGGATGAAGTCCAACATTTACCTTAGTGGTGAGAGTGACAAAGCTGTTGTGTGAGGCAGGAAGGAAGGAGCTGTAATCTTGAGGTGATGGAGAGAGTTCAATGAGAGATTTCTTGTAATGATTGTTTTTAACATGTTATTCTAGAATTTTTCTCATTATGGAAGACATATATAAAGAAAATCAAGCTCAAAATTGCTTTTCTGAGTCTATCCATATTCAGTTTGTAGTTGTTGCGTTCAAACTGCAACCAGTGGGCTACAAGCCCCGCTCTATTGTGATACATCCACCTTCAGACAAATAGATCCATGTACGTCTTTGGTTTCCTCCTCTGATCTGGAATCTGGATCAGAACTGTACAGATGGATAGCTCTCATGTTAATCACCATCTTTGATAGGCTGGAAGTGTGAGGGGCTGTAAGGTAGCAGGAGAAAACAAAGGGATCATGGGAAATGAGCCCAGGCTTACGTTTTTTGTTTTTTTTTTTTAACTTGTCCTGTCCAACAGCTGAGCAAACAGATGCGGGCTGAGAGCCTCTAGTGTTGGACAGATTTTAATGTCCCAACAGGAGTTTATTGAGTATAAACTCCTGTTGTATTTTATACTAAACTTTAATTATATTGATTATGTTGCATCTTTTTTCTTTTTTTGTTGGACTGGATGGAAACAAAGAAGAGGGAGGTTGGGGGAGGGAAGTAAAAGAGGGTAGCTGGTTACAGAGGGAGGTAACATCATAGAACAACCAGGTCTAAATAGCAATCTGGAATGGGTGGGGCCTGTCTACACACACACTCAGTAGTTATACACATTCCTGTTGATGAGCCCAGGCTTACTCCTCACCAGCTGTCAAACCAACAACTCAGAGGTGAATTTCTAATGAACTCCTTCTGCTCCACAGAAACTATGTAGTAGAAAACGACACAGACGTTTAAACTTGTGGTTGTGATAATAGTCTGGGCTCTAACGCCGGAGTCACACAGGACGCGATAGCGCCGCGCAGCGGCGCGGAGCAGAGAGCGCGCTGCTGCGCGGCGCTCTATTGGTCACACCAGACGCGATTTGTTTCCGCGACGGTCGGCAGGCGCTTCTGCTAGAGCTATTGCTTTTTTGCCATCATGGTCAATAACCAGGATATCTCCCAGTGTTTCTGCTAAAAGGGGATGGTCTCTGCCCCTGTTGACACATACCCCCGCCCCAGCTCCGCAGTCGGCCCACTTCATTGATCGGTTTGTGCGCGCGTGTGCGTGTCTTTCTGTTCTGTTGTGTGTCTGTGTGCACGCACGCAGGTGTTTCCGTCGGTCATTAATAAACTGAAAATATTACCAGATGTTTCTTCCAGAAGAACCGCTCCTCTGCCTCTCTCTCGTTCAAACGCAGCCCCAAGCCCGCTCCAGTGTGCCCCCTTCATTGATCTGTCTCTGTGTGTATCTGTCTTTTTTGTGTGTCTCTGTGCTCGTGAACATGTCTGTGTTTTGATTGTATGCATATTTTCATCTCTACAGTCTGTTTAGACACAAAAACATGATCACATTTGTCAATCGCGGCGTTTTATTGTGAAAAATTGGTTCTATTTTGAAAATAAACCGGATTTTCTCATGTATTTTGATGCAACTTCCTGCCAGTATTGACGCGGAGCGCTCGCGGCTCGCGCACAAAATAGGCCAGACGCCGAACGTTGCGCTGCACCGCGCGGATCCGCGCCGCTCGCGTCGCCTCGCGCCTGGTGTGACCGACGCCATAGGTTAACATGGGCGCCGAATGGAAGCGCACGCCGTTCCGCGCCGCTTCGCGGCGCTATCGCGTCCAGTGTGACTCCGGCGTAAGAGGGAGACTTGGCAAAGTAAAAAATGGACATAGAGATCCAAATCAGTGACCCATGAGATGATCCAGGTCTGGTTGTAAAGTCCAAATAAGCAGAGGGTCACGAGGCAGAGAAACGGTCTAAAAGCTACGAGGACTTGACTAGTTCCTGGAGGATGAACTTGTGTGGTGGAGTCCAACTGAATCTCAAATGATACTGGACTTTGGTGAATCACAAACAAATAAAGAGTTGGGATGATAGAGGAGCTGCCAAAAACCCAACACAGTATGCCATCCATCTTTTGATTCTTTTAGGGTCACAGGGCTGCTGGAGCTTCTCCCAGCTCATGTTAGCAGGAGGTAGAGTAAACCCTGGACAGGTCCCTAGTACGTCACCTAGCTTCACAAACTCAGGGACAATTTACCATCACCAATTAACCTATGAAGAATGTGGGGCCTGTAGAAGATCCAGACATGCACGAGGAGAATATGCAAACTCCACATGTAAAGGTCCAAGCTGGGATCGAAACCAGAACCTTCACGCTGTGAGCAAGAGCGCTAACTACTATTTCAATGACAGAAAAAGTCTTATTTTAAATGTAGAACATGTGAAGTTTCATCAAAAGATCACTCTCCCATGGGTTAACCACCCTAGAGGAGAGCTCAGAAGGGGCGGTGCAATGTGGTTTGGGTGGCAGTCAAAGGCGGCTGCCCAAACCCTTCCCATGGAACTTGTGTTTTGGGACATGGAACATCACCCCTCTGGAAGGGAAGGAGCCTGAGCTGGTGCGAGAGTTTGAGAGATACCGGCTAGATTTAGTGGAGCTCACCTCCACACACAGCTGGGCTCTGAAACTCTTTCCCTTGAGAAGGGTTAGACTCTTACCATTCTGGAGTTGCCTATGGTGAAGGCGGTGGGCCTGGGGGGCTTACCCCTGAGCCCACAGCTCAGCCATCAAGTATTGGAGTTCACACGGGTGGATGAGAGGGTCCTCTCCTGTCGGGTTGGGAACAGGTCTTTGACTGTGGTTGCAGCTCAAGGGCCAAACAGTAGTTCGGAGTCCCCGGCCTTCTTAGTCTCTCTTGGGGGTACTGGAATGGCGATCTCCATCATCCTCCTGGGGTACTTCAATGCCCATGTGGGCAATGACTGTTCCACCATGATTGGTAGGAATGGCCTCCCTGACCGGAACCCTAAGAATGTTTTGTTGTTGGACTTCTGTGTACATCATAGTTTATCCATGATAAATACCGTGTTTGAGCACAAAGGTGTACATCGATATATCCTGGCATCAGGACCCCCTACTTGTAGTCTTTTCAGGCGATCTTCGGCCGTGTGTTTCAGAGAGAGGGGCAGAGCTGTGCACTGATCACTACCTGGTGGTGAGCTGGATTGGAAGCCGGAAAGACTTGGCAGACCTAAACGTACTGTGAGGGTCTGCTTGGAACGCCTGGCTGACATGGACGCCTCCCTGGGGAGGTATTCCGAACATGTCCCACTGAGCGAGAAGACCCAGGAAACACTGGGAACGATTGGAGTCGTCCCAGAGGAGCTGGAGGAAGTGGGAAGTCTGGACATCTTTGCTTGGACTGCTGCCCCTGCGACCCGGTCCCAGATGGGTGGACGGATGGTTTACTTGTTTCAGTTTAGATTTTTTTTGTTTACAAATAAGTTTTTTTAACTTCTTAAATATTTACCCTTTTTCAGTAAAATTAAATATTTGATCTAGTTTTAATTTAGTTATAGCCTTGGTGTCACGTATGGTTGATAAAATAACCAGTGAATGTCAAAGCGAAAGGTTGCTTTGTTCTCAGATGGACAGCCAGAGGGGAGTGAAAGGTCAGGCGAGGTAGAAGGAGACAAAAAAATAGAACCACCGAAACAGGCAGACTGATGGAATCTGTGAGCCAGAAGGAGACAGAGGGTGAAGAAAAAGAAGTAGAGATGGAGTCAAGCTTTGTCATGTCTGGTATTTTCCTCGGTGGGATGGGAGCTCTAGAGATGGACAGTCTAATCTGAGCCCGACAGAGGCATGCACCCATGTTGAAGTTGTAATTCTAGAATGACACCTCCTCTAAATGTCGGCATACGCGTGTATGATTACTTTTTCATCCTGCGATTCAAGCAGAAAATTAAATCTTAGAAGAAATGTGTTTCCTTTCAGCGCGGAGCCAAGGGTCTCTAGAGTCTGCGGCGGGAAGAGATTTCACAAGCGGTACTCCTCTCTGCATCGGCTGCCTTTTCTGTTGGGTTTGTTTTCAACCTGAGAAGCCGGTGATAATGAATATATCAAAGAAACACCCTTTTCCCCCGTGGTGTTGCTGCAGCTTTCTAGGTGGGGAGGAACAAATGAGCCTTTGTTGTGAAGTTGCTTTACTTGTAGGGAGATATTGGCAATTGAACTCTCCTTACAGACGCTGTCAAATCAAAATAGGTCTGCTGCTGTCTTAGAAGTCAGATCTTCAGCTGCTGAGGAGAAATCCTGAGAACAAAGAGAGGCTTTGTTTAGTCATTTATCATAACCTCGGAGGAGGAGGAGGACGTCATTGACAGACTTTATGGTAAGGACACGCAGTTCTTAGATGACTCTGGCATTTCCAATCAAAAGTTTTGACAGTTTATCAACGATGGATGAAAACACAAGACAAAACTACTGACTGATAGTACAATCAATCAATCTGAAATGAGCAACTAACCCTTTAACACCAGAGCTCCAGCGTATTGCAGAGTTGCCACGATTAGTCGACTAATCGACTATTAAAATATTCAACGACTAATTTAATAGTCGATTAGTCGTTACTTTATATTATATGGAGTCAGAGCGCTTTTTGGACTATTTTGGCATTTATTAAGGATTTTTAGGCTAATTTGAAGATTAGCTAATATTTCATCTGCATGGTAGCTATTTTGGTCAATTTAGGATTTTTCAGTTTTTTAGCTAATTTGGAGCTTAGATGATATTTCAGCTGCATGCTAGCTGTTTTGGCTGAATTAGTTTAAAAAAAAAGATTTTAGGCTAATTGGGCATTTAACTAATATTTTATCTGGCTATCAGCAATTTTTGGCTATCAACTTCATCTTCGGCTATTAGCAGTAGCATCTTCAGCTTACAGCATTCACACTAGCAGTAACGCAAGTAATGCTATATATCTAGTTTTTAGTTGGTTTAAAGCTAATGATGGTTAAGATGTGTGCTTTAAATCCAGCTTACGCATGACCCATTAGTTGACTAATTGGAAAAAATAATCGATGATTAGTCGACATTAAAATAATCGTTCGTGACTATTATACATGGGATTAGGGGTTTGTTGATTTTAATAACAAGAGGGTATTTTTATTGTGTTGTTTGTTTTATGTACAGCACTTTGAAATGTATTTGTTTACATGAAAAGTTCTCTATAAATAAAATCAATTTGAATTTGAATATATTGTTAACATGATCAACGCAATTGTGTTTATCATGTTAACGTTTTGTTTTAAAAGTTAAAGACCCACTCTGATATTTTTAAAACATTTTCAAAGCGTGCTCAGTTGTCTTTTAATTATAATTTTGTCATTTTTAGCCAAAATTAAAAAAGAAAAATGTTATTTTCTAGGACATAGAAAAAAAAAAAAAAAAAAAACATGACGGGAAACAGCATGCCAAAAATATAATTTTCATTAGTTAGTGCAAGAGGCTACTATCAAAATAAACATTGACTTTTTCAGGCAGTAAATTGCAAGATCCTTAATTTTGTTTTTGTTTCGCTTTTTTCAACCTGAAAAACCTCTAAGTGGTGATTCATCTCAACTGTGGGAAATAATCATTGCAGATAATTTACCATTTATACAAAATAAGGTCAGGAGTCTCCAGTGAGCTGTTTCCATTAAACCAATGTAAAGCAAAAAAAACATGTTTTTGCTATTAGATTGCATAGGGGAAACATGACTGCCCCTAGCTAGGTTTTTGCAAATGAGAGCTAATTTTATGACCATAAATGGAAAATACATCCACATAAATTGGAGAAAAGTTTGAAGAGAGCACTGAAAGTGCAAAAATAGTTTCCCCAGCACTGTAAGGTGAAAAAGATTTTCTCTCCCCTTTCATGTTCTGTTAATACAGACTTCTTAGGAATAACATTAAAACCAGTAACAAGTTAACTTACAATTTTGAGGATTATTTCTCTTAGCTTGATTTATTTTTATTTATGTTTACTTGTTTTTTGTAACTTTCTATTCCTCTTTGTCACAATAACATCAGGTTTGGTGTAATTATCTACAGCTGTAAAAAGTTTAAAAAAAATCCTCTGTGTATTTGTTTCTGGTCGTTTCAAAATAAGGTTTCCACCACCAAGCGTCCTGAAGCCCCTCACCACCAGTTCCTGATAGAGATGGTAAAAAACGAAGCCTCATGAAACATCGAGTCAAGTTGACAAGTGATGCATCGATGTGGCGTGACGAGGCTTCTGACACGGACCGTCATGGTGTCCACGGCCATGCAACTAAAGGGAAATGACTCTCAATGATCAAACTGATCATTTTTGTTTTGAGAAAACAAAATGGCTTACTAGGAAACTTTGATAGTGATTTGGCAGTGATAGTACTGATGCATATTTGTGTGAATGCTTTGGAAGCATTTACACTATAGTGATCCAGTTTCTCTTTCTCATTCCTTATTAGTATGTTTTTTTATTCCTAAATTCCTCAATCACACTTTTAGCAAGTTCTTCATTCTTGGTATCAAAACGTTCAGCTTGTAAAAGACATTCCTGCTTGTACTTTTGGTATTCGCTCGTTTTTCTGTTTATGATTTTATGCGATTTTTTAGCCCCACAAAATGAATAGGAACATTTCAAAATGTACGAAATTTATGCAATTAAAAACATCAGCATTATCAGGAGATTCATGCTTTTGCTTTTAATTATGTAATTATTGAAATTTTATGCAAATTGTGGATTTTTTTTAAACATTTGTGCACTTTCTGCAAATGATGCAAGTTTAGTATCAAAACATTAACCATTTCAAGGACATTACTGCTACTGAGGATTTTTAAAGGATGATTTTGAGTTTAGCCAATATTTTAGCAACATGCTAACGGTTTTTTCTAATTCAGCATCCACTGAAATTTTTTGGGCTAATAATGGAGTTAAGCTAGTATTTTAACCACATGCTAATTTTTTTGGGGTAATTTGGCATCTAAGGTTTTTTTAAACTAATATGGAGTTAAGCTAGTATTTTAGCAATGTGCTAGCTTTTCTGCTAACCTAGCCTATTCTGAAGAGGTTTTTTTTAGTAGATTTCCAATATTTTTTTCTTGAAGTTTAAGCAAATGACTTCAGTGGTCTGTCTCTCATAGTTCCTCGAGGAGTTTTCCACTCATTTGGCAACTTTAGCATTTTGCAAAATGTTTTAACATTTTCAGCAAATCCCTACAGCCTATTAACGTAAATGACAGCATCGTCTGCAAACATCTTCTCAATATTCAGCAGCCACATTCATCTATTAGCATTCACACTAGCATTTTTGTAGGTAATGCAACTTTTCTAGTTTTATTTTTGATTCTAATTCATATCAATACTGATGTAGCTGCATATGCAGAAATCCTGTTGGTAGTTTGTGAAAGCTCAGGTAAATGGCAGCCTGTGTGGCCCAGTATTTATGTGGGTGGGGCTCAGCAAGAAAATGCTTGAAGTCCACTGCTGCATTTGCTGTATCACTGTGCGACTCTTGTGGATGCAGCTACAACAAACGTTAGGTGGTAAATAATGTGTATGGTGATATCCAACATCCCACGGATTGTTCTGGGTCTGTGGTTTAGCTGCTTCTATCACTGTGATGAAATACGTAGAATCAGTGAATATTGTTTGGACTGATTTAGAATCAAGAGGACGAACCTGTGAATGCTGACAGCACCTTCCTCTTCATTTTCATGCTCAACGCATTCTGCCGTTACCTTGACAACGACATCTCCTGCCTTTGAATGTGTTTCTGAATACAATTGTTTCTCAAAAGCTTTTCAAAAAGTGTTGCAAATAGCTCATATTTGTAGTTTTTAACAAATCTGACAACTTCAAAATCCCACTGAGCTGCTCGACATGTAGACCTGACATCATGAGGCCTGGTTTTTTTGTGGTCACAAGACTTTGACCTGCTTTGAAACAGCAGAACCGGGACTTGTGGTTCATAAGCTGAGTGGAGTAGAGATGCTCAGAAGAGAATTTCTTATTCCTGACAGAATGAACCAGAATGACAAACCCTGATCCAGCAAGAGACTCTTGTTGCAGGCCAAGGTTGTCCCATGCCGTGTCACTCCACTAACCACTGGAAGGTTTTTCTGCAGCCTGTTTTTTATCATGACATACAAATCTATGCAACTGTGTTACTGAATGGTCACCAGATCAACTCCTCTTCATGTGTCCTGTTCCTGAGAAGGGTCACCAGGGGGTTTTCAGATGTCACACATTGAATAGCCTTTTTTCACCGTACTTCACTCATCAATGTGAAAAAGAAAATATGCCAGTTTGGTGGTAAAAAATCGGTTTGTTGTTTTGATGAGTCCACTCACAGATCAATCAATCAATCAATGACCTGTATTGGTGTTCATGAACTAACAACAGGTGCTCTTGAGTGGCAACAATTAGAAAACCCTCCAAACAGGACTGGTGTTACATGTGGAGGTCATCTCAAGTTTCTCCTCTTGATCTTTTTTGGCTGGTTTTCCACTCGTGCTGATTTTGTGTAATTCTCTCTACTGGCAGTATGAGGAGATTCCTTAACCCTACAGAAGTTGCACAGGTTGTCCAACTTCTCCAGGATGGAACATCCACACGTGCTGCAGCAAGAAGGTTTAATGTGTCTCCCAGCACAATCTCCAGAACATGGAGGAGATTTCAGGAGACTGCTGGTTATTCTGGGAGAGCTGGACAGGGTCGTAGAAGGTCCTCAACCCCTCAGCAGGACCCATACCTGCTCCTTTGTGTAAGGAGGAACAGGCTGAGCACTGCTCGTGCCCTACAGAATGACCTCCAGAGGGCCACTGGTGTGAATGTCTCTACCCAAACAATCAGGAACAGACTTCATGAAGGTGGCCTGAGGGCCCACGTCCTGTAGTGGGCCCTGTGCTCACTGCCCCACACCGTGGAGCTCCACTGGCATTTGCTCAAGAACACCAGAATTAGCAAGTCCTCCACTGGCGCCCTGTACTTTTCACAGACCAGGCAGGTTCACCCTGAGCACCTGTGATAGACGTGAAGAGTCTGGAGAAGATCAGGAGAACGTTCTGCTGCTGCAACGTGGTTCAACATGACAGGTTTGGTGGTGGGTCAGTGATGGTCTGGGGAGGTATATCCATGGAGGGACGCACAGACCTCTACTGCCTAGGAAATGGTGCTCTGACTGCCATAAGGTAATCCAGATGAAATCCTTCAACCCATTGTCAGACCCTACGCTGGTGCCAGTAGGTCCTGGTTTCCTCCTAATGCACCACACATGCCCGGCCTCACGTGGCAAGAGTCTGCAGGCAGTAACTGGAGGATGAAGGAATTGAAACAATTGAATGGCCTTCACCCTCCCCTGACTTAAAACCCAATAGAACATCTCCTGGGACATTATGTTGGGTCCATTAAACGCCGCCAGGTTGCTCCTCAGACTGTACAACAGCTCAGGGATGTCCTCACACAGATCTGGGAGGAAATGCCACAAGACACCATTTGTCGTCTCATTAGGAGCATGCCGCCACGTTGTCAAGCATGCATACAAGCTCGTGGGGGACACACAAGATACTGAAAAGCATTTAGAGTTGCAGAAATGAAGTTTTGGAGAAAATAGACAAGCCTTCATTTCTCTCTGATTTGATGGTGTCTACACAATTGAGCCTCTGTAGACTGAAAACTTTTATTTCCATTAAAAGACTTAGCATCCTTTTGTTCCTAAGACACTGCCCTGTTGTTATTTGTATAGATATCCAACTTCATATTGAGATCAGATGGATCTAGTGTGTTTCTTTAAAGTGCTCGGAAGGTAAAAGAGAGACAGCAGCTTCAAGAGAAGGACCGACAGATACGTTCATCCGGTCAGAATGACTATCTCTGTTCTCATGTATCGCTGATTTGTTTGTAAAACTCATATCGTTTTATCCCAAACAGCATAGAAAGAAGATGGATGAAGGAAAAGAATTCTGACTTGGTGACTGCTGTTCGGTCTTTTCAGAAGAAACTGGACATTCTGAAGATGGATCTGGAGAACTGTGAACATTTTTTCAAGACCAGCTCTTGATCTTTGTTAAAAATCCCTTCAGTGAAGAATTTTGTTAATTTTTCTAAAGACACCACACATTATTACAATTAGACGAGTGCAGGCTGATGAAGTGATACTAGAGCGATGGGAATCCTCTGATCCTTACGGGTTTTGTGCTAAAATAGAAGTTTCCTTCTCTCATCAAAGTGGCATTGTACACAATAACAATGTTTAATGCTACCTACAGTTCTGAATCATAAAGTTTTTTGCACTCATCAAAGTTATTTCTTGAAGGATCAATATGTAATATTATTTCTAACCTACTGTTAAGGGTTGTAAAACAGAAAGTTAACATTTACAGAATTATGAATCATGATTATGATGCTTTTTGAGCTGCATTCATGTAACCTGTTGCACTTTAAGTCACATAGAATGTTAGTTTGTGAAAGAGAATGCATATTACAATACAGGGAAGAAAGTTTATGTGCAATATTTTTTTAATTCTTCCATGTAGTTATGTACATTTAAGTATTTTTGTACAAAAATGAATTACAAAAATACTTTTTGAGATAATAAGCTAAAAAAAGTTTTTGCAAATTTAACTACAAATTACAATTAAAGAAAAGAAAAGTGAATTATTGTCTAAATGTTTTTGCATGTTCGGACCCCGGGCTACCAAGCTAACAGGGTTACTGGACCTCTTACCAAATTAGTTGGGGACCTGTGGTCTAAAATATAACCAATCATATAAGTTTCAAATCCTCTTTAATCAGCGCTACGATGGGGAAGTTTAACTTTACAAAGTCTTCTTCATCATCTCTAAACACCTTATCCTCTCAGTTTCTGACATGAGCAACTAATTAATTATTTATATAAACAAGCAATTGAACGTGTGCATCACATAGAGAAACCGGTGTAGATGATTGAATAATTTATTGGGGCAAAGAGTTCTGTCCTTTATTTCGTTCACCAATACCTGAAAAGAGAGAAAGATCTATTTCATCCCCCTTCAGAAAGCTAAACTGTTGTGGGAGTCTGAACCCATTTGTGTCCTTAAATACAGGCTTGGAGGTGGGGGTCAGGGACACTGGTCACCTCTAAAATGTTATTGGTTACCCCAGAGGAAAACACTGTGCTGTCAAGTCAATTTAACCCTGGTGTGAAACAAATGAGCAAACGTGGTTCAAATGAAAATTGAGTTTTGGATCACTTGCAAATGAATCCTGACACAGTTCACTACAGTGTAGACAGATTATCCAGTGGATTAAATACAGAAGTAAAAAGATAAAAAGAAAAAAAGATGTGAGCAGTTTACATTTAAAGTAGGAAACATAAAAAGCCTCCAGTGTAAACCAAAAGAGAAATCAATGTGTAACAGGTTTGGTAAGATTGCGTAAGATTGTGAAGAGTTCTACTAAAACATCAATAATCATGTCTCCATGTTTGAATTTATTTGACTATCGATAAAAGATTTCCCCAGTATAGGGGGCTGTGTCTGTATGACAGCCGCTTCCACTGTTTCTGTGTTTCTGTGACTAAGCTTGAAGGCTCTGTCCCTTATTAACCTGAGGGGGAAAAATGAAATTAGGAGACCTTTTCTTTTTTTTTTTTTAAAGTCTTGATGAGGCCCAAGGCGGCAGCCTCCGCACCCCACATCGTGAGTTATCTTCGCCGCGGGAGAGAAAACCAGCGATCTGTCCAGAGTGTATCCCACTTTCTACCTGCTGATCCAGTCACTGAAATCGTCATGTACCCAGAGCTGAGTTCCTGATTGGTATATGTGACGCAGCGACCTGTCAAACTTCAGATATTTACATTTTGCCCACGCCGCCAAATTCATGCCTAATCGTTCAAATCAAGCTGCTGGTAGACCTTGCTCCGTGGCCGTTGCAGGACTTCAGATCGGACTTCAGATTCCATTGACTTAACATTGAAACTGTCCTAAATCGCGTTCAGTATGAATTTATGGTTGCAAGCAGAGGAGGGGGCTTTGTCACGGTGTAGGCTTTGGACCGCAGTCTGACCAGCTCCTCTGAGCGATCGAGCTACCGGACTCGGGGAAAACCGTATGTCCCCTGGGAGAACTGTGTCTCTGAGCGGCTTTTGGTCGATGCGAGCTGGTGGAGGCAGCTTTTGAATGGAGAACATTCCTTTGAAACTGTGCAAACAACCGTGTCAACCAGTCGTGAAGACTGATGTTATTCCTACATATTTACGTGCAGCCCAGCTACACATCACTTAAAAACAAATGGATTTAGAAAATTGTGTTACTTAAATAATTTTTAATAATACCCAAAGCACATCTCGCTCCAAGTTCTATCTTTGTTTATTTATAACAGAGCGAGGATCCTCCTGTTCTATGGCTGTTTCCGATATATTAGGTTCTTCTGCGCATGTCACGATGATTTATTCCGATCAAACGGGGTGTGTATTTGTTACAATCTATGTACACAGTTCTATTCTAATCCGATCTTTGATCTGATTAACAACACATGTAACCGCAGCTACTCAGCATAATCCATAATCTCAATTGGAAGGAAATTTTGATCTGAGACTGATCATGTCAGAGTATTTTGATTAATGCGTTTTTATTCTGATCGCTCGTGTCCATGTAAACGCAGCTAACCAGACATTAGCACCTTGAACCATTTCAATCGTTTGCCACAATAATAGAGTATTTTCTAACTAGTTGCTGAGTTGGATTTTCAGAAAATGGATTGATGGGTAAATTACCAATCATCATGTTAGAACACAAAATATTTCATAATTCCATCTGCTTTTTCTTTTTAGTAATCCTCCAGTTATAAAGGTGTATTTTCCCTCATAACCGTCTTCCATGGCGTCATGACCTGATGCTGAATCTCCCCTTTTCGTGGTAATTAGTGAGGCAGCTCCATATGACTTTATTAGACTAATATTCCTAATACTGTCAGCTGAGCGCCTTGAGACTTCACTGTTCACCAATTTGCTGATGTAAAATAGGCCACGCAGTCGTCGCCCAGCTGTTTGATGCCTGTCTCACTTTCCGTCTCTCCGCAATCCTAATATAACCTCCCCCCGATCTGATTTAACCACCGTGGTCTCATGCCCCCAGCGAAATGGACTCATTTGAGCAGAGAGAGCCGAGACGAGAGAGAATAGAACGTCCACCGGAGAAGAAAAGGCTGGGAGGATGGAGGGATACGAGGGGTGGCACATGAATGGGAAAGCGGGGGGAAAAAAGGAGGATGAGCTCTGTGAACGAGGTCACTAATTGGGTTGAGACTCGCAGCTCCTCTGCAATTCTTTTCCCTCGTTCCTGACAGAAATCAAATTATTTTGAAATTCTATAATAAGGGCAAAGAAAATATGTCAATTTGTACAGAGTGGATTGCAAGAGGCTGAAAGAAAAGGAATGCTGCTGGAATAAGATAACAAGAGTCCAGAATTTAGGCGTTTATAAAAGCTCTGGCCGCTGTCATCCTCTGATGCCGGCTCTTTCATGTTCTCTGAGACTTTTTCTTTAAGGAAACAAACTTAAATGTGAGAGAAGTCACAAGTGCAGAAGTGATGTGATAACATACAGGCCCGGCTTCATTACTGTGGAGAACCTTTGGGTTATCGTGGGGGCTGGAACAGGGAGAACAAAAGCTGCTCCGCCTGATTATTCTCTGGAAAGAGGAGGTTCGGTTTTGCATTTTTCAAAACTAAAATCTGAGAAAACCAATAATGAGATTAATTCAACGGAATTAAAAAGAACTCCCATGTTTTACTCTCTATACTAAATAAAGACATATTTTTATCAGATTTTATTTCTGTAAAAGGACAAATATTTTTCTACATACTGGTAGACTTTAATTTAAAATAATACATTTATTGTTTTAACAACTATTTTAAATATTTTTAGCAGATTATTATTATTCTTTTAATACAGTCAAAGTTCAACTCTGATCGTCTTTTTTTTCTGATCATCTTTATTTTTCTAAAGGACACATTTTTATGGAGAGACAAATCTTTTGGGACATTTAAGATTAAGGTTTATTTTTTTATATAATATATATAAATGTAAATACATTTCAGTGTTTTTTTATTCTAATGTTTACTTAGTTTCTAGCTTGTCTAACTTGACATTGTTATGGAGAGAAAAATATTTATTCTGGAATATTATTCTTGTCTGTTTTTATTTATATTTGTGTTCAAAAAAGTTCAGTTTTAAGTCTTAAATAATTACTTTTAGTGTGTTCAATAAATTTTTATCCTGTTTGGCCCATGAGCTTAAGGGGGGTTTTAGATTTTGGCCCCCTCAACTATTGAGTCTGATCCTTGCTCTACAGCACGTATGAAAGTTACTCGGAGGGCCGGATTCGGCCCTCTAGATAATTTTCTTTTATTGTTATTAATGGCCCGATGTTATCTTGCGCTTATTTTTAACTTTTATAATTTTGACAAAATATATTTTCATGGAGAGTAAAATATTGAAAGTTATTTAAGGTTTAAGTGGATTTATTCTGGAATAACATTTCTGCCTTATTTATTATTCATAATTATGTTAAAATTTCTGCTTTTAAAGTTTTAAAAATTGGCATTCTGCTAGCTCTTTGGACTATTTTGGCATTTATTTAGACTCTTTTAGGCTAATTTGGAGTTTAGTATTTTAGCTACATGCTAGCTGGTTTTGATAATTTAGGCTTTGTTTGATTTTCTTAAGGCTATTTTGAAGTTTAGTCATTTATTTCAGCTACATGCTAGCTGTTGACTGTGTTTTTTTTTTTTATTTTTAGACAAATTTGGATTTATCTAATATTTTAGCTGGCTACCAGATTCAGCGTTTTCAGCTATTAGCTTCAGTGATTTAAGTTATCAGTTTCAGCATCTTCAGCTTACAGCATTCACACTAGCATTTTCAATATATATAACGCTATCCATCTAGTTCATAATTATGTTAAATATTTACATTTGTAAAGTTTTAACAATGCAGTTTTAGCATCTTCGATAAATGTCATGTTCGGCCTGCATCCTATAGTGTGTTGTGGATTTTGGCCCCTTGTGTGATTGAATTTGACACCTCTGATCCTCACCGATTGGTCTACGACCTTGATATTTCCTGCCCATTTTTTGCCATCCTGTAACCGCCCGTAACAGCAGTTGCGTCTAAGGCTTTATTGAAATGGCAACGCAAAGTAACGTAGCGAGCGAGACTCTCAGAACCATGAAAAGAAGCAGCAGGATCTCCTCACACGGTGTTCAGTTTGTGTTTGTGTCCTGACAGACGCGTGACTGTCAAGTGATTAATGCACTTTCCCGTCCTCGCCGTGTGTGCGTGCCTGTTGTTCCACGCCTGTGTTCTAAAGTGTGTCAGATCAGCAGGAAGTCAAACACTCGACAACTCGGCACCTGCAGCATCTGCTGGCTGACTGCTGCGCTCACAGCTCGGCAGCTAGTGATTCATCATCTCAGCTTACGCCCCACCATCCCTTTCAATTATAAGACGATTAGCAGACACACATTCACACCTAACAATGCATCAATTCCCATTAACTCCTCACGCGTTGAGACACTAAGACGCGGTTTAAGGCGGCGGGGAAGTGGCTGAGGGGAGGGACTCTAACAGGAAAAGGCTTTTTCTAATCTCTGGAATGACAATCAGAAATGGCTTTAATGCTGTAATGATGCACGACAAACACGTCTTACTGCTTCAAGAACAAATAACATAAGGTTTCACTGTTGTGGTAAATTGCACATCTGGCTTAAAAAATAGAATTAAAAAAAATCAATATGGAGGTAATTTTTCTAGATAGCATAATTAAAAAAAATTCATAGCATAATTAAAAAAATAAAAAAAAAAGGTTTACAATTTTACAAGAAAACTAGTGAGCATCTCCAGTCGTTTTCAAGATGGTGTCCATTTGCAATTTAGTACTTTATTTGATCAAAAACACAGAATCTGTGGATTGTACCTGAGCTTAAATCACAGCTGTGATGGGGGCTACACAGGGGTCAGCGCCTCGGAACCAGGGCAAGAATATCCTGGTTATTTAGGCTACTGTAACTTTTCAACTGTTTACGTGAACAGCAAAGTTCCAGAACCTTCTGAAGTGGAGAGAAGCAGAGAAAAGCTGCTTTACTCTGTGACAGAATCAGCTGATCGATTGAAGAGTTTCAGCGAGTCAAAGAGCGTTTGTTATTTCAATGTCGCCGGCAACAACTGCGATGTTAAAGCGTTAACGTGAACTTTTTCTCTACCGCTACCGGGAAAAGTAACTGAAGAATATCTCATGGAGGGGGTTGCATCAGCATCAGCTGTTCAGAATAGCTGACATTAAAGTCTTTATAAACATTAAAGGTTGCTGTGCTGACATTTGTTTGTTAAGGAAAATACAGATTGGTCTAAATAATCATTATTTATCATCTTCTGTTCTTTTGTTTAGTGTTCCCAGAGGTATTTTGATTATAATCTTACAGCTTTAAATACTAATAATAATTTAAAAAAACAGTCATTTTTAAGACAGTTTTTGCAGAGCAGCAGGAGTTCAGTAAAAAACTCTAAGTTGTGGGATGGACTGGTCGTGCCCGCCCCCCTTCCCGTCACCCATAACTGAGCTCTCTGTTTAAGCCCTCTCCCACTAGTTTACAGCCCCCCACAAGCCCCACCTAACTTTAGCAGTTCAACAAAAATGGCAGCAATATATTTCTATCCAGCTGTACAGTCTAGATCAGGGGTCTACGACCTGCGGCACCAAAGCCACAAGTGGCTCTTTTATCTCGTCATGGTGGCTCTCTGGTTGAAGAAAAATAAAACAATAATATTTTTTTAAAAGTAAGGATGACACAATTAGCATTATTTATACTCAAACTTTCAGCAATTTCAGCAATCGTGGTATCAAAACGTTCAGGACATTACTGCATGTATTTTTGGGATTTATAAACAATTGTTTTTGAAACATTGATGGAAATGAATGAGAAAGTCTCCAAATGAAAAATAGTAGTAGATAATAAGTAGATTAGCAACAAACCTTTAAATATAGTCATGGGCTATGTTCTTATCTTTTATAGTAATTTTAAAAAGAATTGGTGTTTACCTAACATTTTAGCAACATGCTAAAGTTTTTGGCTCATTTAGTTTACTGAGGAATTTTAGGCTATTTTGGAGTTTAGCTTGTAATTAAGCTACAAACTAGTTTCTTTTTTGGCTAATTTGTCCTTTACTTAGTTTATGTATGTTAATTTGGAGTTTAGCTTCTATTTTGATAACGTTTTTGGCTAGTTAACTGAGGAATTTTATGCTATTTACGAGCTAAGCTAATAATTAAGCAACAAGCTAGCTTTTTTTTTGGCTAATTTGGCATGTCCAAGGGTAAAAACATTTTTAAAAAAGATCACATGTTAGGTTCTTTTCATATTTTTCCTTTTAGGTCCAAAATTGACGTAATTCCTATTTATTAAAACAAATAAGGTAATGAATGCAAATTCAAATTTCTTAAAGGCTAAAGTCAATTGGCTCCTTCTAGGTTTGATCAGTAGAAAATGAGCCAGAATGGCTCTTTCACTGGTAAAGGTGCCAACCCCGCGGTCTAGATCCAAATTCCAGCTCACGAGAAAAACAAAGAAGTTCATGGATCTATTTGTCTACAAATACTATCTTTTTCAAACAACAAATTTTCATTTGCTAGTGATTTGATTTAATGCAATTCTACTCTTAATTTTCTTCACGTATGTCCTCTATCTGAAGAAAATTGGCACAAAAACATGTTAAAATCTGGGGCTGGGTTAATATAATCAATTGAAATCGATTTAAACTTAATAGATCAATAATGGATTCGTAAAAATAGAAATTGATTTGGCGCATAAAGCTAAAGTTTGCTAGCTTGATGCTAACATTTAATAGGATTTCCTATTGGACGGCTAATGCTAATGCTCAGTCGACCTAAACATACATTGCTGACTAAATTAACATCTTTATAAACTCACAGACGTGAATTTTCCAAACTCTTTTACGGAAATATATTATAAGTAACCATTTGTGGTCTAAAACAGTTTTTTGCTCATATTTTCTTCCTCCAGGAGAAGCAGAACAATGTTTCCAATGTTAATAATCTGAACATTTTAGTTAGAACTTCTCCTTTAGACAATCCATATAACACTGGATGATATTAACAATCTCAGTATTTCACTGATACATTTTACAGTATGAGAACTGGATCAGATTAATATAAATATATTCAAAATGTAAAGTAGATTTTTAATGTTCTAAACAAATGAGTGTAAATGTGTAACTCAAAATTAAATTGAATTGAGTGAATCCAAAGAATTGAAAAAAAATCTAATAAATGCAGTCTCTGTTGAATCAAATTGAATAGTTTCTGGAAATTATTATCAACACTCAGCCCTATTAAAATCTCTATTTTCATCAGAGTGGGTTTTAAAAAGAAAGAAAATCATGTTTGCAACAAAATAATGTAGACATGCAGAAGGGTAGAAATAAATATGGTCAGAATGTTAAAATTTAAAATGAAAAAAATTTAAAAGTGTTTAAATTCAACCACTGTAAAGAGTGGTTGAACACGCCAGAAGTGGAAAAATAGGATGGGAGGGGGTGTTTGTTTAGGAAATTGGCTGTCACAAATCCTGAACTGGAACTGTTATTTTAAATTCATTGTGCCTCCGTCCTGCACTAACTTACATCACATTAGGTGAGAAGATCACCTCCAGCCACATTTATTCCTGACATACTGGGATTTCATCCCCGCCTGCCTCAGTCGGGTAAAACCCTCCATTTAAAGTGTTTGCACGCCGCAGGCTTGCAGACGCACACACTGACCATGTCTGTAATTAATTAAAAAGTTCCCCTTCAGGCACAAAAGTCCTTGAATGTTCAGTGTCGGTACAATCACATTGTGCACAGAGCGTGACCTTAGTGTTGTTTCCCTCATTGTCCATCATTTTTTACCCCACCGCAACGGAGCCGCATATTCCGAATTCCCATTTTAACTTTTCCGTGTGAGCACACTCTTCACAGAGAGGCTCATCTTGGTAATAAATAACCTCATCTCGCAGGTTATTTATCGGCGCGCATCTCCGAGCATCCACTTCCTGATGCATCCGGCGCCACCTTTGCACATTATTTGTAGTCCGGCTGCTTGGCCTCGAGGCCCGCCTCATCCATCACCGCGGCGACAGCCCGCGCGCTGATATGAGGGAGAGCTTTTCACAGCCGGCTGCTCGGGATGCATTTAGTTAACCGCGCTCGCAGAAGTGATGGATGCCGCGTTGGGATCAAAGGGCAGATTGCACATGACACTCGACACGTCTTAACCAGAGAGTTGACACGGTCGGTTGGCTTTTGTGTCCTGGTGGAGCTTTCAGGTGGTCCCAAATACTAGAGCACACAGTCACAGATGCAGGAAATACACCTGACAGCTCCAAAACAACCCTTTTCTCAGTAGTAACTCACAATTCTTGATACAAAACTGAACTGTGAGGTCCATCCTCCATGGTTCAATACACTGTCATGAACAATATGCTTTTGAAAGAAAAAACTATTCTTCTGTCCCGCAAAGTCACTGACTGCAAGAACAGTGTTCCACGATTCTTCTTTCTAACAGTGGCTTCCAAAAATGGTTAGTCAGCATTCACACAATAGTGATTCTCCTGCTCCTTTAAGTATATTTTTCAGCACGTAAATCTCAATCACACTTTCAGCATTTTCAACAATCTTGGTATCAAAATAATCTGCTCGTTTAGGACATTACTTTTTTTATTTTTTAGCATCCGTATCCTGATGGTTTTTGCAATATTGATCAAAATGTTCCCCATTGGGTATAAGAAAGTCTTCAAATTTCAAAATGTCAAGTAGATTAACCTTTAAATATATTCATGGGCTATGTTTTCATCTTTTTTTTTAATTTTCAAAAAATTCGGAGTTTACTTAGTATTTTATCAACAAGCTAATGTATTTGACTAATTTGTAATCTGAGGTTTTTATAAGCTAATTTAGATTTCACCACCTATTTTAGCAACAGGCTAACGCTTTTTACTACTGAGAAATTTTAGGCTATTTTGGAGTTCAGCTAATATTTAAGCAACGGGCTAGCTTTTTTTTTTCTTTTGGTTTATTTGGCATCTACTAAGGTTGGGCTAATTTGGAGTTTAGCTTCTATATTAGCATCATGCTAGTGTTTTTGGCTAATTTGTTATCAACTGAGGTTTTTATAGGCTAATTTAGAGTTTAGCTTCTATATTAGCATCATGCTAGTGTTTTTGGCTAATTTGTTATCAACTGAGGTTTTTATAGGCTAATTTAGAGTTTAGCTTCTATTTTAGCAGATTTTTGACTACCGGTATTTTAGTTTTCTAAGGAACTTTAGGCTATTTCGGAGTTTAGATAATATTTAAGCAATGAGCTAGCTTTTTTTAAGCTAATTTTGCATCTATTAAGGGTTTTTTTGATAATTTGGAGTTAACCTCATTTTTATGTAACGCAGTAAACATTTTTACAAAATTGTCATGCATTAGGGATTTTTAAGCCATTCTTCTACATATGTTCAGAAATGTAGGCCAACTTCAGCGCTCTTTCATAGGTCTTTAAAGAAATTTCAAGTCTTTTAGCAAATTTAACATTTTATAAATAGTTTTTGTATTTTCAGCAAATCCCTTCAGCAATTCAAGTAAATTACGTCACCATTTTCAGCAAAAAGCTTCTGCATCTTCAGCGACTACTCTCAGCAAAAGCACTCACACTAGCATCATCGCAGGTAATGCAACTTTTCTAGTTTTCTATTATTTTTCTAAATCGTCAGTGCAAATGACAGTCAGCATAATTTTCAAGTCCCTAACCATTAAAGTTTATATTAAATGTTACTAAACAAACCCCCTGTAGATAAAATTATTATTTTTTTTTAAAATAAAACCTTCAAATGATCCACATTATGACACACAACAGATTTCCACAACATTTGATAGATTCTAATACTGCATTCACATCAAACACTCTTTTGACGCCTGTCAAATTTACTGTACAAAGCCTTGATGCGGAGAAACCACTGAAGTTCTTCAGGAATTCATTCGTTGCCACATCATGGAAAACACGGATGATGTTGAGCGAGTAGCTGGGGTTTATAGGTTTCGGGGAGCACCTGCAGCCGTTTGAAACGTTCGTCTGTCTGAACTTTAACCCAAGAATAAAAATAAAACTGGGGGATTTTTTTTATGGTTAAATGGCGCTGCGGCAGATCACTTTGACTTAACATTGAAACTTGATGCCTCCGCCGCCTGAAAATGTGTTTATTTTGCTGCATTAGGAGGTCACATGTACTGAAATCTGAAGTTATTCCAATCAGAAACATCTTCATAGGTCAAGTTTCATTTGAACATGGGACTCTTATTTTGTAGGATCTTCACAATTCTTGCATCTATTGAACTTTTTAGAGAGTTTCTGCTTGAATGTCTGCAGGATGTCAGAATAGCCTCTCAGAGCTGCTGTTTGGACGTGAACTGCCTCCCCCCTCAGAGATATTTCTGGATGCTCCAAACGTTCTCAATGGGGTTGAGGGGAAGAGGAGGCCCACACCATCAGTTTACCTCCGTATTGCTTGAAAATGCTGGTCTGCTTAATGATGTAGAACGTCCTTCTTTAGTAGTTTTTTTCTTTTATTGAACTCACCTGGAAAACTGATGATCACAGGTGTCTGAGATTGATGTCAGTGATCCAAACAAAGAGAGTTTCATTGAAAGACAAAGACAATTTGGATCACTCAAAACTCGCCAAATTTTGCACCTACCACCTATTATTCAGTTAAAATTATTTTTTTTAGCATGTGACCCCCCCCAATCCATCTAGAAAATGATGACATCACAGAACAAAAACCATCAAAGAAAATGGACGGCGGTTCTTTTGACCCAAGTATTGAGGTACGAGTGGAACCTAGAATAAACTGTATCTTTTTTTTTTAAATTTATTTTAAATTTAATATTATTTTTTTTTATTTTTTGTTTTTTTATTTTTTATTTTTTAAATAATAATAAACTGTATCACATGTTGTCGTGAAATCTGAAGTTATTTATTGTGTTTTTTCAGTCCTGATTTCTCAGGCAAACATTCAAATCTAACAGTTCTCCCACAAACTGGAGGCAGTTCTGAAAGCCCAGAAGAGTCGTGCAGGTTTTACAGCCTTCCCTCTTTGCATTGTGGGTCTTTGTCTGTTGACGGACAGGGAGAGAGTTGTTATCGCCGCGTGTCAGTGCGAGGAGAACGGGGTTAGTTGGTTCCTGCACGCTTATCTGACCGGAACATCCCTCCAGCAGTCAGAGTGTCTGCAGGGAGCAACCAAAGGCCGTCTGTGCTTTCTGCTGAGCTCGTGAAACCTCCAGTGAAATAGAACCGCTTCTTATTTTAAGAGTAGAACCTCCATGTTTGTTAAATCTCTCTTTTTTTCTTTTCATGCCTAAAGTTTTTGCCCTGGAAGGAAGTAACATCATGTCCTCTCTCTTCACTCTTTCAACTATAGACACACAGCATAGATGCTGGAGCAGCAACTTCTGTGTGAGTGGATCCAGAAATGGGATGAGTGCATGAACGTGGGGTTGGTCCAAAATGGCAGACTGGGTGGACTAACATCAGGGGAGGATTTTGTTCTGTCCATCCACCTGAAAATCCAGAAACATCCGTGGAGGTTTGAGCTCCATCAGTGAGGAGCAGACTGGTGAGAGTAAAGGCGCTTTTATTTTCCATGGGAGTCATTGGAATCCAGTGTAAACCAGTGTCCTGAGGTCGTCTTGGTAGGGGTGTGTATCTTTCCTCCTGACACGATTCGACACATCTTCATACAGAGTCCAACAATCTGAACGATTCTTTTCATTCAATTGATAAAATCTAGATATTTCGTGTTTTTTGGCAATTACAACTATGAATGACAATGCTTTTGAAGAGATAATTTTTAAAAAATGTAATCAACAAAAACAAAATGTCTAAAGAACATAATCGCTTCAAACATCTGACGTTTTACGTCTTTTAGAAGGTTTTGTTTGTGGTTAAAACATTTTGTGTGACGCCTGATTCACACCAGACGCGGAGCGCCACGGTCCTCCACGGAAGGCTTGCGCCATTTAGCGAATCGTTTCGGCGTCTGGTCTATTTTGTGCGCGTCAATCCTGGCAGGAAGTCTAATCAAGATACATGAGAAAATCTGGTTTATTTTAAGTTATTAACTTACCCATGGTGGCAAAAAAAGTTCTTGCAGAAGCGCCTGTCCACTGTCGCGGAAAAATCCGCGTCTGATGTGAATGGCAGGAGAGCGGATGCTGCGCGGATGCTGCGTGGATGCTTCTGCGTCCGGTGTGAACCGAGCATTAGGCTTTATTGTTCAGGTATTGTTTGCAGTGCTGTGCAAAAGTTTTATTGTGTGTTTAGTGTAACAGCACACATCCATCAATGTGGTTCACCTTCAACCAGTTGGAACTGACCCAACTAGGAAGAAGCAAATCTGTGATTGAACATCTTTTTTGCTGACGTCACATGTAGAAACACAACAGGAAGAAAAACAATTTTGACAAAAAGAAAAAGATTATTTATTTCCTGACATAATACTGCTTGTAATGGAGGTTTTACAGTTGATACTGCTGTTGTTTTTTCAGACATGTCTTCATCATTTAGCTCCATACTTTTGTAGGAATATTTAACTGTTGTTGTGGTTTGGTAAAGGATAGTGGGGCACAACTTTGCTCAGATCTTCAGTCATTCCTGACAACTCTGTAAGAGAAAACTGCACCTATGATTTCTTTTTTTTTTTTAGTTATACAACAGCTCATCATGTAGGCTGAAGGGGATAGAGGAAGGTTTAGTTTTCTTTACCCTTTAAAGACTAACTCTGATGAAAATGATGTTTTTGGTGTCCATGAACGTCCTCGTCTGAGGTGGGATCTGGATCAAAACTTGATAGCCAGAGATATAAACGCAGGCTGAATTCACACCATTGGTCCCACCCAGTGAATTTCTACAGAACTCCTGCCGCTCTGCAGAAACTATGTCCTAGAAAATGACAGTTTTCTTTATTTTTATTATTGTGGCAAAAAATGGAATTAACATAATCAATAGAGCTCTGGGAACACTTTGACAGTAGATCCAATGATGATCGGAGTGGCTCTTTAACACCAGAGATGTCACCAGCAGCACCAAAACAACACACGGCCTTTGACCTCAACCATTTACATAATCATAATTAACATTACGTCAACGCTTCTCTGCTGTAAAGTATTGAATGTCAGTTCATAGCTGCTTTTCTCCCCTTCAGAAGAGTTACGGTTGTCTAAAGACCGTTAACACCAGAGCTAAAGGTCTTTCTGTTTCAAAGGTTAAAAAGAAAAGTAAAACATGTCAATCTGATGCTGAAATCTCCAAATGATCAAAATAAAGTAACCTCTGAAACCCCCTGTGAGCCTTACTCCTCGTTTTATTGCGTTTGGCCCTCAGATCTGAACAGAAAGAGACATATCACGGGTCATAAAATGTGTCAGTGGAGTGGAGACGGTAATATTGTTGTCAACTGGCTTTCTGACTTACGGCCGACCATGATTCCCTTTGACTTCTGGTGGTGGTTCAGCTCCGGGGTTTGGGTCAGATGGATAAAGATTCAACCTCCAGCATCTGGACTGGGCCGTTTTTGGATCTGTGTTATGGTCCAGTTTCATTGCTGCCTGCAAGGGAACCAATAATAATTGATTTCTTAAAGTCATCCCTCTTTTAAACATTCAGAGTTTGAAAACTTTAAACTGCAATCCTGATAAGGATTTTTAATTTTATTTACAGACAGAAATCATTAAAAATCAAATAAAGTCTATGTCTGTGAGGCGTCCTTTTTTTTTTTTTTTTTACATTCAGACCAGAATACCACAACTAATTTATAATCTAATAAACTCTTGAAAATTGTAGGAAATACAGAAATCTTTTGACCATCAGCTTGTTTAAAATACAATTTTTTTAATGCATAAAGGGTGAATATATATCCTAGATAAAATGTTTTAAATAAAGGTAATTATTAAATAATAATAAAAGAAAATACTACTGGGATCAATTAAAACTAATTTTAAATGCAGTTGTTTTTCTGTTTCTATGGTGACGTGATCAGAGTCCATTCTGTTATAAAATCCCCGTCAAAACCAGCAGTCTTTCTTCTGTGAATGAGAGCTTTTTATTTGCGACAGCATCCAAACAATAAAGGTTATTGCTCATACATATTGTGTTACAATACTTTTCTTTGGGCTGCAAGATGCAAACTCAGCACAAGCTTGGTCAATAAACAAGCAGTAAAGCGAACGCATGTGCTGAGTCAGCAAGTGCTGCCACAAACAGCTACATCTTTTCCAGTTGAGTGCTGACCTCCTCTGGAGATTGTCTACTTGTTTCTATCGGACCACAGATGAGCCTGGAGTTTCTGTTGAACCTTCAGAATGTAGAGATTTTATTTTGAATAAACAAACTAAGGATGTCGGTATAGATGTAGAAAATCATACATTTGCAACAGAGAAAGGGAGATGAAAACCTCATGAAATATTAAGAAAAGATGTGGAGAATGAGGCTAAAGTACCATATTTTTTGTTGCTATAGAGCGCACCGTAACGCCGAGATCACACCGGACTCGGAAGAGGCGCGAAGCTCTGTAGTTCACACCAGACGCGCATGTTTCCACGGCGCTTCAGCTAGAGCTTTTTTTATTTTTGCCATCATGGTTGATAATTTCATAACCTAAAGACATTAACCCATGTTTCTGCTAAGAAGAACTGCTCTCTGCCTCTCTGCTGTTGTTTTAGACTCAAAACCCCGCCCACCCGCTCTGTCGGCCCACTGTATTGATCTGTGTGCGCGCACGTGTGCATCTGTGCGCACACGCTTGCAGGTGTGTGTGTGGGTAAATTAATAAACTAAAATTATTAACCCATGTTTCTGCTAAGAGGTGCTGCTCTCTGCATCTCTTTTTTTCTCCCAAAAACCAGCAGCCCCGCCCCAGAGTCTGCTCACTACGTTGATCTGCGCGTGCTCGTGTCTGTCTGTGTTGTGTTTGTTTTATAAATATTACCTCCTGTTTCTGCTAAGATGAGCTGCTCTTTGCCTCTCTGTTGTCGTTTTATTAACCTCGAAACCCTTCACCCCGCACCGGAGTTTGCCCACGTTGATCTGCGTGTCAAAAAAAAAAAAAGTCTGCATGTTTGTCTGTTTTGTGTGTCTCTGTGCTTGCGCGCGCACGTGTGTGTGTGCGTGTTGTGATTGAATGTTCATATCCGTGTCTACCGCCTGTTTAGATACAAAAACATTAACACATTTGTCTCAATCGCGGCGTTTTATTGTGAAAAACTGGTTATATTTTGAAAAGAAACCGGATTTTCTCAAGTATCTTGATGCAACTTCCTGCCAGAATTGACGCAGAACGCTCGCGGCTCGCGCACAAAATAGGTCAGACGCGGAAACGATCCGCTGCACCACGCAGGCCCTCCGCGCCGCTCCGCGCCTGGTGTGAGCGACGCCATAGGATAACAAGGGTGCCGAATGGAAGCGGACTCCGTTCTGCCCACGTCCAGTATGATCCCGGCGTAACATGGTGCCAACAAGAAGGAGTTCGGTTTTATTGTTGTTGAGTTGTAGGTGGTTTGAGAAAAACCAGAATTAAAGTTCGGACAGACACGCTGGAAGGGAGGGGGGGGACACAGGAGGAGGGGTGGGTTGACAGGTAGAGTTGGGTATCGTCGGCGTAGCGGTGAAGCTGAAAATTCAATTTTCTGAAGATATTGCCGATGGGTAGAAGACATATGATGAAAAGGGGGGACTGAGGACAGAGCCTTAGGGCACTCCAGAGGTGACCGGGTAGGGCTGGGCTATAGACAAGCTACATGCTACCATCAAGACATTTAGCTGCTAGCTTGAGTTGCTCGAGTTTGGAGTCGCTATGCTGATCATATTTGTTTACATTCTCCTATTCGTGTGACGTTCCAAGACTATGCAAAACGCATTAATCTGAACTGTGACGACACAAGACTCCAAAAATTTTAGCGCGTCTCTTCAGCTCAACTGGCCTAAAATTGCCAAGGAAGAGGAGAAAGCAGGAGAACAGCATCATAAAAGGCATACATGCGCCCCACGTCCACACAGTCCTCGATATTGTTTCTGACGGGGAGAGGCTTCTCCGTCTTCCCCCTGCTTTCATGCTCCAGTTAAACCTGTTTAATTGATTTTACGGGGTAGTTAATGTGCTTGTTGAGGAGAAAAACGGTTCATCGATACATATCAGTTTTAATTTGTTACACACGACTGCAGAGATTTTTTTTTTTTTTCTACCAATAATTCTTGAAAAGCAGAAAGCACTTAGACAAAGTCCATTGGCTGGTTTCATAGGCAGAGTTATCTGATTTCCTCAGAGAATAGAGTTGTTTTGGAGTTGTTATCGGTTGACCTTTACCATTCCCCACCCAAATCACTTCAGAGGCGAGACGTTCCGACTCAACGCCTCTGAAATAATCAGGATTTATATCTACTTTTGGGCAGACGTGACCCGGAAACATCTGGACCATTGACTCCTTTTGGTTTTTATAGATGAAGTAATTGTATAACACATTCTGAGATGCGATTTCCTTTTTTGTCTTTGTAACACATTTCTCAGGTTATTGTGGTCTAAATGCAGTGGAAACGTGTCACGTATTCACATATCTGGAGCTGATTGGATAACCTTCGAATGAAACCAAAGCTGCTTCTGTGAGTGAAGAGCAACACAGCTGCAGCTCCGCTCACGCTGCTGACAGGCACTTAAGGAAAGCATTTACTTCTTATTCAGAGGATATTAAGCTTATTCAAGATCTACACGGCGCCCTGAGAGCGCTGGATCGGTAGTCAAGTGCAGCTCTACTTTCATCGAGCTTTCAACAAAGCAAAGCAAAGCGGGGCACAGCTGCCGGCGCTGCAGGTAGTCTCTGTGTCGACCAAAAAGATCAGATGACGCGTCTGCGACCTCATTAGACTTAAGTTTTTCCAGAGTCGGTTGATGAAAATGTAAAATAACTTTACTTGTCATTATAATTGATTTTCTGTTTGGTCTGAATAGATTACTTTTTTTGGATCAGTCTCTATTCTGGATAAAAATGTTATTTTGGTTAAAGAGCCACTGGTAGAACAGCAGGCTGGTGAACACAACTACAAAGCAGATTAAAGTCCCCCAATGATGAAAATCCTGTTTTTTTTTAGTTTTTAACATGCATTTGTTGTATTTTTCCTTTGAAAGAGAACAAATGTAATAAGAAATCATTTTGTTTTTGCATTTTCGAGTATTTCTCCTTTTAAATCAATCAAACGGTCACAGACAGACTCTGTTTTTCATCAATGATCTTCTTTCTGCTGCACATGGTCCGGCTAGCGTGTCTAGTTCAGGTTCTGGAGAAGAGAAGATGCTATCTTCACATTGACTGCAGTCAAATGAGCCGCCGTTCACATTTCTGTGGTCCAATCAGCCGTCACTGGATTTTTTGTGTGACTCAAACCAGAGACTTATGAGGTGGTCATTGTTGGTGCAGGATTTTAACCTGCAAATTAAACACAAAAAAGGGGCTGAGAATCTGGTGGCGGATGCTCTTTCGCGCAGTCACTCATTCTAAGTGAAGGTTTCACGGGGGGGGCAGAAGTTTTCACTTAGGTTGGGGGGTGTTACAGCTGAGGCCGTGTGTATTGTTTTTTTTTTTTTTTTGTGCATTTGGAATGTTTTTCTGTTTCTCTTTTCTTTGGTTCTCTGGAAGTGGAAGTTTCTTTGTCTTTCCTTGTTTTTTCACTTCCTGTTTGCAGATTGATGTCAAGATTGTTCTACGCTCCTGATTGGATGAGGGCCTCCAGCAGCAGCAGCCACATGATCTGTTGGAGTCCCCCCCCCTTCAGCTGGCAGCAGCAAAGCATTTATTTGTCTGGATCTTTAGAGGCTTTGGTCCTTGTATTTTGGTTTTGCTGTAAATAAATTCCCATCTTATTTTCCGCCTGGGTTTTGTTTGTGAGAGTTTTTGAGTCGTTGGTAAAATTAGTTTATATTCTCTTTTTGCTACCTTTATGCTACATCCTTTACAAACCCCTAGACTGGGGTGTAACAGTTTCATCCAATACTTACGGTAGCAGGGCTGAGAACGCTGGAAAGGGCTTTTTAAGACATTTAGGTTATGGGATTTGGGTTGAAAACTTCATAATCATAATTCAAACCCGACTGGAAACGTTTTTTTTTTTTTATTCTATGGGGGGACTTTAACACTCAAACGATTTCAAATAAAAAAGCTGAGCATTGAGCTGCCAAACTCTTTAAGACCAAAGCTTTAGCTCCAGTGTTTACATGTTTTCAACAATCATAACTTTAATAAACAGCTTTGTGCTGAAATGCACATTAAACATTTTACAAAAGTGAACGTAAACCAGCTGATTCTGATACAACTTTACCCCATTTCGTACATCTCATACTAACAGTGACAGGATCCCTAAAGGTTATTGCTTAAATTCAGTACAAAAGTAGCCATTCTTACTGTTTTTAAGTCTTTAACTGCAATTTCAAACCAAGTCTGCAAATATTAAAACATACAAAATCTTACTAAGGAGAGATATAACAAATGTGAGAGAAGAAATTTTTATTTCAGGACCTTCATTTTTATCAGATTTATGACCCTCCCAGATCTCTGGGGTCTGAAGGAGCAGGCCTGCCGGTGGTGGTCCAAAAAGTTAGAATAAAAGGACTTCATCCACTGTGGAGGTTTATAAAAAAAAAAAAAACAAACAAAAAAAAAATCAAGACTCATCTTCTCTGTAGTTCTTACATGTTTTGATTAGACTGCTTTTTATTTAATTTATCTGTATTGGGTTTTTATTTATTTTTCTTTTTGTAAATTATGCTTGCTAATTTTAACTTCTATTTTAATATTATTTATGTAATTATGTAAAGCACTTTTAAGGTGCAATTTTGCAGAAGCAAAGTGCTAAATAAAAAAGTTGAATTTGTGGTACAGAAAACTGAATGATAAAAGTCCATAATTTATGGTGGTTAGACCCTGAGCTGAAGACGTCATGCGTGCTTGGAATGAACGCTAACGTAGATGAATAAACCCCAGAGCCTCGATGCTGATGGTGGTTCAGGGCCAAACGATGAAAAAGACCATCCATAAAATTAAAGATAAAAATAATTGTGGTTAGCTACAAAGAAAATGTGTGACAAAGGAGCGTACCTTGAAGCCTGTAGATCAGGGGTCTCAAACTCGCGGCCCGCGGGCAATCTGCGGCCCGCGGGATGATAATTTGCGGCCCCCGTCTTCATATGAAAGATTACTGTTAGTGCGGCCCGCAAGGCTGATATGAATGACAGTTGTTGTGTGCTGAGCTGAACGAACCAATCACGATGAAGTATATGGCTCTGGAGGGCGGGACATCGGCGGGCTGTCCGAGCCTCCTCACTCTTTAATTCATTCCTCCGGTCAGCTGGGCGGAGGAGGAGCCATGAAGCTGTGAAGTTCTTTCTCACTGAACGTGATTCGCGGGCCCCGCTCCTCTTTCACCACGTGACAACACGTGAACACAACCTGCCGCTTGTCAAAAACCGTGTTCTGACGCCACGCGATAGTCCGCGCGGACAAATCAGACCCTCGCGAGCGCTTTTTCCTCCTCCACGATCAGAAAAAGTCCTCGCGAGAGAGACGGACTACTTCCGCGTGCGTGCGTGAGTGATGCCC
Source organism: Oryzias javanicus (assembly GCA_003999625.1). Lineage (NCBI taxonomy): Eukaryota > Metazoa > Chordata > Actinopteri > Beloniformes > Adrianichthyidae > Oryzias > Oryzias javanicus. The sequence goes on along the minus strand of CM012460.1, from coordinate 7,570,876 downwards.
GCGAGCGAGCAGAATCTTCAAAGGTTCTTCCACACCGGCCGCATGTCTGCGCGGGTTTATGAACGCACGCTCTGCAGGTGGTATCCACACCGGAGCAGCGCGGTCACGCACGCAGCAGCAGAGGAGATTCTTCTTCTGTGGTGTTTTTACCGTTCATTAGCGCTGCTGCGACTGTGTGTGAAATATTGAACCGGGTTGAAGACTCGGTGCGTGCACGATTTGTGTGCAGAGCTTGAGACCAGATTTAAAGACTTGCGTAGCAACGCATTGAGCTTTCAGTGAGCGCGCTGCTCTCAGATCAGAGATGAAGGAGGTTCTGTAAATACAGACATTTGAAACTGAATAAAAATAGTTTTCTCTTGTCCAGTGTTTCTCAGGTATTTTCTCTTAGACACCCCCCCCTTCAGCTGCAAGCATCATTAGTATACGTTAATTTGCTCAAATTAAACGTATATCTCCTCAAAATATCATACTTTCATTATCATTAAAGAATAATAAATAATAATAATAAAAAAAACTTCTAAATAATCAGTTTTATTAATTGTTCTCTTTTTTGTGTTTTTAGAATACCTCCAAAACTTCCAGACAAAGTAAAAACAGTCTTTCCATGTTTCTCTCCACAGTAGTGCTAGGATTCTGTCTTTTCTCAGAGATTCAATTATTTCGCATTGGCTAACTGTAAATTGAGTTTTAGGTTGTTTTTGCTATATTGAATTTATTATCAACTACTATGTAGGATTATGCACAATATCCCTCAATAATGTAAACATGTTTTTATTAGCATTCCCCCCAGGGGGGCGCGCCCCACCATTTGAGTCACTGCTCTGCTCAGTCAGTCAATATGTGGTTTCTACAGTCGTCTGTGTCTGCTGTATGGTCATTGTTATTATTTTAATTATTAATGATTGATTTTCTCATTCATTTTTTTAAATTAATTAATTAATTCATTCATTATTTCGTGTTAAAAATAAAGATATTTGAGAACATTGGAATGTTTTTTCAGCGATTTTCTTGTGGAAATCCTGATGCGGCCCGGCCTCACCCAGATTCTGCCTCCAGTGGCCCCCGGCTGAATTGAGTTCGAGACCCCTGCTGTAGATCTTCGTTTTTATTTCATTCATTTTAATTCTATAAAATATCATTCAACTACTCTTAAAAAACTTGTGGGACACAATAAAAATCATTTGTTGTTTTTTTTATAATCCTAATGCAAAAAGATTAAAAAGCAAGAGTTATTAAGCTGTAATGAGTTCCAGAAAGAACAACTAGGAAAATTAGTGATATCCAAGATTGCTAGTTCAGGATCTTTATAAGTGTAATACAGAATAGTAAAAATACAAATGCAGAATAAAGTTGGATTCTTAATTTATAAATCAAACTGATCGTGCTAGTGTCACTGGAAGTAAATAAATCTTCAAAGTAAAGTGTAACTGAAGGTTCTCATTTCAAAGTAAAACTATTAAGTGGTTTTTTTGTTATTGAAAAACAATTAGAATGAAGTTTTCTCACCAAAAACTCCAGATCTTTATTAAATATAGACAGACAAAAGCTATAATAAATGTGTAGAAAATTGGGTTGTATCGATCTTACTATCGATACTATCCGAACCAAAGTGAAGTATTAATAATAGTGTAATGAGATCAATACTTTCGTCACAAGTTTTCTGCAACATGCAAATAATTGTTTTATAATTACATCTAATTTTATGGGATTATGGAAACTAATTCTCTCTTACCCTTGTGTGTTGTTTAAGAGTTCACTACAACCTCACAGCAAGCTTGTTAAAAAAAATATGCATGAACTGTACGGGTTCACCGAGTCATCTACAACCATGGTATTTCATATGAGCAAACTGAATGTCCCGTACAGTTTTACCCATTATTCTTCCCCCTAAGGGCAGTTGTGATTGAGGCTTCAGTGATTTACACCTTGGGTGCCCAAAGTGGGTCCCGCGGGACAAATTTGGTAACTCATGGCTTTGGAAGCCATGGAGTGTTTAGTTAAATCCCCTTAACCATTTCTCATTGATTCTCTATGGTGATCCAAAACTCTACAGCTGTTTTATACTTTTGGTCTCCAGGTGGCGCTGTTAGGACTTTCTTTACCTGCATCTATGAGTAAAACAACCCCCAAGTGAGTCAGCCCTGGGCTATTCTTTGTGTTATAAATTCCCAAGAGCCTCCACGGTCACTTGTGATGCTTTTAGCAGCCTTTTTCAGATAGCCAAAATGAATCGACAGCGGCAAACGCATCAAGTTAAAAGACCAGCTCCACATCTCTCATTAGGATCCAAGTTTGCTGGTTTTATTAAAAGAAAGTTTGTTTTATCTTGTTCTTGTTTTTCAATCAAAAATGGCCAGTGAGGCCTTGCTGTTACTTTTTATTCTTACAAATGTGTGTTACCTTAATGAATACAGATTCAAAATAAATACATTGTCCCATATTCTTTATTTATTTATTTTTTTCATGACATACAAAAAAAATATTGTATTTGGCCTGAAGACTAGGATCCCATTAACGTTTTGTCCCTTTGAGCAAAAAAGTTTGGTCAACCCAGCTTTAGCTGAAGTGCGATGAAAGAGGAAATAAAGTTTAAGTTTAAGTTTATTTATTTATATAGCGCCTTCAAATGACGATTAGCCAAACAAGGCGCTGTACATTAAAAATCCAAAGAACAATAAAAACAACAGTTAAAAAGGTAAAAAAGTATAAATAGATTACATAAAAGCATAAAAACACCAGGTGAAACCAAAGATAAAACAATAAAACAGTAAAACACACCAGCAGAGCAGAACTCATTCAGTGTCAAAAGCCTGGCGGTAAAAATGGGTTTTAAGAAGTGTTTTAAAAATGGACAGTGAGGTTGCCTGTCGAATGCTCAGCGGCAAGGCGTTCCACAGCTTCGGTGCACAGATTGAAAACGCTCGTTCCCCTCTGAGCTTCCTCTTAGACCTCGGCACCTCCAGGAGAAGCTGATCAGCTGACCTGAGGCTCCGGGTCGGGGTGTAAGGACAGAGAAGCTCAGAGAGGTACGGGGTGCACAGTTGTTTAAAGATTTAAAAACAAAAAAAAGAATTTTAAAATGAATTCTAAAATTCACAGGCAGCCAGTGAAGGGTAGCCAGGATGGGGGTGATGTGGTCCCTAAAAAGCCACATCAATGCATGTGGTACATACAGTGATATGGGGTTGTTGGATCTTATTCTAGCTTCTTCAGGGTACACTCTAAAGCACATGAGTACAGTCAAGGCCCGGGGGCCGTATCTTACATCTTTGACAAAATGATGGTTTTAAAAACTGGCATTCTGCCAGCTTTTTGATCTATTATGGTATTTACTAAGTTTAGCTAATTTTTCAGCAGCATGCTAGCTGTTTTGGCTAACTTAAGTTTGTTTTTTTTAGTTTTTTAGGCTAATATGGCATTTAGCTCATATTTCAGCTGAATATCAGCTTTAAAGTTTTCAGTTATTAGCTACAGTGGTTTCAGCTAGCAACATCAGCCTTTCCTCAATTTCAGCATCTTCAGCTATCAGCACTAGCATCTTTCGTGGCCAAATTCGGCTTACAGCATTCACACTAGCATTATTGCAGGTAATGCTACAATATATATCTAGTTAATAATGATGTTAAAAAGTTACATTTTTAAAGTTTTAAAAATGTAGTTTTAGGTTGTTGAAAGTGGACCTCCTAGTCCTCTTTCTGGTGGATCTGGAGTCAGGAACGCTGTTCAGATGAGGGTGGTAAGTCCAGCCAAACCCAGTAAGTGAGTTTCACCTTTGCAAAGGGAGGATTAGTTGTGATTAGAAACCGGATCTTCTCATGTATCTTGATGCAACTTCCTGCCAGAATTGACGCGGAAAGCTCACGGCTCGCGCACAAAATAGGTCAGATGCCGAAACGATCCGCTGCACCGCGCGGGCCCTCCGCGCCGCTCCGCTCCGCGCCTTGTGTGAACGACGCCATAGGATAACAAGGGCGCGGAATGGAAGCGGACTCCATTTCGCGCCGCTAATTAGCACAACTCTGTGCTCCTGAATCCTGTCATCCAGAAGCAACAGGCTAGTTTTAATTGACAGATGACAAAAGCATTTCAGGCATTTGAATATTCAATCATGTGGGTGGGTTCACATGTTTTGCAGCTGGACAGCTCCTACATCCTGTCTTCCGCGGAAAGTGAACCACTTTGAATCTCAGCTGATAATGTATGAACATCAGGAGAATGCACAACATGTTCTACAGAGTGTTCAGTAAATGTTTATCCTGTTCGGCCCGTGACCTAAGGTGTGTTTATGATTTTGGCCCCTTGTGCGATTGAGTTTGACATCTCTCCCTCACACTTGAGGAACATTTCCGACTGGCCAATTATCTTATGAAGCATGTTTTTGGACTGTGGGAGAAAAAAGTCCTTGCATGAACTGTTAACATCTTATCATCTTTTTTTAAACAAAAAATGTTCAACTCTGAGCTGTGTGAATACAATTTCCCTTTAAACAGCCTAGTATACCACTTCTAGGAAAGCAGCCGAGGTGGAGCCTAAGAGTCAGAGGAAACGGAAAATTAAGTTCATGGAATCATCCACTCAGATTCTCTAAATAAGTAATGCAGGATCACTTGCAGCCACTTGGTTCAGTGTCCTTGCCGCAGAGTGCGCTCTGCATTTCATTTTTACCCTGGCGTTCCGAGAATGAGGTAACTGCTCTCCTGCTTATTGCCTCAGGGTGAACTGAGAACAACTCTATTGTGAGACAGAGAATGCACATTGAGAGCATGAACCGCTGCCATGTAGAGGAGCAGTGATGCTGTGACGGCGCCTGGCAGTGGCTGCTCTCTGCCTGCAGGAGTGACTGTCTCTGTGCGCACGGCGGAAAATCAAGGACGGCGGCGTCAGGCGACGCAGCAACCCGGCAGCATGTCGGGACCCAACTCAATATGCTGATACTGCCAATGATCTTAACGACTACAACTGCTGAATCATCAATCATATTGACAGCGGACATCTGGAACTTAATGGCAAAATGTGGACAAACCCAAGTCAGTTTAATAGACTTCTCACAAAAAGTTTGGTCTGAATTTTAGTGGAATATGAAAACGTTTTCTTTGATATTTCCAATAATGAATGAGATAAAATAATATTTTTCATAAGCTTGATATTCAGTACCTAGAAAATTAGGACAATAATAATCAAATAGTAAAAATAGACCATGTCAACAGCAAATTTCTCCTCCATTTGGTGCAATGACAGCTTGGCAGCAATGTCTCCTGCTTCTCTGATGTTGTTCTGAGACGTTCCACTCTTCCACAAGTCCTACACACAGTTCTGCCAGGTCACTTGAGGAGGGGTCTGATCTGGTCCCAGACCTGCTTCTATGGGGTTTCAGTTGAGGGAACATCTATTACGTTTTTCACAATACCTGTGACTTAATGCATATTCACATGATCCAGCACCATAACTTCTGGAATTCCCGCTCTGATCATCTTTTGGTCTATTTTTAAACTGTTCCCAATGGCCTTTTTAACTATGATGATACTGGGTCATGGGGCAGATGTCACAACAAAGATGCCCAGACTTCCCTCTCCCCGGCCACTTCCTCCTTCTGTTGTTACCAGGCCTGCCTGAGAGAAGAAGTCTCTCCAGCGTGTCCTGGTTCTTCCGCCCAGTGGGACATGCCCGAACCATCTCTCCAGATAGTCGTGCAGGAGCAATCTGGACCAGGTGCCAGAGCCAACTCAATTGGCTCTCAATGGGGAGGAGGCGGATCCTCCAGCATGTATTGGAGGAGTTTCCCACTGAGTGTGAAGGTGGGATGAGGGTCAGCACAGCTAAGTCTGAGGCCACTGAAAAAGGTAGTTTGCCTCAGGTAGAGGAGTTGAAATATCTTGGGGTCTTGTTCACGAGTGAGGAAAGATCGGAGCTTAAGATCTACAGTCGGATTGGAGCGGTGTCTGCTGTTTTGCAGTCGCTGCACCTTTCCGTTTGGTAAAAAGAGAGTTGAGTCAGAAAGCAAAGCTCTCAATTTATGATCTTTGTTTCAGCGCTCACCTATGGTCATGAGCTCTGGATCATGACTGAAAGAACGAGGTCCTGAGGTCCGGCCTACAAGCGACTGAACTGAGTTTCCACCAGAGGGAGGCTGGGTGCTCCCTTAGAGATAGAAGCTTGGTCAAGAGAGCTCAGAGTAAAGCTGCTTCTCCTCCTCCCCTGAAAAAATCAGCTTGTCATAATTATATTTATATATATATATATATATATATATATATATATATATATATATATATTATATATATGTATATGTACCTCCTGGAAGTCTCCTGCTGTACGCAAATCAACCTGCAAAATTGTACCCTCAGTGGCAGGGTCAAAGCAGCAGAGGAGACCCACCAAGACTTGAAACTGAACAGTACTGGAAAAGTATATGGCAGAAAGAGATACCACACAGCAACACTGCTCAATGGCTGGCCTCTCTGAGGAAAGAAAATAGCCATCTCCATGAACAGAACCCAGTAACCATCACAGTGGCAGACATCCAAGAGAGAGTCTCAGGTATGAAGAACTAGGGCTGTGGATCGTTGCTCAGGTGGCGATCCGATTCGATTCACGAATCAAGCTCAACGATTCACGAATCGAACCACGATTCTTACTTTAATGTTTATTGCTATGTATATGTTTACTTACTGGATGGATGAAAAATTGAAATGATTTGTTTTCAATCATTATTTATACCTTTATTTAAAACAGGAGATCAGAATCAACAAAACTGTTTAAAAAAAACAAAGATTCAGATAGAAAGAAATGCTGTTTGTCATTTTAAACTTTTTTTTTCTTTTGTCAATCTTCTGTTTAAATTCGCAGTAACACAAAAAGGATAAAAACCACAGCTGTTTTGGATCATTTAAAAAAAAACCTGAAAATGTCCCCCACAGTTTTCTATCCTCAAAGTTCTTCAACATTTTACATTCTAAGCATTACATATTGGTGCAGAGGCCGTATGAAAAAAGTTTTTTTTACGCAGCAGAATCATCTGATTCACGTTGATTATATCCGCCTTTCAGGATATCAATGTTGCATCAACTGTTGAAGAGTTATCATAACCAAAAGAACGTAAAAGCTGGAAGTAAAGCTCCGATTTTAAAGCTAATTGTTTTTTCAGAAGTTATGTCAGTGAGCGGGACATCAGTCACAGTTTCTGAACGAAACAAGGTCTCGCTAGTTTTATTTTGAAAACCGGAAGCTTCACCGTCATGAAGATTTGTTTACTTCCGGTAGTGGAACCGCAAATACCCGAGCACCCAGATAGTCGTTACAGCCCTATGAAGAACTGGACAGACCGGGCCCTGACATGATACATGCCTACTGGCTTAAGAAACTCACAGCACGCCGCGAGCACCTGGCAGCACAAATGAATCAGATGCTAAGAGATGGGACTCACCCTGAATGGCTAATGGAAGGGCGAACAATCCTGATCCAGAAGGACTTCTCAAATTGTGCAATCCCATCTAACTAACGGCCAATAACCTGTCTCTCCACAACATGGAAGCTCATGTCAGGCATCATTGCAACCAAAATACATAGGCTTATGGATCAATTCATGAGCACCACACAGAGGGGCATTGGTAGACACTCCAGAGGAGCCAAACACCAACTTATAGTTGACAGAACAGTCGCACAAGACTGCAGGTTACTACACAGCAACCTGTGCACAGCCTGGATTGATTGATGACTCAATGCCACACACCTGGATTGACAAGACTATGAGCCTTCATAGGAAACTCAATGAAGTTGTGGAAAATCACCCTTGAAAATAATGGAAAACCACTTGCACAAGTGTCCATCAAATGTGGCATGTACCAAGGTGACGTTCTGTCCCCACTGATGTTCTGCATAGGTCTGAACCCCCTCAGCCAAACAATCAATAAGACTGGCTATGGATACCAACTCAGAAATGGGGCTACCATCAGTCACCTCCTCTACATGTATATACTAAGAGCTAGCGTGACTTCGACTCCCTGATCCACACCACCAGGATCTACAGTACTGACATTGGGATGTCATTTGGGCTTGAAAAATGCAGTCAGATGGTGACAAAGAGAAGCAAGAAAGTTCACACAGAAGGGGTCTCACTCCGAGAAGGAACAATAGCAGACATGGAGGACAGTTACAAGTACCTTGGAATTCCACAGGAAAATGGAAACCTGGAAGAAGCAACAAGGAAAGCTGCAACAGCCAAAAACCTCCAACGAGAAAGGCAAGTCCTGAGAAGCCAGCTCAATGGCAAGAACACGACCCAAATGCGCACTGCCAGTCATCAGATACCCTGCAGGAATAATAAAATGGCCAAAGGAAGAGATACAGAGCACAGATGTTAAGACTTGAAAGCTCCTCACCATACATGAGGGTTCCATCCTAAATCCAGCACTCTGAGACTGTACACTAGCCGCAAGGAAGGAGGCCGAGGACTAGTGAGCATAGAAGCTACTATCCAGGATGAAACATCCAAGATGCATGAATATGTCAAGCTCAAGGCCCCATGTCTCAGGCAATGGAAAGCAGAGGATGTGATGCTGGAGGACTTAAGATCTTTTGGAGCTCGTCATTTCAAAAGTAGCTCGAATGCCGATCAAGTGTGAGCATTCTTGTGTTATATGTTCCCTATTGCAGCAGATTACTGTTATCTCTGCTGGCAGTTTCGGGTCGGTATAACAGGGCAGCCGTGGTGCATAGGTAGAACAGATGACCTTTGATTGGAGGGTCGCAGGTTTGGTTACTGTTTCTCCTATCTGGCATCCTTTGCAAAAAAAAAAAAATAGCTGATTCACGCTACACACAAATGGTAAAAGAATTATGGTATGTCAAAGTGTGTGTGTCATTAATCGGTCACCAGCAACATTTCCAGTATGAAAGGGTTCAAGCGAGATAGAAAAGTACCATGCACTCACCAGACACTTTTTTAGGCACACCTGTTCAACTGTTCGTTAAAACAAATTTCTAATTAGCAAATCACAAAGCAGCAACTTTATTTACATTATTTAGGTATGTAGACATGGTCAAGACGATCAGCTGCAGTTCAAACCGAGCATGAGAATCGGCAAGAAAAGTGACCGAAGTGACTTTGAATGTCAACAACATGAAAGAATTGATCCATCATACCTTGTATTGATGATTCAGGGCTGGTGGTGGTGGTGTAAAAGTGTGGGGATTTTTTTTTTGGCACATTTTGGGCCCCTTAGTACCAATTGATCATGGTTCATCGCATGGAGCATTGCAGCCCAATGAAGACAATTTTTTTTTGTGATATTGGGCTATATAAATGAAATTGAATTGGTTCCAACGTCACATTCTACCTGAGTATTGTTACTGACCATGTCCATCCCTTCATGACCACAGTGTACCATCTTCTGATGCTAGATCCAGCAGGATAATACTCCATATCATAAATATGGAATTATCAGATTGGTTTATTGAACATGACAAAGAGTTCACTGGACTCTAATAACCTCCACAGTCACCAGAACCCAATAGAACCCTTGGGATGTGGTGGAACGGGAGATCGGTATCATGGATATACAGTCAACAAGTCTACAGCAACTGTATGATGCTGTCATGTCAACATGGACCAAATGCTTCGAGAAACGTTTCCTTGTTGAATCTATGCCATCAAGGATGAAGGCAGTTCTGATTGTGAAAGGGGGTCCAACTGGGTTGTAGCAACATGTACCCAATAAAGTGGCAGATGAGTGTTTTTTTATTTGTTTACTTTTTCAGAAAAATATGAATCACTCCTCCCTTTACAAAATGATCATTTTATCTGTGAGAAAAAGACATTACCACCAATAGATATTGGCATCATCACTGTTATTTGACAGTGATTACACTGCAGAAGCATGAGGTCTCTCTGTAATGACCAAATATCAAAAGATTCGCCACGACTTATGCCGCTGCCCTTGTCAGATTTTACATTGCACAAAAAATGAACTGAATGACAATGAGTCTTGAGCAGGTAATGTAGAAGAGTTTGAAGCTCAGGGGGAGTCATTACGGAACGTACAGACCACTAACGAAAGGGGGAGGCTGTTAGGATAATAAAGCTGGTCAGGACGACTGCAGAGAAATCATCCCGACTTGATTATCTACCCTCTGAGTTCTCTCTACTGAGATTAGACGAAAATCACACATGCAGATAAAAGTCCTGGCTGACTGGAAGCAGCAGCCAGGTGTTTCTGAAGCCCAACAGCGTGCAGAGAAACTGGTATTTTGCTAGGAATGTGAAACGTACTCCTCTTTGTTTTGGCCTCAATAAACCTTTCATGGCTCTTCTTTTTCAGATCTGGTTTCCCTTTTAACTCACATTTTCAATACAGCTGGTTGATGCGGTCATAGAGGATGAAATTGTCCACAAAAGCATTAATTCAAAATGAGAAAATCCATAGAACCAGCAAAAATGTTCAGGCTCTTTTATTACTATATGTTAGGAGAGAAACAATATGGTAGAAAATGGATCAAAAACAGATCTTATCTTGAGCTTTTCCTGTGGATGAAACTCTTATTGCAAAAGTATGAGACAGGAGAGGTGACTGACATGGGACTTATTTAGGCAGGAACGTATGACACGATGACTGGAATTTTACTGATACTAAAAACAAAATCCCCACACCAGAAGAGGCCAATGGACTTTAACTCCCACTCCTACTATATTTCTTTCTATTGTGAAGTAGTTTGTCACGATTATGGTATTTATAACAAAAATTTAAAAAAAAAACCTGTGTCGTATTTTGAGACATATTTTCTGCAGCGTAACAGCTCAGTGGAAATTGTCTATAGGTTGTGGGTGGGACTGTTGGTGTGGAAGTTACTCTACATTGATTTCCCAGCATTCCTTTGTTTACACTCTCTCTAGATCGCTAAAAGCTAGCAAGGAGAGACAGACATTTGCATTGTCTTTCTGTGACCTGGATTCTGGTCATGTTGCAATCTGATGGGTTGGAACTGCAACCATTAGGGTTCAAGAAAAGCACAGAAGAACACATAGTCACGCGATATAGATACACCACACACTGCACAGGATAAGGTTGGACTTCTGGGTACAAAGCTTTATTTGTATTAGAAAGTTTGTGGTGTATTTTTATTTTTTTTTTACCTTGACCAAAACCTAAAAGAATTTACAGTCATAGCTCCAATCACAGGTGCACATTCAAATACTGGTGGTGGCCCATGCAAGGCGCCTGTCGGGAGTCAGAGCTCTGTCCTCTCCTCTAATCACCGGCGGGAGCAGTCTCCAGTAGGGCTGTGGCGATCCGATTCAATTCACGAATCTTTTTAAGATAATCTTTATTGCTTTGTGAATGTCTATTAACTGGATGGAGAAAAATTGAAATAATTTGTTTTTAATCATTATTTATACCTTTATTTAGAACAGGAGATCAAAATCAACTAAACTGATAAAAAAACCCACTAAGATTCAGATAGAAAGAAATGCTGTTTGTAATTTTAAACTTTTCTTTTCTTTTGTCAATGTTCTGGTTGAGTAACATAATAAGGATAAAAAATCACTGCTGTTTTGCATAATTTAAAGGCAAAACCCGAAAATTCTCTCCACAGTTTCTATCCTCACAGTTCTTCAATATTTTAAGTTCCAAGCATTACATGTTGGTGCAGAGCCCCTATGAAAAAAGAATCATCTGATTCACGTTGATTTTATCCGCCTTTCAGCAGCTTGAGGCTGCGTTTCTTCAGAATAAGATGGAGTTGCGTTATTTTGTCAACTGTTGAAGAGTTATCATAACCAAAAGAGTGTAAACACTGGAGCTAAAGCTCTGATGTTAAAGCTTTTTCATGTTTTCAGAGAACCGAACTTCAGTCTCAGTTTCTGAACGGAAAAATGTTCTTGCTAGTTTTACTTTGAAAACCGGAAGTTCACTGTCACAAAGATGTTTACTTCCGGCTGCGGTACCGCTTCTCTTTCGGCTTTGTTTTAGTTCGTAAGCTTAAAATACAAAATTAATCTGCACTGTAGAGTAAAAATACATCGTCCCCAGATAATGTTTTACTACAATTTACTATATTTATAAAGATCGCGAATCAGCGATCTTGGACGTCACGAATATTCGTACTCGTAATTGCGGGAGCAGATCACCCAAGCACCCGGATACTCGTTACAGCCCTAGTCTCCAGAGTACTAACTCACCTGACTCCTGACAACCATCCACCTGTTTCTTAAGCAGCACACAGAGCTTTGCTCCACGCGAGGTATTGTTTGTGCCACCATGCCTGCATTACCGAGCGTTTCTATCTGGACCTGATCTTCTGGTTCTAACCCTGCTTATTTCCTGATTGCCAGCCCAGACCCTCACCTGAACTCTAAGACCTGCAGTCTTGGATGATTCCATGCTTGTGATTGACCTCTGCCTGTCTGAATAAGATTCAGCTTTGAGGACTTTTAGCTGTGCTGTATTCCTGTCTAAAATTATTTTCTCTGGAACAGAATTTGCTGATTTACATTGTGTTTTTTGTGGCCTGGTAACAATTTACCCATGGAATTGTAAAGGTCCATAACCTAAGGTTAGGGACCTCTGCTCTAGCAGGACTTGAGGTCCCTGGTTAGGTCCAGAGTAGGAAGTAGTTGAAGTTTTATACTATCAGAACAAAAACAAACCCTTGTGCAAATCCAAATATCATGTGAATGGACCCATGCTTGACTCGATTTTTCAAAATTCAAAGCGACCTCTTGGTTTAAAGAGAAATGTTTAGAGTCCATGTCTATAAACTCACCTGTAGTCAAAGGCTCTTTGATCTATAATCTTCTGGACACTTCACTGTCAAGTGCTGCAGTTTTTTAACTGTGTGGATTCCCACACTTGAAAGGATAGGATACCATGAATAAAGAGATTGAGAAGGATTTCACACTATTTTTCAGTTGAAACAGTGATGTCTGTTTTTGCTATTAGTTGTGGTTTACTGAAGTGGCTTTGTTTTAGTTTTTGCTTCGAGCAAAACCAGGTTCAAGTTGAGCTTGTGCTTTCCTCTGAGTTCTTGAGCTTTCTTTTCTTTCTTCTTTGTGCTTGGTTTTTTACTTTAGATTTGATCTTGGCTTTGAGATTTCCTTTTGTTTGAGTTTTCCTTTTGCTTTCCTTTGGATTTTCCTCAGCTTTCTCTTGATAAAGCTCCACAGTTTCTCAGTTCCTCTTGAAACATCCACAGCTTTCTCTTGAAACATCCACAGTTTCTCTTGAAACATCCACAGTTTCTCTTGAAACATCCACAGTTTCTCTTGGAAACGTCAACTGTTTCATTAGAAAAATATCCACAGGTGAAAAACCTTGAACAGCAGAAGGAAAACCAAGTAAGTAGTCAAACCAGCTCCAACCAGCAGGTAAGTAATTGCCAGAGCAAAACAGGTCTTCAGGATTTGATTGTAGTCAGTCAGGGGACGAAAAGGAAGGGCTTACCGGCTGTCTCTTCAGTTTTTCCATTGGTATCCTTTTTCCACACAGGTTCAGTTTTTCACTTACAGAAAAGATCTGCACTAGCTCTTTTATACAGAGTGGAAGCAAACACTGCTGATCAGTGATGAGCTCCACCTGATGTCCTGCTAGGAGGGCGGAGCCAACAGAGGAGGAAGAGCTGGACTGGCAGATTGCCAAAACACCTCCCACTTGATCGTCCCCGGTGATCGCTGGGATGATCACACAACTCTGGGCGAACTGCCGGTCAGGGTTTAGTAGCTTTCTACCTGTTCTTCAACCGGGAGTAAAACGACTAAACGACGAACATCTCTGTGCAGGATGGTTGGATGGATGTCACTACTCAGAACTTTCGTTGGTTGGTTTGGTCCAGGTACCGTCGTTGGAACACAACAGCTGGAGACGGTCCTGATGTTGGCATCCCGAACCACACCACGGGCATCAGGATTGACACTTATGACACGTCCAAGCTTGAAATGACCTCTTAAGGCATTTTGGTCACACACCCAGACAATGTCACCGACTGCAACGTTTCTTTGTATGGTGTGCCACTTGCTTCTTATGAACAGATTGGGACCAGCGAGCTGGCTCCAGGCCTTCCAGAACTTGTTGACCTGATTTTGCATTTCCTGAAGCCTTTTGAATGAGTAGCCTTTGTGGTTAAAAGTCACAACATTGCCTTTTGAAGATGCACGTCCCAAGAGAAGAGAGTTGGGCGTCACATACTGCACAGATTCCTCACTGCTTTGGACTCTGGCGTCTATTGGTCTCTCGTTGGCAAGGTTGGCAGCCAGTTGCACAGTTGTCAGGAGTTCACTGTAAGTGAGACCAGTCTCTCTACCTAGGCTCTGAAGTGCTTTTTTGACGATTCGAACAGCGGCCTCAGCGGCACCATTACGGTGAGGAGAATCGGCTGGTTGGATCTTCCACTCCCATTCCGTTCTGTTCTGTGCAAAGTTTTCTTCAAGTGTAGCTTTATCTTGGCTGTCCAAGTACTGATAGAGCTCTTTCAAGACAGGTTTGGCTCCAATAAAGTTTGTTCCGGGGTCAGACCAGATTTTTCTTGGGTGACCTCTCAAAGCAGTGAACCGCTTGTATGCCATCAGGAAGCTCTCAGTGGATAAAGTGCTAACCAAGTCCGTATGAATGGCCCTGCTGACTAAACAGCTGAAGACGATGCCCCACACCTTCATTGTAACCCTCTTCTTAACTTCATCTTTAACAAGATATGGACCGAAGAGGTCGACGGTGGTGAATTCAAAAGGAGCTGCGGGTCTGGATCTCTCTTTAGGTACGTCCCCCATCATTTGTTGGCATTTTTTTGCTCTTGACTTTTTGCAATAGATGCAACTATCAATGACTTTTTGGGCGATTTTTCTACCTTGGACGACCCAGGCTTTCCTTCTCATCTTCAGTAGTGTTCCAGATGCTCCCTCATGACCATTGTTGTGAGCCTCACGGGCCAACAATATGGAAACCCAGGCACTGTGGGGTAGAAGAGGAACAGAAACTCCATCCTTTTCAAATGCTTGGATCCTTCCACCGCAGACTAGCATCCCAGTTGAGGCTCTTTGTAGACTACAAGGCGGTCTGTGGTGGTAGGTGGAATGTCACTCCCTGCTGTGCAGCGAGAAAAATGTCTCTTAGAGCATCTTGACGTTCCATGGCAGTGATGGTTCCTTTTTCTGGAATTGCCTCCCACTTTGCTGTTTTTAGAGCCTTGCTTGATGCAGCAAAGGCTTTGGCTGCTCTCCAGATCCAGGCTATAGTCTTTACTAGACAAGTCAAACTGCTAAATCGGTGTTCCTCCAATAGATTTTGACGGCCTCACCGGCTGGTGGTCTTTGGGTGGCTTTTTGAGTTTCACTTGACTTGATGGTGCTAGACACATATGACTTTGATCTCCTTGTCTTGTCTTAGTTTGGGCTCTTGTCAGTGCGGTCACAAAGGATTTCTTTTGTAATTACAAATACTCTCTCGGGCAGTTTCAGTCACATCTTTGCTGACATGATTGGCCATTCGCTTACTGGAAGACTCAGGAAATCTGGCCCATTTTGCCACTCTGACTCTTCTGACAGCTTTTCTGTCCAGCCCTCGGGTTATGATATCAGCTATGTTGAACTGCCCGGGAATCCACCACCAGTCCTGTTTTCTTGTGCTATTCTGGATCTCACCAATCCTATTGGCAAAAAAAACATTTGAAAGCCATAACTTTCGCGTTGGATAGCACCAAGGATTGTCCCGACTGTCCCCACCAGATGGTACCACTGAGAGACTTTGATCTGGGAATATTTTTCAAAGTACTTTCAGGCGGCTGGCGAAAACTGCGCCACACAGTTCAGCTTTGACAGCGTCCCCCTTGTGATCAAGTGGCGTTAACTTTGCCTTAGACTCAACAAGTCTAACTGTGATGTTTTTTGTGCAGTTCCATCGCAGATACAAGATGGCACCAAGGAGCGTTCACTGCCATCTGAAAATGTAACTGCAAGGGGTTCAGCTGTGCATCTGGTGGGGTCAAGGCTCTGGTGAACGTGACTTTGCTAATTGGACGTACTCCTCAAACAAATACATAGCATCATCACGAGCTTTCAGTGAGGGCTATGTCCCACGTGTCTTTATTGTCACTTCTTAGCTTTGCTTCCTGAAGGCCCGCCGAACCAAAATGGCCCCCTTTGTTTCATAGGGGTAGTCAGCCAATTGGATCGTACAGTCCGGCAACTTGACTCAGCAGTTCACGTCTTGTCAGTGGGTCTGGTGTCTGAGCTCTCACGTCCTCCAGCAGCAGGTCTTGACCAAGTCTCATCTTTTTCTTCCTTTTTGAAAAGTTTATTTCACCATCACGCGCAGCTTGTCCTCTTCTACCATATATCCAAGACCAAGCGCCTTGTCTTCGTCTTTGAGCTGGTTTGGTAAAACGACAATCTTTGGAGACTGCTCTTCTTTTTCCTCTCTCCTTTGCCCAGAAAAGACCCATGGCTTTAATGCGACCCTCCTGCTTTTAGGATCAACTCCACATTGCTTGTGATGGTTTGAGCCTTTCCAGATCATTGTGAGATGTCAAGATATCATCTACATAACTGTGTTCATGTAGCACTCTACGCTCTTCATGGAGATGGTTGAATTGGGGTAGGTTGGCTGTTTCTCTCATTGCTAGTTGGGCTATACAACCTGCCGGCTTGTCTCCAATGTGACTCTCGTGATTGCAAACTCCTCCAGCTCCTCCTCTTCAGAATCCCGCCACAGGGAATCGGTGAAGATGGACCTCCTGTTCTTCCAGCCAAACAGAGTTGTACATCTTAGTGATGTCCCCCAGAGCTGCAAAAGCACCTTGGCGGAATTTGAGAAGGACTGCATGGATGGGGTTGAGGACGTCTGGGCCTTTCAAAAGGAGGTCGTTTAGACTTTGGCCTTTTACTTTTGGCTGCTATTCCAAACCAGTCTCACTGGAGTTGTTACTGAGTGAGGATTTGGAGCGACTAGATGACTTATGTACCAGGTCGGTCCAGTCCAGGCAAGTAGATCTTCATTGAATAACTTTTTAGCAGCTTGACGGTCAACCATTTCGTGAACTTGAGCAGCGTATGCAGCTTTCCACTGTGGTTCTTTGGCCAGCTGCTTCTCTGTTCGAAGGAAGGTTGCCTCTACTACTTTCCTGTTATTGGCAAAGAGGATGGTTTTCAACCCATGGATAGCTTGCGTGCCAGTGGATTCTCACTGTTTCATCCGCACGAACATACTTTAGGCCGCTCTTCACCGTTTCCAGCTCACGCTCCTCAGCTAGAGTCATGTCCTTGCCACCAGGATGGCAATTTCCACAGCGGCAGCCCCCACATTTAGGGTTGCAGGCAGCTCCAATACTTTCCCACCTCCACCACTCAAAGAACTCACGAGTGGTTGCAGAAGAGAAAGAATGCTGGCTGGCTGGTATGGCAGAGGTGAGCTTTTGATATTTCACGGCAGCGGTCCTCATAGATCTTGCTAGATGTGTTCGTGACATGCGAGCTGAAACAGTGGCCTTTTCAAACAGTCAGATGAGTTCCGGCTACAGTTTTCCTAATGGTCCATCCCAAAGCACAAGGTCGCCCACTGTACGCATTTTTTGAGGGCGAGTCGACCTTCTTTGGCTTATTAGAAGCGGATTTTTCTTGGCCTCTGCAGTTCATTGAGCGTACAATCAGGGAAGAACTTCTGGAGCTGCTTAGCTGAGACATGCTTATTGATGTCTGCAATTGTGTCTAGGCCATAGCAGTTTAATTGGTGGGACTTGAAGTGCTTTTTCATTTCGAACCCGGATCTTTAGGAAATATCTTTTGTATTTACAGTGACCTCCATACCGCCGACTCCATGGACTATGAGCTTATGATTCACTTCTGAGGTTCAGACTTTCAGCGTCTCATGCGTGATATAATTTGTGTCTGATGCAAGGTCGATTAAGGTGCCGATCTTTTCCTGCATTGGCTGTGACCTCAAGAAGCATCATGAAACGGGCCACTCCACCAGGTCATATTTTTCCAGAAGACTTTGCTGTTTAAGGTGCGTGTTGTGGACACAGTGTTTGAAAAGACGCTGCGACATTGCTCTGCAAGCTCAGGTGGGAGTCTTCTGACGAAGTCTTCTGAGCATCAGTATAGCTCCTACTTTTGCCTCCTCCCACTGTGCTGCTTTTGATCTTCTGTGGCACAGGTAGATGTGATGCTCTGCTGTCCGTGAGTCTTTACAACTTGTTCTTGCAGAGGAATTCTGATTTACAGTGGCCATCTTCAGAGTGAACCTCCAAGCATCTCCTGCATGCTCCCAGTCTTCTCACAGCATCATTTTCTCTCATATAGTTGAGTGTTCGAAAACTTTTGCAGAAGAGTATTTTAGCTTTCTTTTTTGGTTCTCCACAGACGACACACACCCTAGAGAGTTGGCTTTGATTAAGGTCCTGGTCTGGGCTTGTCTTGTTCAGGGCCTGGATTTTGGTGGATCTTCACTTAGTTGGTCCAGCTGCTCATATATAGCTTCCTGGCTCTTTAGGAAAGTGAGCAGACTGTCAAATCGGTTGTCCTCACCCTTTTCTAGCACATAAAGAAGCCACTCCTTCTTCAGGACATCTGGGAGTTTGCTCTCAATTGATTTGGTGACAAGTGGGTTCCTTATGGCTCCAGTTTCACCAAGGTCCTTCAGGTCCAGGAGGGCTCTCTCAACAGACTGTATCAGCCCAATTATTTTCTTTGGTTGCTGAGTCTTGATGGCTGGGATCCTCTGTAGTTCTTCTACAATTTCTATGGCAATTGAAGCTTTGTTTCCAAATCTGTTCCCAAGAACGCGAAAAATGTCGTCTGCTGTTTTGCAGTTTGACAGGCGAAGATCTCTAGCAGTCCTCTCATCAATGCTATCGAGAAGTTGAAACTTTTTAACCTCCCTCGAGCCGGTTGGTTCCCCTTGCATTTGGAGGGCCTCCCAGTCTCTTTTCCAACGATAGAAGTCACGTCTGACTCCAGTGAATTTTGGGAGAGAGGCTGGCTTCAATTTAATGGCAGGCGTGGTGTAACTTAATGCACTTGCATTCATCACACCTTTCAGAATCCTCTCTTGAATCTTTTCCTGCTTTGGATGAAGTCTGCTTTTCGTGAGAATAGCTTGGGCAGGTTAAGCTCAAGGCATCGGATGCGACTTTGAAACTCTTTTTGCTCCGCTGGTGGAGCCCAGCACTTCCACTTCAAATGCACTTCTTTTGCAGTGGTCACTAAAGACCTCAGGTGCTCTACCATGAAATTGAAGGCTTCACGTATATTCACTGTGGTTGAATCGACTCCACTCGATCTGCTTCTGTTTCAGCAGCTTGTATTGCCAGCACCAGCTCTTCTCTCCATAGGTGTCCCACAATGTTGTCTGTATCAGGTTTTTCAGCTCACTCAGTTTCTGCTCACATTCACTTGCAGATTTCTCCAAATCGGCCCTTCTGCTGCTTAGTTTAATCCACTTGCAGCTCTCTGCTCCGTTTGATTTTCTGCATGTATTGGGCTTCAACATCATCATTGCTTTCCATAACTTTGTTTGCCTCAATTGCAAGCTTTTAAAAACTTTCTTTGAGCTCCTCTTCAGACATTATGGTGTGGGTTCTAATCACATTGTTGGCTAGACGGGAGATGACCTTACTGACCTTTGCTTCATGTTCTGCAGCTGGCTTTCCAGTCTTTAGCTCTCCAGAATCACAGACAGTCAGCCATTCAGTGTCTTTCCGTGACAAACAGATCCTTTTTTTCCCAGGGCTTTTTTACAGATCCAGTCTTCAGTCGGTTTTTCACTGTCAAGTGCTGCAGTTTTTTAACTGTGTGGATTCCCACACTTGAAAGGATAGGATACCATGAATAAAGAGATTGAGAAGGATTTCACTCAGAATTTCGTTTATTTTTCAGTTGAAACAGTGATGTCTGTTTTTGCTATTAGTTGTGGTTTACTGAAGTGGCTTTGTTTTAGTTTTTGCTTCGAGCAAAACCAGGTTCAAGTTGAGCTTGTGCTTTCCTCTGAGTTCTTGAGCTTTCTTTTCTTTCTTCTTTGTGCTTGGTTTTTTACTTTAGATTTGATCTTGGCTTTGAGATTTCCTTTTGTTTGAGTTTTCCTTTTGCTTTCCTTTGGATTTTCCTCAGCTTTCTCTTGATAAAGCTCCACAGTTTCTCAGTTCCTCTTGAAACATCCACAGTTTCTCTTGAAACATCCACAGCTTTCTCTTGAAACATCCACAGTTTCTCTTGAAACATCCACAGCTTTCTCTTGAAACATCCACAGTTTCTCTTGAAACATCCACAGTTTCTCTTGAAACATCCACAGTTTCTCTTGGAAACGTCAACTGTTTCATTAGAAAAATATCCACAGGTGAAAAACCTTGAACAGCAGAAGGAAAACCAAGTAAGTAGTCAAACCAGCTCCAACCAGCAGGTAAGTAATTGCCAGAGCAAAAAGCAGGTCTTCCAGGATTTGATTGTAGTCAGTCAGGGGACGAAAAGGAAGGGCTTACCGGCTGTCTCTTCAGTTTTTCCATTGGTATCCTTTTTCCACACAGGTTCAGTTTTTCACTTACAGAAAAGATCTGCACTAGCTCTTTTATACAGAGTGGAAGCAAACACTGCTGATCAGTGATGAGCTCCACCTGATGTCCTGCTAGGAGGGCGGAGCCAACAGAGGAGGAAGAGCTGGACTGGCAGATTGCCAAAACATTCACAACTACATAAAAACTACATTTATATCTCCACCATCCAAAAACAACTAACACAACTTTTGTAACTACTGTGTGATTCTGAATGCATCATTCAGGAGGCTGTTACAGGTGAGTGGTTGTCATCAATGTCAAGTCCTTTAATGACCACTTGCTGTAATGCACCCTCTGGGTATGTGGCTGATTACATGGTGACGTATAGCTCAGGTCTTTAGATGTGGCTCATAAGGCAGAGCAGCTTTGAACGTTTTTATGAGAAGAAAAACTCAGATTGAGGATCTTCAGGTATAATTCTCTCCTGAGTTACGCAAGGTCAATCTAGTTTATCCTCTGCTGCAAATCAAAACCAACTTAAAATCTTATAACTAACTCATTAAAATCCGCAAACAATATGACCTAACCTCCATTGCCATCACATTTTTATGTTAATCAGGTTTGTATCTTAGTGTGAAATAACTATGAAGCTGTATTACTCTTTATTTTTGAGCCATTTCATGCATGTCAATATTTTCAGTAAATGCTTAATTTAATTTATTTAAATTGGCTTGCAGGTGAACTCAAAAGATCTCATCCAGAGTGAAAATAACTATTTAAAATCCCACTCCAACTATATTTTGATCTATTGTAAAATTCTTTTCAGTGGTATTTTATGTGAGTGAGCAGTTTCAGCAAAAAATCAAGTTCATTAGAAATTTGCCTCTAGTTTGAAGGTGGGACTGTTTGACTTTGTTTACACTCTCTCCCACTAGCTTACAGAACCTCACAACCCCAAGCTAACGTTAGCGTAGCAAAACAAAAAAGGTGAGCAATATTGAAGCTGAGATATTATAGTTTTGAGTCAGATGGCAGTTCAGATGAGAAAATCATTGTTTTTATTTTTGTGTCTGCAAGTGGAGGATTGAGAACTGGAGCAGAGATGGGAGATTGCAGCAGCTGCTACATCAAACCTGAGCTTTTTAAAATGGTGGGTTTTTATTGGCTCCTGATTCATCACTATTGGAATAAGGAAATAAATGAACATGTCAAAAATGCCAAAAATAGAAATTTCAGTTGTGTGGGTCTTTAACACCAGAGCTTCAGCTTCACTGTTGATGTATTCACAACTTCTGTAAGTCTTCAACCGTTCACACAATTAACATAATTCTGGCAGATTCTGAAGAGTAGAAAAGCATTTCTGCTCTCATCAGTTTTTCTTCATGTCTGAATCAGCTGATTTATGATGTTTGCCTGAACGGTTGAAGAGTTACGCTGTCAAGCATAATGTTTTATTTAGATGTTGACATCTCCGATCTTAAAGCCTGGTTCACACTTGACCCGGAAGTGGCGTGGACTGGAGGTTGTTTCCATTCGTCGCCCTTGTTGATCTATATTGTGGTTCACACCAGGCGTGGAGCGCCACGGTCCTTCCATGGAAGGCTGACGCCGTGCAGCGGATCGTTTTGGCGTCCGGTCTATTTTGTGCGCGAGCAATCCGCATCAATCCTGGCAGGAAGTTACATCGAGATACATGAGAAAATCCAGTTTATTTTCAAAATATAGCCACATCTTCACAATGAAACACAGCGATTGACAAATGCGATCATGTTTTTGTATCTAAACAGACTGTAGAGATGAAAATAAACACACAGTCACAACACACACACATTTCTCTCTGTGTCTCAACAACAGATAAATTAAAGAAGTGTAGGCCTACTAACTAGTTGCTTCTTCTTAGCAGAGACATGGGGTCATATTTTTTTGGCTATTAACTTGTGCGTCTGGTGTGAATTGCCCAGCGTAAGGGTTAAAATATCATTAGTATAAGTATTGTAAAACATTCAACCGTTCATAACATGACCAGGGGACAGCAGGTCTTAGCCAAGCACACCAGCATCCTCTCTCCTGTGGGAATACATGGATGTAAAAAGGAAGGACGAGTGACCAAAGTTACAGGAGTGCAGCTTTAGCTCCTTAAATGAAGCTGCTGATGGATGGTGCACACCCTGAATGACTGACAGTTTTGGACAGACATGATGCTAAAGCATCTCGTTAAACCAGACTGTCTCCTCCAACTACCACCTATGACCTTCCCAATGACCTACCTTTGTTCAACAGGGATGCTCCTGTCAGGCAGCACAGAGGCTAAGGTGGTTAAGCACATAAACGAATTCATGTGCAGGGCTCAGGGAGGATTTTCTCAGAATACAAATGGGGCAAAGCACCATCTTTCTGAAGACCAAACAATCCCCTAACAGTGTTTTTCAACCTTTTTTTAAGTCACGGTACACTTTCTTTAAAAAAAAAAATCCCGTGGCACACTGGCATCCAAAAAAAGTTAAAAAAATTAGTCTGTTTTGATGAACAGTCTCTCCACAATTTTGAGTACATTTTTTAAATAATTGATGCTGAAAAAGCGGGAAGTGTCGCTGCAGAGTAGAGGCTCTGTTGCTTCAACCCAATGCATCATGGGGGATGTAGTGCAAAAAACTGACGCAGATGCTGGGCAGACTCACATCTCTAAGTTTCATTCTTTTGTTCACTTTTTAAACTGTCTGACGCCGGATTCCGCGGGAAGCTACACCGCTAAACACGAGATTTAGCTGTCATTTCTGTTGGAACTGAGAGACTTTATGAGCTGAACAAGGAAGTGAGGACGTTAACCTCTTCTGATTGGTCAGATTGGTGACATGTGATTGACAATGATTGGCGGAGACAGTAGAAGGGAGCAAGACTTCTCGATCTTGCATATTCCAAACTATCCAGTGTTAAATCCGGGCCCGTTTGGATGAACACAGAGCTGATACCCTAATGATGGTAAATGTTTTAGATATGTGAAAATGGGTTATTTCCCACGACACACCAGACCATCTCACATGGCACACTGACTGAAAAACTTCCCTAAAACACTTCACAGGGAAAAAAACAGCTTTAATACAAAACAAACATCAAACGTATGTTTTCCTGGTTGAAGGAATCTTCTCACAGCTGTTCTGCACAGGCCTGAACCCCATCAGATTCTGTAATGGACAAGAACCTCGATGTTCCTCAAGCAGAAGAAAGTCCGTACCGAGCATGAAGGGACAACCAGGAGGCAGCCACAGCATAACCTTCTAAAGTCGGGGTCTACAACCTTTAAAGCTGCATTTATTATTATTTTTGCAACAACCTAATTTCCCAACCTGGGATGAATAAAGTATTGCTATTCTATTCTATTCTATTATTTGATTTAGGCGTAGGCGTGTCAGCAGTGTGATTTGAGCGGCACGGCACAATCTGCTCGGCAGATGCAGAACATCAACCAATCAGGACTCCAGGAACCAGATCTTTGGCCATGTAATGTTTCCAGTGATCAAACGAAAGTGACATCCGAAATTACAAGACTAATTTTTTTCATTATTCTCTGTTTGGAGGGCTAAATGAACGGTAAGGGAAGATACTTTAGTTAAAAATTTAAAACATGAACAAATTGAATAAACAGATTTGTTTTGTCCCTTATTTATATTTCATTAACCTTCTTTTATCATTAAAAACTTAAATAGAACACTTCTGTGAAATAGCTTTATTAGCCAAGTAAAAATAGAGCAAATATAAACTAGGAGAAAAATATCTATTTTCTTGTTATATAAGTGATAAATAGTCACATGAGAAAGTTTTGTGACTTTAGCTTTAATATCTTTAGAGTTATTGAACATTTATTACCAAATGTGATTCTTGTCCTCATTTAAAATTCTTACAAATGACATTTTTTAACATGAATTTGATGATGAGTGTTCATGACTGTGTGATATCATTAGAAACATTTAAAAGTTTTTTTTTTGGGGGGGGGGTGTTTTTAGATTATGTGATTCATTTTTTTAAGCACTTAAGACATCACTTTATTAGCACTACCATTTTAATTTTAACTTTTATTTCTGTCAGGTAAATAAAACAGGCATATCAAAGAACACCTCATGTCCTAAAGAGTTAAATCAAGGAGCTAGCATTTAGCTTAGCACCGTTAGGAGCTGTCTGTCAGCAGCACAAAGAGCTTAACATTAAAAAACAAAAACTTTTCTGTTGAAATGCCTTTATAGGTGGTTGTTTATGTTAAGACAACCCAATATAGACACGAGCTGTCAGTTTAAAGCGTTTTTAAAAGCGTTATTGATCCCGGAAGTCTGAATCTGTGACCACATCGCTAGCTTGTTTATATTAGCCTCCTGCTAAATTCTGCTTTGTTGAACGGCAACACCATTTTGTGGTTTGTTCATGACATACAGACATCTAGTGGAGTAAATATCCAGAATAATTGGATTGAAATATAAAGTGCTGATCATAATAAGAATAAGTGAAATATCTGCTATCGATCGGTAAAAACTCCGATACCGATCGAGTCATCAACCACGTAATCAGCCCCGATATCCGATCACGTGATCCAAACCTTGTTTGCAACTCATAAACAGACTGATATCACCAAAACAAACATTGCTGTGACTAACTCCCAACTTTGAAAATAACCCATGAAAAAATATATATAAATAAAAATCACAACCTGACTAAATAGAAATGAATAGAATAGAATAGAAATAATTTACTCATCCCAGGCTGGGAAATTAGGCTGTTGCAGCATTAGGCATATACAGAAGATATTGACATTTTTAGAAAAAGCAATATTTACAAAGATAAGGAAAAAAAATACAATAAAAAACAAAGCAAATTGTGCAAATTGTAATGTGCATAATAATAGGGGGTGTCTAAATAGAGGCAGTCATTTAAAAAAAAAGTCAGTCGGAGAGCTATCTATTACAGCGGGATGAGGAGTCATACAATCTTATTGCATGGGGAAGAAATGATTTCTTGTAGCGGTCCCTGGAACAGCGGAGTTGTCTCAGCCTTTTGGTAAAGGCGCTTCGTTGTTTGTCCAGAAATCTATGCTAACTTGGCTGATGTGACCACTACGCATGAGACATGTTAGCGTAGACACAATTATGCTCAACGTTGTTTTGTGGTGGTGAAGGACCCAAGGAGTCAAGACTTGTTGGCGCAAACTTAAACATTTACCAAATAAACTCAAACATGACAAAACCATGAGAGAACCTAAACTGGTGGCAGAACAGAAGAGCAGATGACCTGACAAGGACCGACTGAAAACCAGACACTTAAATACACTGAGGTTGATTGACTAAATGAAGATGGCTGTGGATGATTTAACCTGAACATGGTGAGACAGACAGGATCCCAGAATCCAGAATACGAAATGTTGACGGAGTGCCATGTACTTTCAAAATGGCTTCAACATCAGTAAACACCTCCACAATTAATCCATTTATAAGGTACACTGTCATTTTCTTAAAAAATGAGGGCCTAAAATACATTAATAGAAGTGGAAGCATTCAATGATTCTTCCTTAAATCCCTGAAAGATCCATTATCTCTGACCAGAAGAGTGCAGCATGAAGAACATCTAACATCACTGGCAGGATCCTTTTTTTTCCGACGGAGGCCTGGGAACTTTGTGGGGATCAGAAACTGCCGTCAGTCCCAAACTGATGCATTTTAAAACATTTTGGCAAGCATTATCATTCACTCCTCCATCTCGTGTTCCGCTTCTTTATGAGGAAATCTCCTGCAGGACGGTTGCAGAACATTCGCTCCCACAGTCACGCTGCTTATCAATGCGACATAACATTGTACAAGAAAAAGGCTGTCTGCTCGGAGACATAATTTTAAGATTTTAATATTCATAGCAGAATAATTACCCTCTGCCGCACCGCTGAGTTCAGATTTATACATGTAATTTTGCCGGGCTGCAGGTGCTTTGTGAGCGGCGGTGAATGCTGCTCCGCACTGTTTCGCAGTTGGAATGTGCTCCCCAAAAGGTTCCCAGCAACAAGAACGTCTGATTCCTTTTTTTTCCAAGATGTTTTGTTGTCATAGCAACGAGCGATAACATATTCCTTACATAGGGATGAAGGTAAAGAATAATGATGTTGATTGGATTACTTCATTATCACTATTTTCATCTCAAAAGAACTGAGACATTGTAATCCTGTGAAGCAGTGTTCTCTTTTTGTTTAACTTGTGTGTTTTCATTTTAGCCTGGAGGGAGTGTTTGTTTGATCCTTGATGTCTGGGTTGCACCAGACTGGCTTTCCACTGTTTGGCCCTGAGAGAGACTCTTGTTAAAGTTAAGTACATTTGTCTCAGATGAGGCACTTATGGAGGAGCCTCAAAACACAAACACTTCAAGGAAAAGCTGAAATCCTTGGAATAGGAGAAAGCTTTAAGTTATATTTTATTTAGTTCCTGAATAGGTTGTAGTTTAAGGATTAAGATGTTTTTATTAGTTTCATTGTAACTTCTGCAACTTTTTGTGGGATGTGGGTTTTTTAAAGAATGACGACTCAAGTAAAGTAAATGAACACAAAAAGCTTCAATCTGTTTAACCAGTTGGAGCTACAGGTGTTAGAGCAGGGGTGGGCAATTGTTTTGACTCGTGGGCCAGAAAGGGTTCTAAAATTTGGCATAAGGGCCGGACAAGGAGCAGATGGAAGGAGAGATTGGGTAATCAACTTCATAAACTAAAAAAATAATATGGAATTTAGAGAAAAACATGCTTTAATTTGGATTCAAATTCACATATATTCATTTAAAAACAGAACATTTGGGAGTTTTAATTTCTAAATTTTGATTTTTGTTCTCCTTTTGGTGATCCAATGGGTTGATGTTCTTCAGAGGAAAATGTGAACTCAAAGAAATGCTGCATTTATGTGGTGTAGGAATAATCCGAAAGATCACCATCTGACTCAGAAAGGAACACACACGAACGTCAGAGAAACAACACCATTCATGGGAAGAAACCAGAAATACAATGAAAATAAAACAATAATTAGGATTTTTGATTCAATGTAGTTTCATTTGGAGGGCCACATTAAGTAGCTTAAGGGGCCGCATGTGGCCCCCGGGCCGTAGTTTGCCCACCCCTGTGTTAGAAGGTCATCTGTCACCTGCGAAACAAATGTGCTATGAAAGGGCTCAAAGAGGTTTATAAAGAGTTGATTAACTCTAAAAAAAGAATGAAAAATATCTCAAATTCTCCTGTTAGCTGTAGTTTAAACAAATTTGCTTTGATATATCTGAAACAAACAAAAAAAGAAAAACATAGAAGAAGATAAAAGTATAATAAAACTGAAAATATGTTAAATAATCATAGAGTGCAACATTAGACAGTGATGCATTCATGATAAAAAAAAAGAAATACTTAGAGGATTTGTTTGGGGTGCTTAAAAATCAGTTTTTCTAGAAATTAAAGCAAAATACAAACATGTACTTCTCTAAAAGCAAAATAGAAAGAAAAAGTTAAAGGATAACTAAACCCTGAATCAACTTTTTCGTCTCTTGACCTCTATAAATGGGGCTTTAAAAGTGCTGTCTGTTGGTCATTGACAATCTTTTTGACAAATTAAAATAAACTTGTTTAATTCCTGAAAATCTAGCTAAAAATAGGGTTGGATTGATACAAATCGATTGATTAACAGATCAATAATCGATTCATAAAAATAGAGATCCTTTGGCCACGTAAAGCTAAAGTCTGATAGCTTGATGCTAATGTTTAATGGAATTTCCCTCAAGACGGCTAATGCTAACACTCGGTCAACGTAAACCTACATTGCCGACTAAATGAACATTTTTATATACTCACAGGCAAGAAATTTCCAAACTCTTAAGGAAATATAATAATAAAAAAAATACTTCAATAATATTCAATAATACATGCTCTCTTCTTCTTCTGGTTTAAGGTGTAATACTATAGCACGATCGCCACCTAGTGGTCAAACTGAAACGTCCTCCAGGAGAAGCAGAACAATGTTTCCAATGTTAATGATCTGAACATTTTTGTTAGAACTTCTCCTTTAGAGAATCCATGGAACACTGGATGATATTAACAATCTCAGTATTTCACTGATACATTTTACAGTATGTGAACTGGATCAGATTAATATAAATATATTCAAAACATAAAGTAGATTATTCATGTATTTCTAAACAAATGTGTAGAAATGTGTAAACTTAAATTTGAATTGAATTGAAGAATCGAAAAAAAAAATGGATCCAGACTCTTGTGAATCAAATCGAATCGTTTCTGAAAATTGTAATCGATTTGGCTGTGGGCGGAGTCAGCCTCCAACTTCCCTGTTTGGTTAAACTTTAAACAAGCAATAAATAAAATAATAAAAAGCACATCTATTGTTTTATTTAAAGCTTTTTCTCAAGATAAATGAGCTTACAAAGATCTAAAACTTAAAAACAACAGCTTTTAAAAAAGTTTTGCTGAAGGATTAATTATTGTTTTATCAGAGAAGCTCAGTCATTATGATGCTTACTTTTAGCTTCGGGACAATAAATTGAAATATACATATTATTGAGGACAAATATTGAGAAAATCGTTTTCAAATCTGATCATGTATCGTCTTAAAGTTAAAATGCTCAAGTATGTTCTATGGTAGATGCGCTGCTAGCTCTCTCTAGGAATGCTACATGTTAACCTCATTATAAACAACACAAACAATGAACACTAAAAGAAAAAACAAGGTAGTGCATCACTAATATCTCTTCCTTTTTGTTAATAAACCTGAAAGTGGAATTTGTATTGGAATGGTCACATTTACAAACCTTGTTATTGTGTTTAATTAGCAACATTTTAAAAACTTTAACATTGACTAAAAGTACAGAGTTCTGAGATGCTAAACGAAGAAAAAAAGACTCTAATTGAGATTAAATACACTGCTGTACGTTTCACATTTGATCTTTGGAAACGACCCCAGACAAACTGTTCTCTTTTACACTTACAGGCTGCTTTATTCGTGAACCCTGGCGGGGGTCACAGTCGAGTACGTCAGTGTTGTCCTACAGAGATAATAAAAGCACATCTAACAGTACTTTTGAAGATAAAAGCTTTCATTTGGAGACGGCGCACGACTCCTTTCCGAGCATTTCTCGGCTTTCATCTCTACAGTTAACTGCTGTGCACTGATAGGTAGTTGAGTTGCTTTGCTCTCTGCCAGCTTAACTCCGCTCTCCAGCGGCGGCGATGTTCGGCCGCCACCTGGGTCGTTCTGGCACCAGAACATGCCTGCAGTGATAATTAATGAGAATTACTGTTGCTGAGACAGACACTTTGGCAGGCAGGGCCAGTGTTGGGAGGGGAGGAGGAGTGAGTGGGGATTATTGAGACGTAATGACCACGGTGAAGAAGCTGGAGGTGGAGGGAGGACAAATGAAAAGAGACTAATGAGATTATTTAGCTGTTATGTGAAGACATACAACAGTTGGCAGGAGCGTGGTTCCTGTGCTAAAGCTTTAGTCACGACTACCCTTACAGGTGGATGTGGGCTGTCTGCTAAAGAATCATGGGTAAACCTGTACATGCATGTTGACCGTATGAAATATCACGGTCGTGGATCGTTCGGTGAACGCTTGGAGCCGGGGTGTCAAACTCACACGGGGCCAAAATCCACAACACACCTTCAGTCACGGGATAAACATTTATCCAACACACCAAACCTAAAGTTTTAAAACTCTGAAAATGTAACTTTTTAACATAATTATGAACTAGATATATAGCATTACCTGGGACAGTGCTAGTGTGAGTACTGTAAGATGAATTTGGCTGCTAAAGATGCTAGTGCTGATAGCTGAAAAGGCTAAAGTTTATAGCTGAAATCACTAAAGCTACTGGCTGACTAAAATATTAGCTAAATCTCAAATTAGCCTAAAAAAAACTTAGGTTATTCAAAACAGTAGCATGTTCCTGAAAAAATTGCTTCAAAGTAGCCTAAAAAAACGAAAAAAAAAGCCTAAATTAGCCAAAACAGCTGGCATAAAGCTAAAATATTATCTAAACTCCAAAACTGACCAAAAAAAAACATTAGCCAAACATCTAGTTAGTTAATAGTCTAAAATATATTAGTTAATACCAAATAGTCCTAAAAGCTATCAGAATGCCAAATTTCAAAACTTTAAAACTGTAACTTTTAACATAATTATGAATAATAAAAGGCAGGAATATTATTTTAGAATAAAGGATCAGTTTGTAGAGTGTGTCTAAATGTAAACGTTTATGGATTTCCTGAAAGCCACACATAGCCAAATTTAAAATTATTCATTTCTGTAACCTTCACAGAAAAAAAGTCTAAAATATCTTAAAAATTAAACCAATAAATAGTTTTCAATCATAGTTCAGACTACAGAAGGAAATAATAAAAAAGTCACTCTCTATGTGGGTCTCCATCGGCCAGATTGAGAATTTTTTTAAGTTTATATGCTCTGATAGTGTTTTGAGGGCTGGACCAAATGTAGAGGAGGGCCAGATCCGGCCCGTGGGCCATACCTGTACCACATTAACGCGTGAGTCATCACACACCTCACCAATATGGAGTAAAGGGGCTGCACGACAGCATCACCTGTACATCACCAGTATGTGTGACTTTAATTTGCCAAATCCTTCATGAGACACTTATCACATGCATGACAATAGAATGTTTCATTTTCATTCCCTTAAAGGGGGTATAGCAAGAAAAAACACTTTTTTTTGGCTTTTAAGTGTATATTACTGTTGGTCGTCACTATAAAGAACTCCAAAACTGTATTTTAATCAGTTCATGCCTTTCTGAGTTATTCTCTAAAAGCTTGCGCTCTCAACAGCAGCCCCTCCCATATCCACGAAAACGAGCGGGTCCTCTCAATCTGACAAAACATAGTGAGACCGCCCCTTTCAGGAAAAGTCTGCTCTGACAGCTCCGCCCCCAGTCTAACACAAACACTCAATTTCTCCACAGAGCTAGTGGTGATCAGGAAAAAAACTTTCATTTTAGATTCAAAATACCGTATATCTTGAATTCCAGCTCGGACAGGTGTGTAATTTGGACGCGGGGCTCCTTTAAGACCCCTCCTATCGGGCACAATCGTGCAGACGCCGCGTGTATCTCTGTTGTGAATCAGTGTAGCGATGGGCGGGATTATTAGAGGCAGATATGTGGTATGTGCTTCAACCTCTGAAACCAAGACACACTACCGGTGTTCTATAAATCCTTCCTACCCTACCTCCATGTCCTACCCTCTGCTGCTCCGCCCATAATTCTTTTCCACTCTGCTGTGTTTACGACCAAACGCAAAAACTGTACGTTCGTTCATATGCAGTAGGTAGGATTATGTGAAAAGGTAGGACGTTTGAATAGCTATCAGTTTGTGCTGTGGGTAGGAAAATCTCATGAGGACAGATCATTAGAACACCGGCTCAAAGATGACGCCATGAAATGGGCGGCACCTACACGCAGCGGTGGGTGGAGCCTCAGGAATCGAGTGGTTTTATTTCCGGGCAGGAAAAAACGAACAAAAATACAAATATTTTTTATATAAATATACTTTATATTTAATATAATGTCAATATACTGTGAAAGCCTTAAGAAAGTCATGGTGTGGCCCCTTTAAGGTGGCAGAATGAGCCATTCTTGCCCTCCTCTGACCCTCAAAATCCTGCAGCACCTGCAAGGGTCAACTCCAAGTCTTTATGGTGACAAACGGACAAAATGTTTCAACATTTCTGGATGGATTAAACTCTTCTTAACACAATATAGATGCAGCAGTAGAGTGTTTTATGTGGGAGGCACTCAGATATTATGCTCTGAAGTAAAAGTTTGGTTTTTAAAAAGCTTTCTTTCGTTACATAAATCCCTCACTTCGTCAGCACACTTTACTGGAGAGGGGAAGCGCTGCAGGCTCGACTCAGTCTGCTAAAACAGATCCAGAGAAAAAAAAAAAAAAAAAAAAGACCGTGAAGCCCAATTAGGCAAAAACCAATGCAAATAATTAGTTCCTCACTCTGCAGGGCAGTGGACTTTCAGACATGCAGAGAGGACCGAGCTCTTTCCAGAAGCACATTCATTATTGTTAACTTTCCGGCAGAAAATAGATTTTATTTGTCTCAAGGTCGCTCTGCTTGAACAATACTGAGTGGAATTAAGTCTAATTTAATACAAGATGAACTAAAAATATTCCAAATTGTATTTATTAGTTATTTTTTATTCCTGAAAAATTAACATCTGAGTGGAATCTTTTGCCTTTTTAATGCATAACTCTCAACACAGTGAGACTGATGTGTAGCTCTGGCCTAACAAGGAACACTTTGTAAAGTTTGTTGCTTTATATTAGTTTTCAATTTAGGGTGGAGCCTTCCAACAAGCTCACTCCTGATTGGTGAGAGTTATTGTCATAGAAATGCTGACTGACTCAGACCGATTTTACTGACAACTTCCGATGTGGGATGGAATATCTGAGCGAAGCAGATGTGCACAGATTTATGAACAATAGTTTTTTATTTTAATTGTTTTTGTTTCAAACACAAATCTAAAAACCAGAAGAACAAAAAAAAAAACTCAAATAAAGTGTTTGAAAAGGACGAGGTCAAAGAAAAGTGTCTCTTTTTCACCTCTTTTTGCGACACCTCATGTTTCTGTTTACAGTTTTTTTCTCAAAAACATTTCAAATTACCATTTGTTTGACACCTATGACATTTGCTCATATCTTATTCATGATCATTTCAGGCTTTGTAGAGATTCAGCAGTGACATATTGTATGTTTTTTTAAATAAATTTAAACTTTTGCTTTGTTTTAAAGCCATCCCATAAATCCCCTCTACAAAATGAAAAGCACAATTTCTTTTTTGTTGAACGAGTACATCGCTTTTTGAAATTCAGCTGTTTTCTATTTGAGAGAAATTGTTCAAATGTTCCTTGATGATCTTTAAGTTCATTTTAAGATATCTATGAGCAAAAACAAAAGTGCTGCATTTATATTTTTGCTCAGTGTTGATTGATTTTTAGATTAAAAATGTGATAGGAAGAAACGCACAGAAAATAGGGCACGAAAGAAACTGTTTAACGAGATCAACAGCCAATCAGGATGCAGAACACAATGTGCTGTTAAAAAAATGAATATAAAAAAAGCATGCAAATTTGCACTGACAAAATCTGTGAAACAATGAGACTGTGATATAGACTGTAATCTGGAGGTAATCACAGCAATGAACCTAAAGTCATTAATGTGCTGCTGAGACTTCTGTCCTGAAAACTGGGACTCTGCCAGTAAAACACAGTAAACAAGAAACACACACATGCATGCGGCTAAGTGGGGAGGTAAGTGGAAGCCAGCAGTAGGAAAATGTCAGGACAATGTCAGTGTGTTAACTTGGCCTGGCACGGCTGGGCTCGCCTCTGAACCTTTCTGAATGTCACCACTCTGGAGAGCGGCTGAAGCGCACACTCGACGACACACCAGCGCCGAGTCGGAGCTCCGACTGCGAAGGGAGGGAAGAGCGGAGAAGGATCTGCCTGGAGGCAGAAAACGGCAGAAAAAGAAACCTCGCTCCTTCCCTGGTATAAGGTCAGATCTGAATGTCACCCAGTGATCATGAAAAACAATCTCATGAGTCTGGTCATTTAGAAGATGTGTCTGCACGGCCGCTCGTCTCTGGAAGCTCCTGGAGAGGGACTCATTAATTTCACCCCAGATTTGTTTTGCCTGAAGCAAATGCAGAACATGAGAGGGGTTAAAGCGATTCAGCTGCAAGTTTCCACCAGAAGATAATCCATGATTTAAATCAGGATAATATCATCTGACGTGTGATAGTTTAAGGCAGGGGTCTCAAACTGGCCCTTTGTGGCCCCCCAAGTCGATATTTTGTGGCCCCCGCCTCAATATGAAAGTTCAATGTCTACTAAGCATTATTTTCTGCTGGCGCCCGTTTCTTAAATGATAGCTTTGTAAGTCCTTAGCAACAGTTGCTAGCATCGTTAGCTCCTGTCGTTTCACAGGACACGCAGAAGATATTGCTTAGTCATACATAGACATGAACAAATGTTCAATAAACTTGTTTTGTAGACATAGACAATGGACAAAATATATAGACCGTGAACAAAAAAAAAAAGATTTTGGCACTAATGGAACCCCATACGGCCCAGCCTCAGACGGACTCTTGGTTGTGTCTGAATTCGCTCTCTAATCCCGAACTACTAAAAAACTATATAGTGCGCTGGATTTTAAAGGTCATTCGGACACGATGTTCACTACTTTACTTTTGTTTTTCTAAAAACCGGATTTGACGACATCGATTTCACAAAGTGAAAATCGAATAAAAACATTTCACGACATTTATTTATGACTCCACTGTGTTCTGAAGGTACGACGGAGTATTAGGGTCACCGAAAAAAAAAAAAGTAATATTACAAGTTTTTTTCTCGTAGATATACGACTTTAAATCTCGTAAATTTATGATTTTTAATCTCGTAGATTTACGACTTTTTTCTCGTAATGTATTAAAGTCGCGGGGAGTCTACATTCCAGCGAATTTATGCCGTGAACTGAAGCAGACCAACCAAACTGTGAAAAGCGTGATTTCATCAGGTAAACTGAATGTTTAAAATATTTCAAATATTCGGAAGTTCCTTTATTTGATTCACAGTTTATTAATGTTTTATTCGTTGATGATGCTTGCAGGATCTCTGCAGATCCCGTTTATGAAGCGGTCCATATCCTCCAGCTGTCCACTTCAGTCATTTCTTCCTCTGACAGACCAGATCTCCTCCAACTCTGTGATGCTTCCGTCTGAAGAGGACTAGTTTTTGGAATTTTCAATGTTCTTGTGGCAAGGCAAGGCAAGGCAAGTTTATTTGTATAGCACATTTCATGTACAGAGACAATTCAAAGTGCTTTACATAAAACATTAAAAGAAACAATCAAAAGAAATAGTAAAAATGTCATTCATTATTCAAATCATTAAAATAAAATTAAAAGAAAGTAAAAAGATTTTAATTTAAAACAAGCATAGATAAAAAGTGCGGACGTAAACTTTTGAATACATATTAATCAAATGCAACTGAGAACAGGTGAGTCTTTAACCTGGATTTAAATACACTGAGTGTTTCAGCAGATCTAAGGTTTTCTGGAAGTCTGTTCCAGATCTGTGGTGCATAGAAGCTGAATGCAGCTTCTCCATGTTTAGTTCTGACTCTAGGAACTGATAAAAGACCGGATCCTGATGATCGGAGAGGTCTGGTTGGTACATACTGGGTCAAGAGGTCAGTCATGTATTTTGGTGCTAAACCATTCAAAGCTTTATAAACCAGTAACAGAACTTTAAAGTCTATCCTCTGAGAGACAGGTAACCAGTGTAAAGACCTCAGAACTGGACTGATGTGGTCTACTTTCTTGGTCCTTGTGAGAACCGAGCAGCAGAGTTCTGAATAAGCTGCAGTTTCCTGATGGATTTTTTTGGTAGTCCTGTAAAAACACTGTTACAGTAATCAAGTCGACTAAAGATGAAAGCATGCACTAGTTTCTCCAGGTCCTGCTTAGACATCAAATCTTTAATCCTTGAGATATTTTTGAGATGATAATAGGCTGATTTAGTGACTGCCTTAATGTGTTTATCAAAATTTAAGTCTGTGTCTATCACTACACCCAAGTTTCTGGCCTGGTTGGTAGTTTTTAGTTGAATAGATTGAAGCTCTGTAGTGACGTCTAACCTTTTTTCTTTAGCCCCAAAGACAATAACCTCAGTTTTGTTTTTGTTTAATTGAAGTAAGTTGTGACACATCCAGTCATTAATGTCCTCAATGCATTTACCAAGAGCCTGTACAGGGCCTCGGTCTCCTGGTGTCAGTCTAATATATATCTGTGTGTCATCTGCATAGCTATGGTAACTAATGTTGTTGTTCTTTATAACCTGGGCCAGTGAGAGCATGTAGATGTTAAATAGAATTGGTCCCAGGATGGAGCCTTGGGGCACTCCACATGTAATTTCTGTTGGCTCAGAAGTGAAGTTACCAACTGACACAAAATATTTCCTGTTTTCTAAGTACGTTTTGAACCAGTTTAGTACTGGCCCAGTGAGACCCACCCAGTTTTCCAGTCGTCTGAGTAGTATTGCATGGTCGACTTTATCAAACGCAGCACTGAGATCCAGTAAAACTAGAACTGACATATTTCCACTGTCTGTATTCAAACGTATGTCATTAGTCACAGACTAACGTAACAGACTATTGTCATTTCTCAATGTTGTTTTGTGTCGAGACGGGACGTTTCATTTGGAGAAGGAGGCGTCCGGAACACAATAATAGCGCCTCTTTTGCTTACTTGAAGATACGCAAGACAACACACGCACTACCGAACCCGGAAATAATTTGATTTTGAGTCGCCAAAACGTTCAGAATTTCTTTGCTTTTAACACCGATCTGGACATAATCTACACCAAATTCTCCACGTCTTTCATCTTCAAGCACGGCTCTGATAAACAGACAACTTTGGTTCTTTTCTCATTAAACTACGACTTTTAATCTTGTAGATTTACACGTTTTTTTCTCATAAATTTACGACTTTAAAGGTTGTAAATTTAACCTATGACTTTTAAAGTCATAAATATACGACTTTATTCTCATAATTTAGCAGTTACGACCTTTTTCTCGTAAATTTACGAGATTTAAAGTCGTAATTAAAAAAAAAAATTTTTCTTCATAAAGTGACCCTAATACTCCGTCGTATGAAGGAGAAAATGTGGATGCTTTATTCAAATATTGCTTTAAACACATTTTTTTTGTTCGAAATTGTTCAACCGCAATGCATTGTGGTCTATATCCCCTAATCTAGTGACCATTGATGTACGCTAGTTTTTCACAAAGACTTCTGGGAAATGGAGTTTGAGAACCCCGATTTAGGGGTTTGTGAAAGGAACATCGACTATATGAGAACTGGACCGAGTGACCCCTTCTCCCTGGTGTTCCAAACAGGAAGGACTCGCTGGTTCCATGAAGCCAAAAGACTTCTATAGAGAAAAAACATCTATTATTCAGTTATTCTATTGGTCAGAATAACTATTTGTGCACTGAAATCTTTTTTTTTTCCTTTCTTTTCTGTAGTGCAAGTTATTCAAGTTCTGAACGTCCAACATTTGACGCATTTCATTGATGGATTTGAAGCATTTAAATGATTTGATTTCCACACTTTTTATTAATCGTTTTATTTATAGCCAGCTATTTCTGTGGCTATTTTTTATTTTTTACTTTTCATTGAATGAACCATATTTTCTACTCCACGATCTGGATTAAAAGGCCCAACTGTCAATGAATGGTCTCTTTTAGAACTAATGTCAAAAACAAGTACCAGGTTGGATCCCCTTTTACCTTCAGAACTGGCTTAAATGCTTGTTGGCATAGATTCAGCCATGTACTAGAAACATTTCTCAGAGAGTTTGGTCTATATCAGGGGTTGGCAACCTTTATCAGTAAAAGAGTCATTTGGGCTTGTTTCCACTAATCAAAACCCAGAAGGAGCCACATTGACTTACGTTAGCCTTTGAGAAATTTAGATTTTCGTGAATAACCTTCCTTTTGTTTTTTTTGTTTAATAAATATGAATAATGTCTTTTTTTGGCAGGAAAAATTAAAAAAAAAATAAAAAGAAACTAGCATCTCAAACGTTTTTAACTTTAGTAGCTAGAAAGCAAGATTGTTGCTTAATTACTAGCTAAACTTCTAATTAGCATAACATGTCTCTGTAAATTAAATAAAACAAAAATGTTAGTATGTCGCTGAAATAAAAGCAACACTCAAAACTAGCCTAAAATACCCAGTAGATAACAAATTGGCTAAAAATGTTAGCATATTGCTAAATTATTAGCCAAACTCCAAATTAGCATAAAAAACTAATTAGAGGCCAAATCCACCAAAAAAAAGCTAGCTTGTTGCTTAATGACTAGCTGAACTCCAAAATAGCCTAAAATTCCTCAGTAAACTAACTTAAACAAAAACATTAGCATGTTGTTAAAATAGAAGCTAAATTTTAAAATATAAAAAAAAATAGCTGAAAAGATCAGTATTTTACTAAAATATTAGCTAAACTCCTAATTATCATAAATTTAGCCAAAAACGTTAGCATGTTGCCAAAATAGAAGCTAAAACTCTAAATTAGCTAAAATTCCAAAACAAATTAGCCAAAAACATTAGTATGCTGCTAAAATAATAATTAATCTCCAAATTCTTTTGTGAAAATGACTATTATTTCATTTTACTTCATCCAGAGAGCCACCATGGAGAGACAAATGAGCCACATGTGAATCTGGAGCCGCAGGTTGCAGACCCTGGTCTATGTTGACATGACAGCATCACACAATAGCTGCAGAGTTGTAAACTGAACACCCATGATGCCGATCACCCGTGCCACCACATCCCAAAGGTTCTATTGGGTTCTGGTGATCCCAGTAGATCAGCAGTCTCTGAAATAGTCAGACCAGCTCTTCTGGCACCAACAACTGTAGTACGTTCAAAGTCACTTTGCTCACCTTTTTCCTCATTCTAATGCTCGGTTTGCACTACAGTAGATGACCATGTCTGCATGCCGAAATGCGTTTCATTGCTGCCATGTGATTGGTTGATCAGGAATGTGTTTTAGACAGGTGTGGCAAATTAAGAGTCCCCAAGATGGAGTCAGAATCACTCGGTAGCTGGAAGTGGAAATCGTAACTTTAGCCGGTTGCGTGAAATTTCCTTTACCTGAGGAAAAAATGATATTCTGAAACCGTTTCAGAACTATCAGTTTTTACGCCTTTTAATGTGAATAAACTGTTTTTTTCTCAGCGAATCAGCTGATCAGAGCCGCCAAATGCAGTTTTTGTCTTCGTGACAGATTGTTACAAGACGGCAAAAAGGGTCTATAAAAGAGAGAAAAAAAACAGAAAAAGGTTGAACACTAAAAACGAAGGACTTCTGGCTATAATCTTTAGGGTGCCATATTTTTTCTCTGTAGCCAGATTCTCTCGAACCATGAGGAGCAGTAAACCTTGTTAACTCAGTTTACACTTCCACTCTAACAAGTTAGCCACATTAGCATATTCACGATACCTGTAACTCTCAACCTGATTAGTTACACCTAAAAAACAGTCAAACATGATTTCATTTTTTGTATTGTTCTAAACCTGTAAAGCACTTTGCATTATTGAAGCGTGAAAATTGCTTAATAAATAAAGTTATATTCAAAACATAATCACATTGATGAAGGAAAATCCTTGTTTTTTAATGTTAAAAGACACGTTTAAACTTGAAAATTGATAATTAAATGATAAAACCCCAAATTGAGGCCATGCAATGTCCAGCTGTTCTATTTATAACCAATTCATGCTTATTGATGCAAATATACATCAAACCAATTTGACTCCAAATTTACTTGAAAGCAAAAACATAAATAATTGTGAAAAATGTTCTCCAAAATCAAAATGTTTTTACATACTTCGGCTGAAGAAGAGGTCCATGATAAGTGCACAGATGTTCATCATTATCAGTCTGAAATTATCTATTAAGCTCATAATTAAAGTTATTCATCATGATACACACATATCGATGACAGATGGAGCAGCTGCTTAACTGCACACTAAACAGTCAATATTATATTGAACTTTTGTCATGTGAATTATACATTATTTAACAATGGGGTTAAATTATAGTCTATAAAAGATGTTTAACATTAATACCCCTCACTTCATGATTTTCTGGGCAGAATTGTAGTGTCTTCATTGAATCAACTGTGTTACTGTCTGTTAATTTTTTTTTCTTTTTTAAATAATATTTTGTAACTTTTCCTTTATGTATTCTACGCACACTTTTGTAACGTGGTAGAAACTCTGTTTCTGCATCTTTATGCTGCATAAACTGCAGTCAGTTGATGTTCTTCTCCATCTTCATCTTCACTGGATCCAGAACTTTTGTTTCTGCTGATGTCTGCATTCACATTCAGTTTGACAGGACAAACAAAGATCCTTAAACACGTTGGATTAATTAAGGGGGTGGGGGGTGATGAAGCACTGTCACCTCACAATGAGAAGGCTCTGCTTAAAAACCCGGTTGGGTTCTGCTGGGCAGCTGCATGGTGAGAGGTAGTCTCATTATAGAGACGCTCTGGGTGGAGCTTGTTGCGCCGGTACTGTTAGGTTGAAGGTGTGAGAAGTTGTAAACCGGACAGGTGGCGGGATGTGGGGATGGGCTTACTCCACACCAACAGTCCCAAAATGTCCCAGAAAACACAGGTTTTTGGATTTTGTATGAAAAACTGTATGAACATAATTAAAGATCGATCTTGCATGGTTGTTGATTTAAAGTCCCCCATGACAATTTCTTTTATTTTAATTTTTTTTTCTAATTAAATTTAAATGTTCCCAGTAGTGTTTTAATTATGGTTATGAAGTTTATAACTAAAATCCCACTACATAAATATTTTAAAAGCCATTTTTCATGGTGATCTGTTTCCAAAATCTCCTCTGAGGGGCGTGGCTTTTGGAGCTGAGTTCGGTGTCTCACTTGCATAAATCTTCATCACTGCTACATAAAAACATCCATCGATCTGGGTAATGTCCAGCCGTATGGTTCTGATCCGGATGTCAGCTCAGATCTTCACGGACAGAACTTCCTCCAAAATCCTGATTCTTTCTCCTTCCAGTTCACCAAAGACTCTTTGATGTTTCTTGACGTTGCTGATCAATACATTCAATCCATTGGTTTCTCAGAGCAGAAAATAATGAAAGCTAACATCCAAATGCTCTTTCATTCATTTACAAGCCTTTTTAAAGTGCGGTCAAATGAGCCGCCGTTCACATTTCTGTGGTCACATCAAGAAGCTCCTTTGAGTCTGGTGGAGATTTTCCAGAGTTCTCAGCCCTGCTACCATAAGTATTGGATGAAACTCAAACCAAAAATCCAGTGATGCTGATTGGACCACAGAAATGTGAACGGCGGCTCATTTGACTGCAGTCAATGTGAAGATACCATCTTCTCTTCTCCAGAACCTGAACTAGACATGCTAGCCGGACCAGATGAGGGTTTAGTGCAGCAGAAAGTAGATCATTGATGAAAAACAGAGTCTGTCCAAGACAGTTTGGTTGATTTAAAAGGAGAAATACTCAGAAATTTAAAAAAAAGATTTCTTATTAAATTTGTTCTAATTTCATAATGTCACACAGACATGTTAAAAACTCTAAAAACAGGATTTTGATTGGAGGGGGACTTTAAAAGTTGGCCTAATAATATGGACTAAAGTTACATCAAAGATGCAAAGAATTTTCATTCTTCTAATTTAATTTTAGAAAAAGCACAAAAAAAGTCTCAATTTTTTTTTTTTTAGAAATTTGCAGAATTTTATCCCAGTTTTAACTTTTTGATCAAACAGTCTGACTTCTAAATGTAGAAATAGATTTTAAAAAATAGTTTCAAATGTGGGATTTACTCACTACAGCATTAAAGCAACTTTAGTTTCTCACAGTTTGTAGACATATGACGGCTCTAATCCTATTCTGCTAATCCTTAAAACCATATATATCCTCACGGCTTTAAAACCGCTGGTATTTCACTCTAGTTGACCCCGTGTTTACTAAATGTTGCTGCCTGGCTGTGAAGAAGGTAAACTGCCGTTTCCTCTCAAGACAGCGAGCTCCGAGCTGTTTTTCCTGCACCATCAACAGCTC
This sequence comes from Oryzias javanicus, assembly GCA_003999625.1. NCBI lineage: Eukaryota > Metazoa > Chordata > Actinopteri > Beloniformes > Adrianichthyidae > Oryzias > Oryzias javanicus. The sequence continues at coordinate 7,528,705 of CM012460.1, read as the reverse complement.
CAAGAAGGTTTTGATGATTTAGTGAATAAAGTTTCAGCTTCAATCCACTGAGTCACTATCCCTGCGGTCGTCGGCGTTGCCCCGGGCGCTGGCAGGAGGACGAGGCTTGAAAAGCATCAAACGGCAACCCAGTGGAATTAATCAATGGGAGAGCGAGAGAGCGGCTGCGCCGGGAGGAGGAAGAAAGGAGGGACGGAGAGATCAGAGGGGGAGAAGTGAAGCGTGTCAGAGAGCAGACGAGAGGGGAAAGGAAAAACTTGTGTCTGATGTCGAGCGTGCGCGCCTCCGATTGGGACGGAGTATTGTCTGGTCACCTCTGACACTGATGTCACGCAGTTAAACTGAGTACCTCTGATACTGTGAAATGAAATTAGCAGCGGCTGCTTTGAAAGCCTTAAACTTGAACTGATTCCTGTGGAGAATGTGGCTGGTTGAAATGAACATGACCAATGCTCAGATTCAAGGCTCTCTTGTAATTGTCTGCAGGTTCCATTTGACTCATCCTCCTTCACCACTTTAAGAACAGGGTTGCTGGAGCCTATTCCAACTACTGGTGTGAGGTACACTCTGAAGGGATAAAACGATTCAGCGATTTATCATGATACTTAAGTGCAGTATCGATTTAAAATGTTGTTTAACCCTTTTGCTCTCTTATGGGTCCAGATGACCTCAACCCTTATATTGATGTGTGACAAAGGTGGACAGGATGTTTTGTCTGCCAGGGACACTAGATAACAAATCCTGTCTTGTGGGGTCCAGAAGACCCTTCTTTTAATGTCTAGAATAGGACATGTGAGCGTCCACTACCGCCTGGTTCAGACTGGAGTGCAAAAGAACGGAGGCCGCTTCCATTTTGCGCCCTTGTTAACCCATGGTGTAGTTCACACCGGGGCTCGGGGCGGTCCTCAATGGAAAGGCCCACGCCGTGCAGTAGATCATTTCAGCATCCGATACGTGAGAAATCCAGTTTATTTTCAAAATATAACCATTTTTTCACAATAAAGCTAATAATCTAGCGGTAAACCCCCGACCACAAGGGGGAAGCAGAGCACACCATTTCTCTCTGAGCAGCCCTACACCTCACCAGAAAACCACCAGCGTATTTTTTTTCTTCCTTCTAACCCTTTAACACCAGCGCTTCAGTGTTTATGTTCTTTGATTTACTGTAACTTTTCAGCCGTTTCGTGACACTTTTCTTTTCAGAATCTGCTGAAATTAAATTAATTATGTCAACGGTTGAAAAGTTCGAGTATGTTACGCCTCAGGTATTAGAGGGTTAACAACACCAGCTTGTGTTAAACGTTCAGTCATCCTCGTGATTCTGATTGTTATAAGACATGCACTATGGTTTTGACTCGGGTTGGATACCGAACTGAAACTCTGCGCCTCTGCGGTGCTTAATAGTGATTCAGATTAGTGAAGTCGTGGAACTGCGCTGTGGCGCAGTAAGGATTTAATAAGGATTTTTCATGGCCTGTAGCCAGGTTTGTATGGTAAAAATGTCTGATCAGAAGTTATGAACCGGAAAATGATAATTCACGTAAAGGAAATGTTTTGGTCAAGCCGTGGTGGGATTATACAAGTTCATTTCCTCACTCTCCCTTTCAAGCAGTCTATAATTTGATTTGATGCAGTTGTACTTCACATGCATTCTTGTTTGATTGCTTGAAATAAAACATTTTAATTCAAAAATTCAATTCAATGATTTCCTGGTATCCAGGCGCCTCTCATGACTTTGTCAAAGTTAAGAAATTTTTTTATGAATTTGCATCTTAAATCAGTTTCATGTTATGTTGAGATGCACTCAGCTCAGTCTACAAAAGTACTTCTAAGATAAGCAAGGTAGAGCATTGTCTCTATGAAATCCCTCTGTTTACCAGAAATGAGCCCAGAAGAACAGGCAAACCCAACTGAAAATAAACTGTTCTGTGTTTTGTCTCCGTCACAGCTTCATTCTCCTTCTTTGAATGTATTTTTGTGTCATTCCAGATGAAAGCGAGGAAGATGGCTCTCCTCCAAAGGACAGCGCTCCGGATAACCTCAATTAAGTTAAACAAGATTCTGCAGACAACCCCACAGCAGCAGACAAACTCAGAGTTGTTGTGATTTAAAACGCGCGTCTCAGTCTGTTCACATCATGTAGAAACTGCAATGTTCTACAAACTCAAATCTAGTTTAAATGTTGGACTTTTTGCTGGTGTTCTAAAGCAGAATCTCAATGAGTTTCAAGGAAAAGATACTAGTTTTTTACTATTTTGTAGGTTTTTGCATTTTATTTTGTATTTTATAATGATTTGATTATGTTTGCTGACTGTTCTACAAAGTCAAATTGAGAAAATGTTCTTCATCTTTGCCTTTTTAGACCTCCTCTGTGGTCTTCCTCTTTTCCTGGTCCCTAAAATAATAAAAAAAAATAAGAAATCACTAAAAATAGTAAAATGATCTATTAATGCAGAAAATCATTTTCACTTAATAAGAACTCATATTTTAAAATCTAGAACCAAGAAGTTCCACACAAGCTTTCAAAAGAGAAAAATAAGCTAAAATATTTCTAACTATGTGATAGACTGAATGTTATATTTCGCAATAATAAGTTGGGTTTTTTTGCCAATTCAAAACAAATAATTTGTTCTTGTTTTTTTTTTTCAGATTTTATGACCCGAGTTGTTGTTAATTTTTAGTACAGTAACAAAAAAAACTAGCGTAATAAATATAAATCTAGAAAAAAAATGTGAACAAAATGAGAATCTCAGAACAAGTTTGTCCCATTTATTAAATCCTCATAAGATCTAAAACTTATTCTGAGATTTTTTGTCAGTCTGCACTTTCAACATTATTGAACTTTCGATAACATCCTCAAAAATAAACCAAATATGACAGTGAATTTTTAGGGTTTTTTGGGTCTTAAATGAAGTTTTTCTTTCGCCAAAAGTACGGTGAAAAAAGATTTTGACTTGATAATAATCTGGTGTTTTCTAGATACTGCCTTTTTATCAGACAAACGATTATAAAATATCATTATTATTACGCTTCTCAATCCTCATTGATATAGTTTCCATCTATAGCTGTTTCTATCACACAAATGTGCAAAACTTTATCGAAATACCAGATATGTCGAAAAATACAATTTAATAATTATTAAAACAACTTTCAATGTGATCCACATTGCTTCTCACCGTTTTCCCGGCAATCTATATGTCACAAACACTTATTAGCATGTCTTCCTCAGTAGTAGCGTCCTCAGTAAAACCGTCTTGTTGTATTCCTCCGCTGTACTAAAGCAGCAGTAAAACGTGTTGAATCTTTGAAAGTGCAAAATTTCTTAAAAATAAATCTTTTTTTTTTTTGGTGTGGATATTCGTTACAAGATTCTGAACCTTTAGGTCATAGAATTTCAAATATTAAAAAAGTCCAAAAGGGCCACAGCTGGCATGTACAATACTCCACAGAAGGCTTGTTTGGTAAGCTTCCACACGCTGAGGTTTATAAGTATGTCTGCTGTGCTGCTGAGAAGAAGTGAAACCTTGGATTTATCAAGAAATATGTGTTGTAAATGTATTAATGCTTTGGAAAATAATGCAAAAAATGCTCAATTGAAGAGTATTCCTGTATTTTCCTGAGTATAAGTCGCAGTTTTTTCATTGTTTAGCCAGGGATGTGACTTATACTCAGAAGTGATTTATTTGTGTGTGTTTTTGTTAGACATCAAAAGGCTTATATTTTTGTTATTTTTCTAGTGAACATCAGTTGTGTTTTACCGGTTGTTTCCACTAACAACCTCTAGAGGGAGCTGCGTCTGAAGTATTTGTTACTGTCAGTGGCAGAAAAAGTGTTGTTCAAAACAAACATGAAAAAAATCTGATTGTTTTCCTCTTGAACTTTGACATTTTTCTTGTACAGATCAAAAGATTAGTACTTTTGCATTTGTTTTATTTATCTATTTTAATTATGCTTGGCTTGGTGGACTTGTTCTGAAACGTCAGATTTTTCTCCTAAAAAGTGCAACTAATGCTCCAGAGAGACTTATATATGGTTTTCTTCTTCTTGATTAGACATTTTTTGCTTTTGCGACTTATACTCCAGTATTTCTGGTAATGTTATGACCTGCTTTGTTAGTTAAAAATAAACAAGAGGCCTGCAATTAGTAAATCCTGTTTTAAAAACTAAATAATAGTTTAAAAAAGTTAACCAAAGAATATGGAATCTGAAAATGAATTGACCAGTGAACAATAAAAATGTCAAATTTATCGGAAAAAAATGTGAGGCAAAAAAAATTAAATAAAAAATAAAGAAAAACTACAATTATGGCAAAACTAGAAATTATTTTTGAAAATTAACATTTTTCAAGATGTCCAAAATATTTTTAGAAAACATCAAGAGTTTTTACAGCATATTTAAACATTTAAAGTAAGAAATATTGTGAATTGGTAAAATAATGTCCACAAAAACATAAAATAAACTTTCAAAATATTGTTTAAAAAAAAGTGTCATAAACAGGCAGACAGTTGGTTCCACGTTCAGCACGTTTATTAGTTCAGACAAGAACTAAAAGGCCACGAAGTTAGATCAGGGTCAGACAGGCAGAGGTCAATCACAAGCATCGGTTTATCCATAGATGTCGGAGTCCAGGCGAGGGTCAGGGCAGGCGGCAGTCAATCAGAGATGAAGCAGGGTCAGAAACAGAAGATCAGGTCCAGATAGAAACGCTCAGTGATGCAGGCAGGGTGGCACAAACAATACTTCACACAGAGTGAGGCTCTGTGTAGTGCTTGAGAAACAGGTGGGTGATTGTCAGATTGGAGACAGGTGAGCAGCATCCAGGAACTGTGCGCTGGGGCTGCTGAGAGATATAGTGCAGTCAGTACACTAGAGACAGTTCCCACCAGTGACCAGAGGGGAGACAGAGCGCCGTCTCCCGACACTCCTGACAGAAAGAATATTGAAAATTAGATTACTGAAGAAAAATGCTCAAAGAATCATTTATGTGTAATTTGTCATTTGTAGGTCAATGACTTCACATATTTTTTGACATTCATCCAAAAATGTTATGTAAAGCTTTATTTTGTGCATTGTTTGTCCAGAATGTTAATTGACAATAAAAAAAAGGATGTTTAAAAGTAAATAAACACACAATATTAAAAATGTGGAGGCAGAAAATGGAAATGGAATGAAAAACGCATAGTAAACAGAGTACTGCAGCAAAAAGTAGAATTCAAACACAAAACTAGATTCCAGGAAACACAATAAAGCAGATGCAGAAAAGAAGATGATTTCCTTTAAAAAGGTTAAAAACTTGAAGGACTTCATTTTCATTTTAGTTTTCTCCCGTTCTGCAATATTACATAACTTGATTAAAAAAGCATCCTGACGTTTTGGCTTGATGTCTTTCCTCTTTGGCTCTTTAGTTTCTCCTTGGGAAGACCGTGTCCTACAAACAGACAGCCGACGAGAGGCAGGAGTGAGTTGTTAGAACACGAAACTACAAACCAGGTTGACTGGATGAATGTTATCGGGATTCTTCAGATAAGAACGACACTGACATGAAAAGCTCTGAGTTTTTGCGAAGGCGCCCCTCCGGATATAATTACGGCGTCGCCCCCCGAGGGACCAGATCACACAGTCACGTGGTTTTCAATTAAACCCGAGAGACTGCAGGGGAAAATCAATGCAATCACCACCCCTGGAAGGAATTTCAAAATCAATGAGAAAAGTCCATGACAGTCTTGAAGGACTGTAATTTGTCTGTGTTGAACAATCTCCATGGAGACGGAGCGTCGCAATACAAACACAAAGACCATTTTACACCAATTACAGTCCAATTACTCCACACTGACACCATCATCGCAGCTTCCTTGTTTTGGTGTCAGAAAACGGAGTTTCCAGAAAAGGAGGAGCGATTCTACGAAACAGAAGAACTCCAGCCTCCTGAAGCAAGTTTGCTTATAAAACCTCAGTTTGGTGAATTACTTTTCTCAGGAGACACGCTGTGATGCACATAAACAACTGCTGCTCCCCGTTAGAGCTTTTTTAATTAGACACCAGAGAACCCAGCCTCTAATTAATGGCACAGGAGCAAATATGACCTTCACTGTTAGAAGGTTTACCAACGTTCATGTAACTTTTTTACTATCATGATTCATCACCACAGCACACAACAATCTTCAGGAATTTTAAGTTTGTCAAGACCAACAATCTTTGGTAATCTTATGTGTATATTGACATTGGTAATGAAATTAAAGATTGTTTTAACACCCATTTTTCAAATGTTACAATTTCCAGATCTTAATGGTTTTATTGACCTCAAAGCAAAGAAACATGAATAAAAAACTATAGAGCACAACTTAACACAGGGGTGTGCAACCTGCGGCTCCAGAGCCACATGTGGCTCTCTGGCTGAAGAATAATAAAATAATAGTAATATTCGAAAAATTAGAAATTAGCTTTAATTTTAGCAACTTACTAACGTTTTTGGCAAAATGTTTTCTAGTGGGGTTTTTAAGATAATTTAGAGTTTTAGCTTCTATTTTAGCTACAACATTTTTACCAAGTTAGTTTACTGAGGATTTTTATGCTAATTTGGAGTTTAACTAATAATTTTGTAAAATCCGGATGTTTTCAGCTAATTTGTTATCTACTGAATTTTTTGTGGACAATTCAGAATTTAGCTTCTATTTTAGCAACATTCTAACGTTTTTGACCAAGGGATTTTAGGCTATTTTGGGATTCAGCTAGTAATTAAGCAACAAGCTAGTTTTTTGTTTTGGTTTTTGGTGATTTGGCCTCTAATTAGTTTTTAATGCTAATTTGGAGTTTAGCTAATAATTTAGTAATATGCTAACATTTTTAGCTAATTTGTTATCTACTGAAGGTTTTTGGCTAATTTTGAGTTTAGCTTTTATTACAGCAAAATGCTAAAATTTTTGGCTGTTTTAGTTTACAGGGAAATGTTATGCTAATTTGAATTTCAGCTAGTAAGCAACAAGCTTGCTTTTTTGCTACTGAAGTTAAAATAAAAAAAAAAATCCCATTTTGAGAGATGCTAGTTTCTTTAATATGTTTTTTTTTTGCTTTTGTTCATTCCAAAAATAAACATTCTTCACATTTATTAAAAAAACTAAAAGAAGGTTATGAATGAAAATCCAAATTTCTTAAAGGCTAACGTAAGTCAATGTGGCTCCTTCTAGGTTTTGATCAGTAGAAAACGAGCCCAAATGGCTCTTTTACTGTTAAAGGTTGCCTACCCCTGACTTAACATAAGTAAGTAGCAAATATTTGTTATTCTAGCATGATAAAGTTTTATTTTTTTCATTGATATGAGATTGAATAGATTCAGAGCTCAACTATTGGGCACCGATTGGGTTTTGTTCAGTTCCGATGCCAAAGCGGTTCTATTGTTTCGGTTTCGGCTCCTGATCGGAGCCAATTTCGTTAATAAAAAAATAATGCTTCAATCTTCCCAAATCAACACATATTGATGCATGGTTAAGACGCAAACTGGTGGCCCGCCCTTCTTGCACACTGGTTGTTAAAATGAATGGTTACACCCTTAATGTCCACAGTTTAGAAATATTAAGAAGACCACGAATAGAAAAACCCAGATGACAGATGATCTCAGCAGCAACTAGCTAGCTAATTACATGCTTGTGTTGGGAGTGGAGCTAGCATACTAGAAATGAATGAAGCAGGTGTTTTCAAAGAGTGTAACAAGAAACACAAAGCATGTTGTGTAGCTTAAGGGATAATCACGCAACACTGCCCAAACAGAAGTCAGCAACTTCAACACTTGAAGAGCCACCTGGGTTGAATTCTCATCTCAACAGGAGTAAAAAAAATCTTGATTTGTATTTATGTTACTGTATTTTTGATAAATATAAATTAAATAGGTATTGTTTTTTGTTTTGTATTTTTCTACATTTCAGCAAAAAATCCAATCAACTAGAATAAATCGTAGCTAATTAAGTGACCCCTGCTGTATTTCTTCAAACAAAAAGCATCTAAAATCCTTGAATTTGAAACCATCTTAGGGGTGTGTATTGGAAAGATTCTGGCATTATGACACGTATCTCAATTCACAATACAATACGTATCGCGATAAATTCCCAGACTGCACCAGAACAATTTTTCAAGTAAATATTTATGTCTTTCATTATAGTAAAATGGTAAAATTGCAATATATTCCCAAATCGATTCTTCTCTACACCCCTAACACACTTTATGAAGTATGGTGAAGGACTTGCCACCTGGTAAGTATGAATTTTGGATACTGACCTTCATTTGATTTTCTAGGGCATGCGGCATTTGAAAATCTGTCAAAATGTTTTAGTTTTGTTTGTTGAACTACAAAGCCAAACACCTTTGATGGATTGTGGGTACTGGGGCCAGCAGTCGAGGTCCACTACTCTTTTTTTTAATTATTCTACTTTGCAGTTACTTTTTAAAATTAAAAAAGTATTTTTCTATAACCAAAGAGCCACAGTGAATGGGTAAAAGAGCCACATGTGACTCCGGAGCCTCAGCTTTCAGAGCCCTGCCCTAAGCCATCAAAATATGACCAATAGTCACTTTTTCAAGTGATCTGATTCGTAACAAATACAGTAAAAAATCTGAGTGGAATTCTGTCTCAAGTAGCTGCTTCATCAAGCTGTAAACTACAGGAACACCTGAATTGTCATGAAGTGGTGGAGAAGGACCCAAACGCAGGAGACAAGATTAGTTGGAGGAAACTTAAACATTTCTTAAATGAACTCAAACATGACAGACAAGAGGGAGACCAGACACTTAAATAGGCTGAGAACAATTAACTAAATGAAGACAACTGTGGATGATTTGACCTGAATATGGTGAGTCAGACAGGGAAAACAGAACATGACAAAAGCAAAGCACAGAATCCTGACAGTACCCCTCCCCAAAAGAGCAGATTCCAGATGCCCAAACACCTGAGAGGAGGGAACCTGTAGGAACAAAAGCAAATAGGTCCAGAAAACAGGGCCCCTGCAGAACACCTCCTCGGGAACGGGCATGAAGAGGAGCAACCCCGGAAACCCTCCGCAGGAACAGACACATGAAGAGGAGCAACCCCGGAAACCCTCCACAGCAACAGACACATGAAGAGGAGCGGCCCCAACAACCCTCCACAGGAACAGACACGTGAAGAGGAGCAGCCCTGGTAACCCTCCACATGAAGAGGAGCGGCCCCGGAAACCCTCCACAGCAACAGACACATGAAGAGGAGCGGCCCCAACAACCCTCCACAGGAACAGACACGTGAAGAGGAGCAGCCCTGGTAACCCTCCACATGAAGAGGAGCAGCCCCGACAACCCTCCACATGAAGAGGAGCAGCCCCGACAACCCTCCACATGAAGAGGAGCAGCCCTGGTAACCCTCCACATGAAGAGGAGCGGCCCAGGCAACCCTCCACATGAAGAGGAGCAGCCCCGACAACCCTCCACAGGAACAGACACATGAAAAGGAGCGGCCCCGGCAACCCTCCACATGAAGAGGAGCGGCCCCGACAACCCTCCACATAAAGAGGAGCGGCCCCGGCAACCCTCCACATGAAGAGGTCATTCTGCTATCAAGTGGTGGTGAAGGACCCAAACACAGGAGACAAGACTAGTTGTCGGAATCTTAAACTTTTACTAAATAAACTCAGACACGACAAACCTGAGGGAGACCAAACCAGTGGCAATCAGAGCAGATGACCTGACAATGAGGAACTTAAGACCAGACACTTAAATAGACTGAGAGCAATGAACTAAATGAAGACAGCGGTGGATGATTTGACCTGAACATGGTGAGACTGACAGGGAAAACAGAACATGAAAAAAAACACAGCACAGAACCCTGACATGAATAATAAACCTAAAATTAAAATAAAATACATCAAGGACCCTCAAAACAAAAAAGAGCAGATAAAGAGATTTCTGCTGATTCTGTTTTTTAAGCTCTAAATGAAAATCAAATGACCCTCTTCTCTCGTGTGTGTAGTCTTGTAGAAAATTAACAAGCAGGTGAATGAGTGAGAAAATGAACTGCACAGCCTGAGATTGCTTTGGTGCATTTTAAAGTGGGACTTCAACGTCATTAATCCTCATGAGTATTTGAAAGGCCTGTGCAGGAATTACTAGAGCAATAAGAAGGTGATGTATTGTCCGAGCAAGTGAGTGAATGCAAACTGGGAGCCGTCTGGTTTCCTGAATGTTCTGTGTGGAGAAGATTTCACTCCTTCATGGTTTCTGTTCTTTAGGTTTTAGCAAACCGGACAAGGAAATGGACGTTGCTTATGAACTCTGCAGGGGTTTTAAGCTTTTGTTGATGTATGGAAAATACGTTTTACCTTCTATCACCAGTAATGATTAACAAAAGAATTCATTATTAATCCAGTAATAAAGTCATTAACAAGCAATTGTTATAGAACCCGTTTTAGAACATCTACAGGACATGAATTACCCTTCTTAAATGTATATCATACTAATACATTTTAAGTTTTAATTTGCTTCTTGTAAAGATATTTATTAGCATTTTAAACAGACACATTTTCTTAGATGCCATAAATGCTTAATACTAATGAATAAAGGCTTATTAACATATATCTAACATAGCTACCTGAAGCTATTGTCAATTTTTGTCCCTTAACAAAGTCATCCACAAATCACAATGATTTGGAAGCGCTTCCTCCCAACCGTTTACTTTTGCTGAAGACAAAACTATAGTGTTGCCTCCAGGATTGTTCCAAAAGGAGGATATCTATACTTGTCACAAATTGAAGCAAGTTCCTCACATGTCTGACTTGTTTTGAAGCGCTGGGTGAAGGAGAACCTTCTTCAACTTCAGGTGTGGCAGAAGTGGAGACGTGTTTAAGGGAATTTTATTTGTGGAAACACTGTCATTCTCACCTCGAAATGCCTGAATAACCGGTAGGGCTGTAGAAACATCCGCTGATAAACCAGGACTTGTGTGTTGAATTGAATTGAACTTTATTAATATCCCAAGGGATAAATTTATCTTTCATGGCACCCATATATCTAAAACATTTTACAAACACACATATTCCTATGAACATAAATATACATATGAGTAATACACACCTAACTACAATAACTATATACTATACAACACTATACAAAACTATACAACACAATACTATACAACACAATACAATACAAAACTATACAATACTATACAATACTATACAATACAATACTGCACAATAATTTTATATACACATATTAACATAAAAAATAAATAAAAATTAAAAAATAAAAATAAATAAAAATAAATAAATTCAAACATTTAAACAACAGCGTTGGTTGAGCGTCAGTGTTGGTTACGCATTAAGACCAAAACGAACTTTTTGAGGTTTTGGTTTGAAAGAAATTGGACCAAATGGCTCTTTTAAAGGTCACAGACCCCTGATGTAGCTGCTACAGTAACTGCCTCTTATTACACCTAACAAAAATGTAAACGCAACACTTTTGGTTTTGCTCCAATTTTTCATGAGATGGACTTAAAGATCTAAAATTCATTCCAGATACACAATATTACCATTTCTCTGAAATATTGTTCACAAATCTGTCTAAATGTGTGATAGTGAGCACTTTTAATCCATCCCACCTCACAGGTGTGCCACACCAAGATGCTGATCTGACATGATTAGTGCACAGGTGTGCCTTAGACTGCCCACAATAGCAGAGAAATGGTAATATTGTGTATCTGGAATACATTTTAGATCTTTAAGTCCATCTCATGAAAAATTGGAGCAAAAACAAAAGTGTTACATTTATATATTTGATGAGTGTAGTTCATTGGTCATTTTGTAGCCCACCCCCATCTGAAGTATGAACAGCGTGTTGAACATCACAAGCGTTGTTAATAATCTCTTATAAGCTATTGATAAACAGTCTTTCATAATAGTTTATGGACTTCTTCACAGCCTCCTAACCTGAAGAGTGAACTATTTCTTACAACCAATAACAGCAAAGTTTAAAGTATGAAAATAACATAACACTGCACCAAACCCAGAGGTGAAAGTAGATTTTTTGTTATGCCGGTGTAGGTACTATATGTGCTATGAGATCGACTCGGGGGCTTGCAACTTGATGACGTGTAAGATTGCGATTGGTCCGGACCATTAGACCACCATCACGGGACATGGGATGTGACACACACGCACCATAACAATGCACGGAGTCTTCCCAAGTAGAGAACCGAGGAGGTCCGAACAAGCACACAAAGAATCACAAGGGGGCGCAATATTTGCAATCAACCGGAAAAACCTTGACAACAAAATAATCCGATCAAGAGGAATCATCTCAGGATAACAATCGTTGTTTTAATGGACAAAAATCAGGCTGGAAACGTGAAGTTTGTGCTAAACTGGGTGCTAGTGAGTAGCATGCTAGTTTCTTGTTGATTGCAAATTAAAAAATAAATTAATAAAGTGGTTATTCACACGTAATTTTTTCAAAATACATCCTGGCAGTGTTGAACCGGATTAGGAGAACCGGTGCGCTCCGCCTCCGGGTACTAGACCGGTTCTGACTTGCAGCAGGAGGCTGGGGACCCGTGAGGTAACCCTTCTGCTCTCCTTGGCTTGTTTACATTAAAAGTGGGGTCATCAGGACGCAACAAGACAGTGCACTGAACATTTTTTTATCTTTGATTTTTGAGTTCATGTCCATGGTAGTCATAAAATCCTGTCCACCTTTGTCCACATTTGTCATGGCAGGAATAACACATCAATATATGGTTGGAGTCATCTGGACCCTAAAGAGAGTGGAACAGCAAAAAAACAATGAGAATGGGACATCCAAAACGTCAAATAATGAGGCAGACGGTTCCCGAACGTCAACATGCGATGACCCGGGAAGCAAGAGAGCTTCTGGCTTCTGTCGTGTGTTATTCAGCGACAACCACCCGCATGGCCGATTTCTCCAGCCGGAGCAGCCTCCAATTCCTTTTTACTTTCACCCCTGACCAAACCACAACCAAACCAGACTTTGAAGATGTTCTGTAATGCTGTGTTCACACAGAATTCTTAGAAAAATTCCCAATGTCTTTCAAATGTCACATAAAGACCTTTAAATTCCATTGAAAGTATTTATCAAATCAAATTTGTAAAGTGCTCATCTAAAAATCAATTCCACTCAAAATGCTTTACATAAAAACAACCAAATTCTAAAAATGAACAAGACTTACTCAAGAAAAAATTCTATAATTTTCTTTATAAGCAGCATTTAAACAAAATAGAGCATTGATAAGATAAACAAATGTTATTTTGTATCTTCATTTGTCCTATAAAGGGTTATAGATAGATTACTAATGGTTCTTAATGTCTTATAGTTCAATTATTGAGGAATCTTTTTCTGAAGCGTTGCCCTGTTACCTGCTACGTCTGATGCAGCTTTTGGAGGAAAAAGAAAAGAAGCAATCATTCCCAGTTACCATCCAATCAGGCCGGGTTGAGTGACTCCATGTCTCATATCACATCATCTCACAGTTCAATCTGCTGAGAGGGGGCTCAGCCTCCTCCTCTGCTCGTGGACACTCCCTTTCACCACACACACACACACACATATAGAAAAAACCTTATTCTGAGCATCTGTTTGGACCTGCAGCTGAAGTGCAAAAAGCGGTTCATTGTCATTTACAGCAACCCAAATGCTGAGTGTTTGCCTCCTTATGTATTATTCAAAAGCCCGTGAATATGTTGATGCTCTAGGAAAAAAAAAGTGCTCAGGTACCAAAACATGCTCTAATTAGTCTGTTTAATCCTCATGTTCAAAGTACAACCCGGACCTCCTTAGTGAGGAAGTAAGAATTGGTGAAATTTACCCTGTAAACATGATTTTTTTAGGACAGTTATGAGGACAGCAAAACACTCTGCTGGTGTTTAAAAGGTGAGAAAATAAATACTGATCTTACAATAGTCAGTTTACAGGCTGCAATTACGTTTTCTAATTTGGAATAATTGATTTTTCAAAGCGAGACTCCTAAAACAAATTAAAATAGAAAAAAAACTCCATCTGGTTGTTTGGTTATTTATGTGGTAGAGCTGGTATACAGTTCAGCTCAGAACATAAGAAGCTGGTTCTAACTTCACCACCAACACGTGATTTTGTTCAAGTATACGCCATTTACCATTTGCTTATGTTATTTATGTGTTACTGTCAACTTGTTTAGTGTTAAGCATGCCTGTTTGTGCTGGAGAAACAGTGTTTTCAAGAACCCATCGAGGAGGCACCCGGACCAGATGCTCGAGTCACCTCAAATTCAAGTTCAAATTAATTTTATTTATATAGCATCTTTCCAGTTAAGAAACAGCTCAAAGTGCTGTATATAAAACAAATACAAGAAAAACTATTCCCCACACATGCTATAATATAATAACATAAGCCCCTCATAATAATAAAAACAGATAAAAAGCCAAGCACCGGATCATGGAGGAGTAACCTGAAGGCGCTGTACACCCTGTCCTCCTATTGGCTGGACTGTCAGCATCTAGGCAACATGAGCATGTCCCGCCTAGGCCCCGCACCCTCCAACTCAAAGACCCCAGACCCCCCGGCCCAGTGCACCCAACTGGGTACACAAGGCGAGGCAGAGGACAAGGAACAAGGAAGACCAGAGGACAAGCAGGACCACGACTCCATGAGCCCGAACACACACACTCCAGCCGAGAGGAGAAAACGCTTGTAGAAACGTATAAACGATTAAAATAGACAAAATATAAAACAACAAAAGTATAAAAACACACGTAAAAAAAAAAATGTATGTGATAAAATATAAGTTAATACATAAGAAGTAAAACTGGCATAAAACAAATAAATACATGGTAAGATATAATAAAATATACGCGTAAAATGTTAAATCGCAAATACTATCTACTTAAAAGCTGAATTAGCTCAACTGGATCTTCTTGAAATTGAGGAGACGGGATCTAACGAAGTGCTCAGCCGGCCAATGGATGAAGTCTCTTTTGATCCCTTGCAGTCAGGACTGCGTTCTTTTGGTTGTGACTCACAGCTCATGACTGTAGGTGAGTATTTGACTTGGGAAACTTGTGGCACCTCAAGTGGGGCCCTACTTGACGCCAATCTGGGTAACATAGTGCAATCTTGTCTTGCGTTCCTCATAAAGTCGGGGCTTAATCACTCTGTCTGGCTCCTCAATAAGACCAGTCTACAAATTTTATAGCATTTCTTTATTCAAATTATTGTGAATCAGGAGCAGATAAAAAACGAAGTTTGGAAAAGCTAGTGGCTGTTATGCAGAGATGACAAGTCACAGACTATAAGCTCCACCCCTTTCTGATGCATCGACTTGCAGACAAATAGATCCATGAACCTTTTGAGCTGGAATCTGGCTCTAAAGTGTACGACTGGAGCTACATTCCTGCTCCAACACATTCTCACTCCCTAGTCGTCACATATTAACGTTTGGTGAAGATCCCTCCTTCACCAAACGTTGTTGTTTTTGACATACTGGCTGTTCGTAATATCAGGGGTCCACAATTCTCGGGACACGGTACCGGACGTGGGCTGGTCCAGTATACTGGAACCCTAACCCGGTAGCGGTTCGTGCCCGGTGCCACATCTGGTACTGGTTCTGGTCTTGTACCACATCTGGTACTGCATCCGCTGCCAGGTTAGGGCACCAGTACCAGGTTTGGATACTGTTGCGCTCCACATTTGGTTACAGTTTAATGGGAACGACCAGCACGTCAAAAAACGCCAAGTTGGGGACACCTAAAACGTCAGAAAGTGGCGCGGCGGGGTCATTCACCAAACGATAACATGTGACGACTCGGGAGTGAGAACGTGTTGATAGCTCAGCTTTTTGTTGCGATGCTAATGTTAGCTTGAAGGGGCTGCAAGCTAGCAGGAAGAGTGCATAGAAAGGGTTGATGGGAAATGAAGGAAGACTCACTCTGCCCACACTCTGGCAAATTTTTGATGAACTTCTTCAGGACACAGGTTTTTAAATTTTAATCATAGTTAAAAGACCACTAGGGCAATAGAGCAAAAGATAATTGGACTTTAAGGAAACGGTTTATGGAGGAATTAAAAAAGAAATTCATAGTATTTTCATACTTTATTAGTATCGAATAATTTCTTTATTTCTTTTTACTGCATTAATTATTTTGGAAGGTTTTTTTTCTTCAAGTGTTTGCAAAATACTTTGCAATAACAACAACCCCCAGCAAAAAAATAAAATAAAAAGCTTTTTCATTGAGCTTCAGTGTCTTCCTCCCCTCCCACTTGGGGTAACAGCCTGTACAATTCTCATCCCCCGTCAGATCCTCTCCCTAATTGCAGTGTGGACAGGGCTATTAGCGTGTTAGCGCTCCCGTCTGATAAAGGTCAAACCCCTTTTCCCTGAGCAGGCAGTGGAGGAAGGTGAGAAGGCTGGCGAATGTGCGCGACCATTTATTCCGCTTCACCTTTAGGCTCCAGAGGAATGGGGAAGCAGGCGGTCTCTGACGGCTGCTAAATGCCTTCCCGACCCTCGCTTTTCTGGGAGTTTACCCCCCACCTGCAGCGGGTTAAGGCTTTTAAACAAACAGCGGCTCTCAGAGCAGCAGCTGTGAAGGTGCACGTGCTCCGCTGCTGTCAGGTTCTGGTAATTTGCTCCCTGTAATGATTCAGTACTTGCTGTGATCCTGCTGATTAAAGCTGCGCAAATGGAGAGGAAGAGGGAAAAAAGGAGACGATTTATATGAATTCCAGCAGCAAAATTGAATATAATGCAATGCAGATTTCACCAGTGTCAGGAGGGTCAACAGTTTAAATAGTTTCAACCAAAACGTACTGTCTTAGTACAGAAATCGCTTTTAAATATTGTTAGAAAAAAGGTTAGACGACAGACTTTGAACACAGAGCGATAAGAAGTTTTTTTCAGTTAACCTTTTTTAAGAGAGAATAAAATAAGAAGAAACAATTCCTGAAAAAAATGACTGGTAACACTTTACCTTTACCTAGTTAGCAATTAACTCAATTAAATTTAAATTTATTCAGACTGCTGATAAATGGAAATTTCTTCTCTGAATCAAAGCTTGAAAACAAAACAACATGACCAAAGATCTCTTCAGTCATTGGCCAAGAATTATGGGGGGGGGGGGCAAAGCAATGAAAGAAAGTCCTATGGCAGGGGCCTCTAACTAGTGGACCACGGTCTGGATCCGGACCCAGACACTGCTCATGCAGACCCGGATCTAAACTTGACATAAAACCAATACAATGGGCACCACTATTGTTTAAATGGCGCAGAGCTTGTTGTTGAAACTCCAAACTCTAATAACCTATATGGATGTGTTGGCACCGGGCCGCCTACAGGAAAAACGGGCATGCGCTAATTTAGATTCTTTCAACTTTTGTATTTTCTGATCATGCAGGAAGTTTTATTTTGGAAAACTACCAGATTGTTTTCTTCTCAATTTGTCGAGCTAAATCTTCTCCAAACTCAAAGACTGAAACCTCCGGACTGAAAAATAAAGTGACAGCTGGATTGTTCTCTAGCTATGTTCCTATTTTGAGATATCCACGCAACAGATGAGGGTGTGTACTTTAAGTCAGATACACATAGATGTTAAGACATGATCTCTTCTCCAATGGAAACAACTTTTGCAGTTCTATTTTCCCCAGACGCTGGGGAGTCTGTAACGAGATCGACTGGGAATGTGCAGAAAAAAGAAAGGCAGTTCTCTAACGCGCTGCTGGCTGCAGCAGCAGAGAGACACGCCTGACATGTCACTGGAAAGGCTGAAAGCAAAGAGGAAACCTGTATAAATAGCAGATACCTCATGATCAGAAACAGACAACACGAAAGCGCGCGCTCTGCTGAATCCAAGCAGAGAAAATGATAAACACGGTTAGTCTGGAACTAGTTTAACAGGAAGTGCTTGGGATGGATGGAAATACAAATGGAGGGGGTTTGAACAGGTGTGTCCAGAGTTCCACCTGTGGACCGTATCGATGAGGAAGATCCAAGAAAACACTGATGCCAGACCATTGACATAAATATCATTTCATATCTGTGTCCATATAGGAAGTACCCACAGGTGGATAGAAAGTCCCATAGACTCCATTGAGAAACAGACGCTTATTTCTCACAATTTGTCAGAATAACCATTCTTGCTCTGATGCTTTCTTCTTAAGACATTCTTTATAATCCATCTTTTTTTAAAAGATAATTTTTCTTTATCACTAGTTATTCGAGTTATAAACTGACCAATCAGATGCCTCAGTAATAGCATGTGGTTCCCGCTGGCCCCGCCTCCAACGCTTGATAAACAGATTCCTCCGAGCTGCTTTCAGTGGGCTTCAAACAAGGCGGAACAAGCTCACTCATGATTGGTTGACAGTACTTCCTTTAAAAACGGGACTCAGACCAACTCGGACTATTCTGTGTCGACGGGTTGTAATTGCGGTACCAGGACCTCAACGCTTGCTATGTCCAGTTCTTATTAAACAGTCTATGTGCAAGACGTGACAACAGATCCAGAAGCTGACAGGTTTAAGAGTTCAGAGGAAAAACATCAAGATAAGATCAAACATGAGCAAAACATCTAGAGCTGGAGAAAAAGATTGAAAGTAAATCCCTTTAAAAAATTAAAAAATACATTTTTGTTTAGATTCAGTTCCTTCTCATCTAATGCTTGACTCGTGCTTTAATGCTTGAATACGTCAATAGAGTATATACACAACCTACTTCCGACCTCGACCGCTCAATCATTTCTATTCGGAGCAGTAGACTATTGTTTATCATGGAAATAGCAAAACATTTGGAGTTTACAAGATATCTTTGGAGCTACCAAGATTCCCTATAAATGGTCTTAGGCGCATTGTTCGTCTTTCTTGCAAAGTACTACAAAATAAAAATGCGAAAATGAATTAAATTTGATGTCATCCCTCAGTGATTTGCCAACGCTGATGTTAATCGCATGTCTTTATGTGTAACCAGATCAAAAGCTGATGGAAATTCAGATCCACATTGCTGAATTGCCAAACATGTTTTGAATGCACTCAAGGCTAAACGTTTTCACTAGTCGCACATATTTAATTCTAAAATCCCGTAAGCTGTCGAGCACATTTCATTTAATTTAATTTCATTTATAAAGCACCTTTCACCACCAGCCAAGGAGGCCCACAGTGCTGTACACAAGAAAAAAATACATAACAATGATAAAAACAATTAAAAAAATAAACACATAAAATCTTATTTAAAAAGAAATTAAAATGTACATGATAAAAAGCAGCTAGGCAGATAGAATAGAGCAATAGTGGAGGAACAGTTGAGCTTTAAAACTCTCCAAAAGTGTGACCGCTCTAATAGCTTGTGGCACTGGTTCCACAGTTTAGGAACCAGCACAGAAAAGGCACGATCTCCCCAGAATTTACAGTTAGTTCTAAGCACCTAAGTGTGAAGCAAAGTGAGCTGTAATTTTTGAACCACTTGGTGTGTCAAACGTAAGGAAAAAAGTTGGCAGTGACTGTAAGTACTTAGAAAAACTTGTGCAAGTATCGTTCTCACTTTCATTTGGGCTAACGCTAACTAGCATGTAAGACTTGTTTGATTATCTTTATGACTTGAGAGTTGTTTCATTTATTCCACACCGGAGTGTTTCTACATTTTTGTCAATGCAGATATTAATGTCAGGTAGAAGCAGTCTGACAGGTGGGGTGACCACTACCGCTCGATGAAGAAGGCAGAGCCTGAGAGTAGAACCAGCAGTCCGAAAGTCACTTCATAGATAGTTTACATATACAAAGTTCTGTTGAACAGATTCAAATGCTGCAACATCGCTGCGTTTCATCTGAAGAATTCTTATGATCATACAGTTCATTGCAGCGTTTTGTGAGTACTGGGTTGTAGCATTGTGTATACACAAACTGACAAACTAATGATAGTTAGACAACACCAGGAATAATACATGGAGATTTGCTAAGTTGATGCATAGAGTTAGCCACAACAAGTGGTCTTATTTTAAACCTGGAGATCCATCGAGGTCTGAGGATATGATTTCCTTATTGACTGATATCCGTAACCGTACCGGGTGAATCCTATCCCCTACCCTGCCTGTTTGCTTGATCTATTCTGATCTGCTCTGATATAAATCAAGATTTCTCCACTGTGAATAGAAGTCGTTGGGATTTTGGCTTTTTGGAACCAGTGTGTACTTCTTATTTGGAATATGCAAAAGTAGGGGTCACTCAGTGCAGCTCTCACAAACAGAAACCGTTTGACCTCAGTCACCGAAACCAGCGTGACAAAAAAGTATGGAGGTGAACTTTTGTTTTTACTCTAAAAAATGTGTTAATGCATCATTATACAAACACCTCTTAAAAAAAAAAAAG
This sequence comes from Oryzias javanicus, assembly GCA_003999625.1. Lineage (NCBI taxonomy): Eukaryota > Metazoa > Chordata > Actinopteri > Beloniformes > Adrianichthyidae > Oryzias > Oryzias javanicus. The sequence continues at coordinate 7,508,350 of CM012460.1, read as the reverse complement.
ATAGAAGCAATTTGACTTTCTAGACTTTTTTTGTGTCTTACAGTTTAGAGTGGATCAATGATGAATATCACAGACTAAACTGATCTGTTTGAATGGAACAACTTGCAGAATCTGTGACGAACACTTTTTTGCCCCACACTATATTTGCACAAACTTGGCAGGATTATTTCTCAGCAGTCATCCATCAAATCCCATTTTTGTCTGGTGACAGCAGGAGGTTCAGATGAATTGCTGCTCTCCCTTTTCTGGCACTGTCAGTTTTTCTCACACGTGCAAAAGCAGTCCGTTACTCACTCAAAGCAACCAGCTATTTTGTTTTAAATTACACAAGCGTTCACTTGTTCAAAGTTTGTTAGAATCTAAAGATAACGTCACTTGTTAGGAGGCTTAATTATCGAAAACAGAAACTTCCTGATTCTGTGCAGGATCTGGATGCAGCGCTCCATCTGGAGGCCTGACATTGGAAAGAAAAAAAGTCTAATTGATGAGCACTGCAGAGGACCCATCCCCTGTAGTCACTATTCAGCATTTGACTTCAGTCCTCAGTATCTCTGGCTGCCAGCAAGCCCAGGACAGAGTCATTACAGGCAGACAGAGAGGCTCGGAAATGACTGGCGTAAATCAGCGGCTCACCTGCAGCCCTCACTGATAAGGTGTGAAGGGATGGAGCTGTCTGCTGTGAGGAAGCGTGGACACAGCACTGCACATTTGGAAAAAATACCTTCCAAATCAGAGTGCTGGTGTTTTATTAATCCAGGGGTCCCCAAACTATGGCCCGCGGGCCGGATCAGGCCCTCCTCAACTTTTTCCTGGTCCCCCCACACACTATCAGAAACGCCGATGTTTAGCTGATTCAGCTCTTTTTATGCCATCTTTTTCAGCTGTTTTAGGCAGTTACTAAGGATTTCTAGGCTATTTCAGGGTTTAGCTAATATTGTAGCCACATGCTAGCTGTTTTGACTAAATTACACATTTTACCAGTTTATTCAGCCGATTTCGCATTTATATAACATTTTGGCTACCTGCTAGCTTTTTTGGCTAATTTAGTCTTTTTTCTCCATTTTTTAGGCTATTTTGGAGCTTAGCTAATATTTCATCAATATGCTAGCCGTTTTGGCTCGTTGACAATATTTATCACAATATATATATAACTTTATTGAGAAAGGGACAATGCATATTAATGAACATAAAAAAATGTAAATATGCCAGATTCTAGCCTCAGGCTAATTTCCATCTGGAGTCCCTTGGCAGGTTAAGTTTAACAGAAATAAAACATAGTTTAAAAGATAAAACACTACACATACAATTATAAAACACAGGTTAAAATACAGTATACAAAATAAAACAAATAAAATACATAGAGATTTGCACAGATATATCATTTTTTTTAAATCGGATATATAAACCAAATAACTATATTTGAACACTTTGTGGCTCAAAAATGAAATGTAAATTCATCAGCAGGTTGTTTAAATTTAAATATTTATTTCCTATCACACTAAGCATAACAGATCCAATGGAAATTCGATCTGTTAATAACCAAGAATATATATATATATAAATGAGCTAAGCTGAAAATTAAAGCAAAAGCTTTCAAATTTCAAAAGTTTATGAAATAGGCTACTAAACTGTTTCTTCAGTTCCATTAAGGAACAAAGCATTAAGTCTACAAATAAATTCTAATGTTTTCAGAGTTCATATAACAAAAATGTATTAATGTACTACAAATTATTTTTGTTTTATTTAGTAGGGGTGTAACGGATCACAAAAAAAAAACGGCTCGGATCGTGTCACGGCTTTAAGGTCACGGTTCGGATCATTTTTCGGATCAGTAACAAGTAAAAAAAACAAGAAAAAAGAAGATAAAAGCCTAAAATTAAAGTACTTGAAAGCATTAACTCACACATTTCGAACTTTGAACATAAACAAAACATGTATTTTCTGATTACATGTACATGTCTGGAGACAAGTCTGCAAAAACTGAGAGAAAGGAATGCTTCATATGCTATCTCCCCAAATTAAATTACAATTTTGAAATTAAACTTTCATTATTTTTGATATTAATTGTTGTATTGAAACTAACTGTGGCAACATTTAAATATGTCAAACAAGTACTATTAACCATAGCACATGTCCAGGTGACGCACTGCCATAACCGTGTTTTTTCTGGTGATTTTTGACCCTAACGGCTTGCCATAGCTCTACCTTCCCCTGTCGGCTCTTGCCAGCTGGGTGCAGGAGCTTGATGTGTGTGCGACAGCAGCCGCTCCTCACTGGAAGGTCTCCTGAACTCCGACACGGAGATGTGTACCGATGTTTTTATTCAGCTCTTCACAATAAATCAACCTCTCGGTATCCGCGTTCTTCACGAAGAGTTCCAGAAAAGTTTTGACGGAAGCTTCTTCCACACTCAGCGGGGCTTCAGAGCGACAGACTTTCTGATGACCGACAAGCATCAAATCTGACGCTTGTTAAAACTAATACAGTGTACAGTACAATTAATTTGATGCCAAATGCATACAAAAAGTGCACAGGGCGCGAGGTACGCAGCAGCAGCGGGGGTCGCTGGTAGAAGTCGGCTTGTGCACATTTGTGCAGTAATTATATGGGTGGGTGGGGTCACAGTCATAGTGCTGCGTGAATGGATCCTTTCCTTGTGAAGCCATGGAGTAACAAAGCGATGTTCACTTTTTACAAATCCAAAAAATAAAAACTAACGACAAAAGTGTTGATTGTTGTCACACCCCGGCGGGCCACTGTCTTTACCTCCGCGTGCCAGCTTTGGCACACATGCCCTTGGTTGCTGACCCCTGCTGTATAGTATGTCCTTAAAATAAACCAATCAGAAGAAAGCCAACGCAGCCCCTCTGTCTCTGCCCCCAATTGTCAAAGTCCGCTCATGCCAAAATGTCTCTCGTGTGCGAGCATCACTCGTGCACGCAGTATTAGACAGTCTTCCGCACAAGGACATTTTCTGCTCGTGCGAGAATTACGTACGACCCTCGCAGGAGCAGAAAGTACGCGTGGAAGTAAATAGTCGCAGAGGAGGAAAAAGCGCTCATGAGGGTCTGAATTGTCCGCGCGGAATGCTTGATGCGCTCGCAGAGATGTCTAATTTCTCCGTGGAGTTTTGACAAAAATATAACGCCATAGCTACAGTTTTTCTGTTAGCCTACAAACCGACCACGCCCCACATCAGGGAAGAAAACAGTTCAGAGGTAAGGAGGTCGACTCCTGATCAGAAGATCGGGGGTTTAAATCCTGCCTTGTGTCGAAGTGTCCTTGGGCAAGACACTGAACCTCAAATTGCTTCTGGTGGAAGATTGGCGCCAGTGTTCGGCAGCAGAGCCACCACCAGAGTCTGTGACTGTAAAGCGCTTTGGGCCTTCAAGGAAGGTAGTAAAGCATCATACCCTAATTATAAAAAGATTGTGGATACCTGTTTTAATATATTCCATCTCAAAAGACATTTTTTTGTATTTAAATAAATTCTAACAATTTGATCTACTAAATAAGAAAAAGAAGAAACAAAAGTAAAATAATTTGCTATGAATAAACCTCAACTTCTGACTGGTTTATCTATAAAAGTTACATGTATAAATGACACTGTGGATTGAGCGGGAGTCTCCATGACCTTCTCCAGCTGCTAAACTTACACCGTCTAGCTAAAGGTTATCCTTATAGGTCAGCCAAACTGCTGTCTTTACATCTCATTGAGTCACCAGATCAACGTGGATGAGTAGAGAAAAACATGTGTAAGATTCCTAGTTCTGTCTGACTGCTGCAGTCTGCTCATTGTGAGTTGTCATCTTTAAAACCAAACGATCTGAAGACCTCCCTGTCATCCTTACATCTCTGACTAAAATGAGTTTGTCGTCAACTTGCTGAATGATCATAAAAGCAGATAATAGGGGTTTGTAGGAACTTGTATTGTAGAAACTGGCCACGCCTACCAGAAAATACAGACAGAATGCTCTTTTTTCACTTTTCCAGCACTTTTAAAACCATCCAGCCCCTCCTTCGGTGTGAACTACCAGCTGGTGTCATGGATTACGGACTCTGACAAACAGCTCACAGTTTGTCCGAATAGGAACTTGCAGTTCCTCCGTGCTGACTGCAGCACAGGCGCTCCACAAGGAACTGTGCTCTCACCTCTCCTCTTCACCCTTTACATCACTGACTTCAACTCTGATGCGTGTCACATGCAGAAGTTCTCAGACGACACTGCATTTGTGGCGGAGGATTTTGTTCTCTGGAGCCAACAAAACTGCCTCCACCTGAACACCAAGACAAAGAAGATGGTGTTGGACTTTCGTCTGCAGTTCAGCCATCATTGATGGAGCAGAGGGGGAGGAGTCTGAACTGGTCGATAAACATGGACTACACAGGAAGGGGCAGAACAGGCTACACTTTTTAAAAAGACTCTCCTCTCTTAATGTCTGCTCTAAACTCCTTTTTATGTTTTGTTAGTTTATTGTTTTCAGTGCCTTGTTTTATGCTGTGGTGTGCTGGGGGGGTGCAAACAATTGCCTGATAAAGAGGGTAGGCTATGTGGTGGGACTAAACAGGGGTGGTGGCAAAGCGGAGGATTCTGACCAAGTTGGAGAGGCACCAAAATCCAAAACACACCTTAGAACTCGAGCCGAACTGTCAGGGATTGTGGTGGAGGACCCAAATGCAGGAGACCAGACTTGGTGGCAGAAACATAAAAGTTTACTAAAGTAACTTAAACATGACAAAAACCCAGGAGCACAAACCAGTGAGGTGACAGAATGTAAAAGAGCAGATGACCTGACAATGAGACTGAAAACCAGACACTTAAATACACTGAGGGCAATTAACTAAATGAAGACAGCTGTGGATGATTAATCTGAACATGGTGAAACTGACAGGGAAAACAGAACATGACAAAACCTAAGCATGGAATCATGACACGAACAGGAACTTTTATTGAACACTCTCAAACTAAATTTTAAAAACTTGAAAATGTAATTTTTTCACATTTTTATGGACTAGAAATATAGCATTACCTGCGATAATGCTAGTGTGAATGCTGTTTGCTGAATGTGGCCGATAGTGCTGATTGCTGAAAATGCTCAAATTGATAGCTGAAAATGTCATTAGCTGAATGCCAAATTAGTATAAAAAACTAAAAAAAAAAAAAAATTTGGTAAGCCAAAAATAGCAGAACTTCAAAATACCTTAAAAACCTGAAAAAGCTGAAATCGCCAAAAAAGCTATCTTATAAATCTTAGCCTAACTCTAAAACAGCCCAAAAAACTTAAAAAGAAAAGCCTAAATAAGCCAAAACAGCTAGCATGTAGATGAAATATTACCTAAATTCCAAATAGCCTAAAATATCTTGATAATTGCCAAACTAGTCCAAAAAGCAAGCAGAAAAACTTCAGAATCATAACAACATAAATATGAATAATAAAAAGGAATTTCACTCCAGAATAAGTCAACTTAAATCTTAAATAACTTTCAATGTTTTACTCTCTATAAAAATATATTTTGTCAAAATGATACAAAATGGAAATAAATGCAAGAAGATGCTGAAATTGATAGCTAAAAACGTTGAAGCTAATGGCTGAAAAAGCTAAAGCTAATGAAACTTCGGTTAGCCAAAACTGCTACCATGTTGAAAAATAGCTAAATCTTAAAACAGCCTAAAAAACAAAACAAAAAAGCCTAAATTAGTCAAAACAGCTAGCATATAGCTGAAATATTAGCTAAACTCCAAAATTGTCTTATTCTAGAATAAATGCACTTAAACCTTAAATAACTTTCAATATCTCCATGAAAATATATTTTTTACAAAATTACACAAGTTAGAAGCTAGTGCAAGATAACATCAGGTCATTAATAACAACAAATAAAAAGATAAGGCAGAAAGACTTTGACTCGTGTTCTAAACCGATGTAATCTCCTCTGGGGTCACGAGTTAGCTGGATATGGTCACAGCTACCGTTGGTCAAAACGAGGTCCACCCTGGACAGGCTGACAGTGCATCGAGGTACAACAGAAGCTGGTAGTCTACAAGGCAAGTGTCCTGTTCCCTGAGGGGTCTGCATTCTCCTGCAGTCTCCGGCTGTAGGTGAAGGATGGAATGTAAGCGGAAAAAAACAAAAACGAAGAAAAGAATTGTTTTTTTAAACTAACAAAGTGAATTTTAAGTTATTTGATAAAAGTCATCATCCGCAAACAACCTTTGACAACAACAGAACTGACAGCCAGGAACATGTTGGAAATCTTTACAGGACAAGCTCCATGTTTGGACATGAAGCCTTTTAACAAAGATGGACTTTTTCTGTGGCTCCATCATGGCAGATTTGATCATCTGGCAGAGGAAGCTGCTTGGAAGCTTGATAGACCTCAAGTGTTTCCCTGCGGAGATATTCTTGGCATGTTTTAACGGGAGATCGCCTGGCAGGTAACCAAAGCACAACACGCTCCATCTGGCCTCAGAGAGCCCTGACAGCGTGCAGTCTGCCCACAGGGAGACGCTTGTCTGTTCTTGAGAGCTTCACCTGCTAGCACCAGCTTCAAATGAAGAGACAGATTTTGATGGTAAACTTCTGATTAGACTCACAGAGTGAGTGAATTACTCAAGAAATCAGAAATGTCTCTTAAAGTTGTGTTATCCATTATAGAAATAGAAAGGATGAGAGTTTAAAAATATTATTTCCCTTTAAATAAAAAAAAAAAAATTATTTGAATGCATATTTGAAAAAAATAGGCAAATGTAACAATAGTATAAAGTTTGTCTGAAATCCAGTTCTAAAATAAATTTGTATCCAATCCTCACTGGACTCTGGGTCCTGATCGATTAGGATCTGAAGAATTCTGCAGGATCTATTAAAGACTACTAAAAAAAAAAAATAAAAAAAAGTTGCAAATTTGCAACTTTTCATGAAATGACATGCAGGCTTTTTTAACTATTGGTCAAGATATGTAAAGAACGACACCATTTTGGAAATGTGTAAAAACAATGAGACATGTCTTAGCAGAACCAGTAAAATAACAATGAAATGCATAATTTTGGTCCAATTTTAAAAAGTAAAATACTCTGATCATCAGAAAAATAATTCCAGTTCATGGTAATAATGTTTTTATACAAAGTGGAAAAAATGAATGGCATTTCAAACTTTTTTTGTGAATAAATCTGTTGTTTCATGGTTGTGATTTTATTTTAATTTACACACAGAGATTAACACAAACTGTCAGACTCTTTGGTCCGTGTTTATAAACTGATTGGTGGGTGACCGACATCACCGCAGACCGGGCGCTAGAGGCCCATGGGTCATGGACCGCTAGCACCCGGATCAGCGCTACATGAACTGATCCGACTGAGAACAGTGCACCCGGTTGACTACTGCCGGTCCCGATGGTCCTGCAGACGGGAGAGAGGACTCCATTCATGATGAGGAGCGCAGTGGTCGCAAAGCCGCGGGATAAATCCATCCAGGGGGCAGCGACGCTGAACTGCAGGTTCCCGTTCTGATCCACCCAGCCTCGATCAGAAGGACTTTCATACGACACATTTCCCGGTCCATCCACCGGACAGGGATTCAGCGCGGATGGACTCTTTCTTCTTCACTACTGAGGAAATCCTAGTTAGTTTATTCTTCTCCACTTAGTAATCTGATTACCAGCAGGTCGTCTGGTCCGATCTAAGGTCTAACACACAAAGAAATACGAAACAAACAGATCAGTGATAGCTGCCAATGACTTTGAATAGACTGCAAGGTCAGCCTAAACGTTCATTATATGGAGTAAACTCCCTCCAATCTGTTAAAATGTTTTCTAGAACTTCTCCTTTATCAGCTGACGACAATAATTTACTAGTGAAAAGTCACATTCTTGTTTTTCCAGCCCTGTTTACCTCTTAACTATTTGAATGTAGCGTCCAACGTACGCAACAAGCTATCCGGTTCATCACGAGCAGACGTGTGCCTCCAGCTCTCCGTAACTTTCGAGCTTTTCAAGTCTTTTAAAGTCGTCTGCAAGCGACTTTGATCACCGGGCTGCTGCAACACAGCTACCACAACGAGGAGAGCTGATCATGGCACTGAAGAAAAATATTGAAGCCGATCTGGCTGAGCTGAAGACCGCAATGGCTAACATCCAATCCCAGCTAGCTCCTGCTTTGCTACAGGAAGCTAGGCTAACAGCTGTGCTTCAGCTGGAGGCTAAACTAACGCCGCTGCTGCATCTTGTGGAAGAATTCCGCCAAGAAAAGGCACGCAACGAACAACGAGACAATCGCCAAGATCTGATGGAAAGAAGGATGCATGACTTGGACCAACAAGCACGGATGAATAATGTGATTCTCACGGGACTCCAACTACAGCCCAGGGCGCGCCTGGTGCTACCGGCGCTAGCATGGATGCTAACGGAGCTACTGATGCGACCGTGGAGGATCAAGTAAAAATGTTTTAATGTCTAAAGGAATCTTCTTGGACCTGGACACGGTCGAAGTCTGCCATCCGCTTCCCCGGAGAAAACCAGGATAAACCAGCGATCCTGATCAGTTCGTGAATCGAAAGCATTAAGACTGCTCTGATGAAAACAACGTAAACAACTTAAGGACACTAAAGTGTACCTTAACGAGCATTTATGCAAATATAACGCTGATCTGGCAAAGCACGTAAGGATCTTACGATCCAAACGACAGATCCAGTCAACTTGATTATGAACGCCAGAATCTTTGTCAAACCACTCGGACCACTGGACCTGACGAAGCCTCTGGAAATAAAATCCATGAAAGACTTGTTAACTGTGGGATTACGCATGTTTGAACCTCTAATTCAAGCAAAATTGAATTGTGGACTCATGAAACCGTCGGAACCGTTGAATACGAACTCTGACCCAATTCTGAAGAAACTCGAGCAACAATCCCTGAAAGAAGACCTTCACAGTCTCTCAGTCAAAACAACGAAGATGGTTTACGTGCCTTAAACCTGTTCCCAAACAAAGATGTAGCTCTGGTCTGAATACAATCTGCTCAAACTGTCTTTTAATGAGAATATTTTTGAAAGTTTTCCATTAATAAATCATGATTTTTTACTTAGCACTTTTTCATAATAATAATCGATCTTTGATAAATGCAATCTGCTCAAATTGTCTTTTTTTAATATAAGAATATTTTTTTTTTTCCTGCAGTAACAAATGAAGTTGATTACTACTGATATTTTTGAATCTTTAATGAGAATGTTTAGATTACTGTTGATGAATATTAAAATGATTGTCTATGGATGTTTTGAAATTCTATTACATCACTGATATTATTGATCTTTCATCACCTGAAACTATATTGATATTTGATTTTAAATCCTGAACCGGATATTGATTATTCATGTAGAGAAAATGGTATGGTCGAGTCGGGGTGGGATTATATAAGTTCGCTTCCTTCCACCCCCTTTCAAGCGATCTATTTGTGATTTATTATGCGATGTTATTCCATGTATTATAACCTGATTGCTTGAAATAAACCATTTCATTCATTCATTCATTCATTCATTCATTCATTCATTCATCATGTCATCTCTAGGGATATACCTCGTTGCTAAAAAAACACAATTTTCACTGTGGTGGATCTTAATTTAGCATATCATCAAGATCTGCCCCAGCTTTAGAATGGTTTGTGCTATTGTCTTTAAGATGATATTTAACTTAGAAAGTATGTTTCATGAATTACTTCACATAAAAAACATTTTCCTTCTTCAAACACTCAATTATCAATGCTGGTCAGATGTTTAGAGAAGCTAATAGAATGTCATCTCTATTGAACTTCCTTTGTAATGCTAAGCTAGTGACTAACGTGTTAGTTTGTGTTACCTTCTCTAAGATAATGACATTCTTAGAGAGACTTTCACTGCTAGTCTTTAGCTTTGAGAGGCTACAGCTCTTCCAATCGTGTACCACAGATTAGCATGGTGGTGCTATTCTCTTTAACTAATGATTTAATCTTTAAATGTATAAATTAATATGACACTCCGTTTAAAGACTGGAGGCATGCCTGTACCATCCATATTTGCTTAAAATCCACTCATACGGGCAGAAAGGCCTGTCCTGGTCAGTTACGGAGAGAGAAAAATGGATCCAGACAGAGCAGAACATCATCAGGACGTGTTGAGTTTTCACTGAGCTGTGACTGACAGGTCATGAGAAATGAGTGGCATGCTTTATCTTTACTTCCATGCTTAGTGGGGAGAGAAGAGAAGGAGGAAAAGAAAAAGAAGACTTGGTGAGTCATTAAACACAGCAAATGAAACGCTGATACATTCAGAATCATTTCAGCTCAATCCCCACCATGTGGAATAGAGAGGCAAGCGTGGCGCGTGAGATAATAGCAAATTGCATACATTTTAATGGGCTTGACAGGAAGGGATCAGAGGGTATTAATCCATAGCTTTGGCCTATCCTGCTAATGTGGCTCTTTAGCGAGCCATTATAACCTCATTCAGACGCGGACAAATGGAAAATAAATGGGCAATGAACGCTTTCCTTATTAACCGTATGTTACGAGCCGTCAAATGTGTTCTCTTTTAATTTAGGTCATAGGTGGTGTAAAACGCTTCACATTTGTTATCTTACTTCATTGAAGCATCCTTAGTGGTGAGGCATGTCAGGATATGACTCAATTCCACTAATTGTTGGGTCGCAAACTCTCCATCAAAATCATCATTTTAAAACAGGTCGAACCATCCGTCACAAACGGCTGGATCCAAGCAGTGAAGCACAGCTAAAAGTCCACAATGCTAAATAAGGGTCAGGCAGGCAGAGGTCAAGCATGAGGGCTTAAAGAATAACCAGAGTGGTCAGAGTCCAGACAAGGGTCGGGGCAGGTGGCAAACAATCAGTTATTGATCGTACGGCAACACAGATACCATAGAAACGGTATCGCTTTAGGAAATGTCACATGACTGATACGGTGACTGTCTGTGTGTCACTGATGAACCAAACTATGCTTTTAAGGAAGTATATCAACCGCTAGATTTCATGGGTTTCCACCCAATTTGTAGTTTTGGGGGGAAATTTTGCTTTGGTGGGTTTGTATCAATTTGACATGTTTGAGTTAAAAAATCTTTTATTTTGAAAAAAATCCTGTTACATTCCTTTCACTTGGGTGTGAAATCAGTTCAGCGGTTACTTTAACAGAGCAGGACCATTTCTCGGATGCACGCCCACCAAGATCCTCGCACTCACGCAGCCCCATTGTCCCCACCCACATGACTTTATATTTTACTGAATATCTCCTAAAGATCTTAAATGTGGTGTTTCAACTAAGTTTATGAAATCATTTCTGAATAGTTTAAGTAATGCTTAAGGCTTTTTGAAATTTTTTTTACAGACTTTTTTTTAAAAAAGTGGTATTCAGTACCATAACTTTTTAGCCATTTTGTAGTTGGTCATTTGAAAATAAATTCAAATCTAGCATCTGACATAATAAATTTCCACCCTTCAAGTTATCAAGAATTGTTGTTTTTAAAGGACTAAATTCACATCTTTTATAAAAGTTTTCATCGTAAAAAGCCATTCGACGGAGGTGTTTTCTTTACCAAAGATTTTGGAAGATTTTTGAAAAAATGGTGTTTACCTTGGAATCGCATACACCACACATGAATGAGTGGACCAATCTTTTTTATACATCTTGGGTAATGGATCATTAGGTGATGTTTGGAAATTAATTTTCAATCAGGGAACAAAGTTTTGAACATGTTGTGGTGATCACAAATCAGATGTTTCAAATAGCATATCATGCCATCAGTGAGGACAGCTGAAAACACAACATCAACAATCTGTAACAAAAGAAGCAGAAAGTTCCAGTATTTATTGTCTCTGTCAACTATGTCACCAAAGATATGGGGAGTATTACAGAGAGTACACCACGACTGAATAGCATTTAAACCTAAGTGCTTGCTGTTGTCATCCATTCTCAATCTACTTGGTTTGTTTTTACGTTCCAGGTAACCATAATTAAAACTGTTTATCCGGTCAACTAATGTGTTAATAGAGATATACCCATTTTTAATCAGGTACTGATAAACCGGCTTAAGCTCATACTGTACTACCCCTTCTAACAAGTCATGCATTATATCAACAGCATAGCTGTCACTGCTGTGAAAATATTCCAATGAATTGAGCACACAGTATTTTTAAAACCATAAATAGAAGGAAGAGCAGGATCTTCCTTAAGAGCATTACAATGTTCAACAAGAAGATCTCTAGAACGCAGAACGAGGCTAGGAATATTTTCAGTAAATATTGACTGAATTTCTTCTTTGTTTGTTAGACAGAACCTACACCAGTGGGTTGAACTAAACGATTCAACAAAACCTAACAAGCTATTTAAAGCGAGGTTATCCCCTGTAACCTGAATTACAGTTCCAAACTATGGTCCTTTTTAGAATGGAAGTTGGATTCCTTTTGTTTCTAAAATTTTTAAATCATCAACTAAAGGTTTAAGTATTTCTTCAAAACCATAATTTTTTCAAATCTTAAGTGTAGAAAAGAATTGCTAGATATATGTTCATCAACAGAGTTTAATTTTGGTGTGAGGTTTTTAATGGTGAAATAAACACAACCAAGTTTATGGATGTTCTTCTTTGACCCCAACGGACAAACCATTTTAAAATCCTCATAATATAGTAAAATCTGTAAAGCATAGTTCTGTTCTGAATATAAAGAACTTATGTCAGTTTATGTTCCAGTTTCCCTGCATTTCTCTTGTAGGAAACCTTCCTGTATTTCACTATTTATAAAAATTGAATTTAATGTGCCTAAAATTGGTAAACAACCGGGACTGACCGACAGCGCCTGGAGCTCGCCAACACGTTTGGCAGAGGGCATAGCCAGCAAGAAGGCCGTTTTAAAACAGAGCCACTTGAGGTCGGCCGATGGAAGAGGCTCAAACGGCGGCAAGCGGAGCGCAGCCAGGACAAGGGACAGGTCCCATAGAGGAGCCACCAAGCGACGGGGGGGATGTAGTCAGCGAGCACCGTGAAGGAACTGAGAGACCAGGTGGCAACGGCCAACGGTGACGCCATCCATCCCGACATGCCGACAGGAAATAGTGGCCATGTACACCCGCAGAGTGGAGGGTAAGCGACCCTGGTCGACCAAGTCCTGGAGGAAGCGCAAAATGGAGGAGGCCTCGCAGGACTCTACCACAAGATTCATCCGGCGACACCATCTGTCAAAAAGACGCCACCGGTTTGCATAAAGGCACCTAGTGAAGGGGGCCTGGGCATTCAGCATCGTTTGCCAGACATCAGCGTCCAAGGCAGCAGGAGCTACCTCGGCCCCTGCAGCAGCCAGGCATGCAGCTGGAGGCGACAGGGTTCCGGATGGAGAACCTGACCCCCAGCTGAGACAGCAAATCCCGCCTGTCGGGGAGGCGAACTGGCAAGGAGCAACAGAGCCTGCGTAGCAATGGAAACCAGATCCGCGCCGGCCAGAAGGGAGCCACCAATAGGAGCCGGTGACCCATCCAGAGAACTTGCAGGAGGGTGGGACAAATCAGAGGGAGTGGAGAGAAGACATACAGAAGGCATCCGGCCAGTTGTGGGCTCATGCGTCCTGACCCAGAGGCCCCGAGTCGTCCACGAGGGAGAACCACAGGGGGCATTGTATGGTCTCCGCCGATGCAAACAGATCCACCTCCGCCCTGCCCAGGGTGGACCAGAGGAGCTCCACCACCTCTCGTTGGAGATGCCACTCGCCCGGCGGAAGCCTGCGCCGGGACAAGAAATCGGCCACCCTGTTTGCAGAGCCCGGAATATAGGTAGCCCTGAAGCTGGCAAAGTGAGGTGCAGCCCACGTGAGTAGGCGAGTCGCCACCCACAAGAGACGAATCGACCGTGTCCCTCCTAGGTGGTTGATGTGAGACACCACTGAGATGTTGTCGGAGCGCACCAGAACATGGCAGCCACGCAGCATCGGCAGAAAATGCCGCAGTCCCAAATGGACGACCATTAGTTCCAGCACGTTGATGTGTACCACCAGAGACCTCGTACCATCTGGCCGCACTATGTCGTGCCCCAATCCACGGCAGAGGCATCCGTGTGTACAACCTCCCGCCGGGACGGCAAACAACCTAGAGGCACCCCCCTAACGATCCAAGATCTTTCCGTCCAAAGGGACAGAGATCGCAGGACATGGGGTGGAATAACCAGCATGCGTCGCCGGTGCGCCTGCCATGCAGGATTCAGGCGCAGCCCAGCCAGCCACATCTGGTAAGGCCAAAGTGTGAGCAGACCCAGAGGAACCACTGTGGACACCGCTGTCAACATCCCCAGAAGTCGAAGGTGTAGGAGGAGGGGCAAGCGCAGGCAGACACGCAGCCTCCCGAACAAGGCGAGGACATCGACCACCCGACAAGGGGAGGGGCATGCCGTCATGGCCACAGACTAGAGAGACACATCGAGGAAAACCGTGGCCAGGGTTGGAACTAGGTTGCTCTTTGCGAGGTTGACGCAAAAGCCCAATTGTCCCACATGGTCCAGTACATGTTGAACATCTCAAATCACCTCTGCCAAGATGGGGCGCAGATCAGCCAGTCGTCCAGGTACGGAAGAATCCTCAACCCTTGAGACTGCAGGGGGACAGGGCGGCCGCGACTACGCGGGAATATACACGCGGGGACAGGGACAGACCGAAGGGAAGAACCCTGAACTGGTAATGGTGCCCTTCGAAGACAAAGCGCAGGAACCGCCAGTGGGCACGTGCAATTGGGACATGAAAATAGGCCTCGCTGAGGTAGATGGAAACAAACCAATCGCCCGGGGCGATTGCCTGGAGCATCTCCGTGAGTCACAGCATCCGAAACGGGATGCGCTTCAGAAAAATGTTCAGGGCACGGAGGTCGAGAACCAGACGCAGATCGCCGGTCTTCTTTGGAACAAGAAAGTAACGCGAATAAAACCCTTCTGGATCCAGCCGGGGTTCCACAGGAACAATAGCGCCCTTGGCCAGAAGAGAGGAAACCTCCTGGCGCAGAGCATCCACCTCCGGTTCTTCCGGATGGGCCCGAAGTGGGTGGACGGCGGCGAAATTGAAGGCGGTAACCTCGAAGAAGCGTAGATAGCACCCAGGCATCCCTGCAGTGCCCAGAAGTGGAGCTGCTCCGGGGTAAAGACACCCACCGTCCGACCACCCATGTCACCTCCGCTCCTCGCGCCCTCTGGAGGGCCGGGGGGGGCGACGTCGAAACGGCACAGAAGCTGAAGAACGGTCCCGAGGTCGGTCACCAAGAAGGGCAGCAGGAGCTGTAGCTGAGCGGCGAGGCTCCACAAACGGAGTGGCTGCTGCAGCAGACCGCAGACCGTGACCAATAGGAGCAGTCGAGGAAGAACACTGTGAAACAGGGCGCCGATGGAGTCCCGCCAACTGGCTCCATGTCTGAGAAGCCAGGGCAATCCGCTCCAGACTCAAGGGCCGCAGCGCCAAATAGCTCACCGGGGACCACCAGAACACTGCGTAGAACCCGCCGGCAAATCTCAGTCAAGGGTGACTGTGCCAGCCATACCTGACGGCGAGCTGACGTCAGTGTGGAAAGTAGACGACCGAGCTCACAGGACATCAGGGCGAAGGCCTGCAGAGAGGCGGCCAGACCCAACAGCAGGTGGGACAGGGAATTCCCGAGCCCCCCATCCGAGCCCCGGCATCATATGCCCGGCAGAGCAGGTCGTCAGTGACGTGGCACTGAGGTGGCAGGCATCAAATATCGGGCCACAAAGCTTCATCAGGGGCCACAATAAGGGAAGCCACTGCAGGCTCCACGGGGGGCATCCGTCCTAGACCATAACATGGGGCCTCATGCACTGCCGCCAGAGCACGCCCATCAGACGTCAAACATGCAAACGCCCTTGTGTCGGTCCAGCAGGCGTGCAACTCCCAAATATATTCCTCTGACGGAGGGACAGCAAAGGAGGAGGACCCACCCTGCCGACGGAAGAAGGCGCTGGAGGGCCCCGGCTGAGGAGGGGGAACATCCAGCTGGAGTCGAGCCAACACAGCACGCACAACGGAAGCCGCGGACGCATCATCCTCACCTCGCAAACCCGCTGAGACATGGGATCCATTGTCCGAGGCTGGCAGCCTCAAAGTCATCCCGTAACAGGGAGTCTGAGGCAACCACCGAGAGGACATCTGCATCGGGATCCGCAGGAGCGGACATAGACGAGGACCCGGCACCATCTCGGTCACTCTGCAACGCCAGCAGGAGAGACTTCATCTGAGCCAATTCAGATGACAGCCGTACCTGAGGTAACTCGGCAGATCCAGGAGATGCGCCCCTCAAAGCCCGCTATACGGCGTCCAAGCGCTCAGCTCTCACGGAAAGGGGCAAGACGCTCCAGTCAGGGCAAGTGTCAGTAGTCAGACCAGCGTGGAGGTGTTTGACACCCAAGCAAGTGGGGCACAGGTCATGCCTGTCGCCATGCGTCATGGGGACGTGACAGTCCCCACAGCAAAAAGACGCCAACAAGACCGACCTGTGTCCAGCAGGGCACTAAAGGCGAGAACAGCCAAGTCCCAGTGAAAAACAACCACGTCCCAACTCACGACCGAGAACGTCACTGAGTGGAGATGGAAGGAGTAGGTGCATTCACACACAGTAGCAACAGCAGTGAGCCCACGGCAGAGAACACACATACAGTATACTCTGTCTTACTCCGGCTAACCTTCATTCTTCTCCTTTCCAGGGCAAAACTCCACCTCTCTAGCTCCTCCTCCATCTGTTCTCTGCTCTCACTACAAATCCCAATTTCATCTGCAAACATCATAGTCCATGGTGAATCCTGTCTAATTGGAAAATAAAACAAAATTTTTGTGCAACTCAAAATGTTAACTGTACTTTCATTCATCAGTGCACATTAGAAGAATGAAATATAGACAATTCATCAAAGTATATCAGCAGGTACTTAGCGTTCTGATAGTTTTCTACAGGTTGTTTCACTGTGCTAAATAGAATGATTTTAGAAAATATAGGTCATGTTTTTAGTGTGCCACCCAAAGATTTAAAGTGGCCCCCCAGCAGCCACCCCCAGGAAAGATTTCTGGATGCGCCGCTGGATTGGATTGGTTTAGCGCTTTTCATTTTAAAAACACATCAAGACCTGCCCCGTCCTCTTCCCGGGAGAAAGGAGACGGATAAAACCTATGATCAGCATCAGGTTTGTGTATCATAAACTCAAACAAGCTCTGATAAAGCAAATCTGAAAGGATCTGCTGTTTATCTGAGTGACCATCCGACCAGAAGGAATGCTGAAAGTGCCACAAAAAAAGCTGGGATTTTTAAGAATCGGCAAAAAATTCAAAACATCTTGTTGAGAAAATGCAAAATATTTGAGCAAACTAATATGTTAATAAACAAATAAGCTAAATACAACTTCATGGATATTACAGTGTTCTAACCTGCACACAACTTTGCAGACATTAAAGCCACTTTATAAACTCTGTCAAACTCAGAAGGATGGCTGTCAATCAGACAGGTGTGGCATCATATCCATGTCTTTAAACTGCTTTTAGTTGCATTTTGATGATTCATAACAATCAAGAACCTGGAGTTTTGTATTAGATTTTGCAGTTGTATTGATTGTCTTTAATTTGTCTGTTAAAAGAATATCGCATTTAAATTGACAGACAGTAAATGGGAAATCAAATCAATTAAAACAGTAGAAAACTCTCTGCTTGCCCTTTTGAATTTCATATGACTCATAAATACAAAGAAATTCAGTTTTAGTGGTGTTAAAAGCGAAAAAACGACATAGCTGCATTTTCTGTTTATGCTATAATAATATATTAAGGCACTAATTACTTTTAACAGTTCATTTAACAAAGATAAGAACTTCTATCCGGCTTTAACGAGACGGAAAGATTTTTGTGTTGGATGTTGACATCTTTGCTTCCTTGATTTTTAATTAAGTCGTGATCAAGCACCAGTGAGTCTGAACTGAATTTTTTTTCAAACTAATTAACAAATAAGGAGAAAAATCAAGGTTAAAAACCCATGGATGTGCGAACCCCTTTGTGGGGGTAAAAACTAAACCTGAAACGCTCCAGAGTCATTTATGTTTCCCCAAAAGCAAAAAAAGAAAAAAACGGAGATCCTTAGAGGCAGAGCGGTTTACTTCCAAACATGCTTGAAGCAAAAGCCTCGGCTCCGGCTTCGCAGCGCAGAGGTAATCACAGGTTATTAACATTTATATTGAAAGATGAAGCCCCGTTAGAAAGCGGCTGGTGAATTAAATTTGGTTAGTCTGCGGCGCGGGGTGCTCTCCTCACAGCTGTTTAGAATTGTGTAAAAGAATACAAACTTTGCTGCAACATGGCAGTTCATTTTAACGAGTCAATATCGGCACCCGGGGGAAATTTCAGTGTAGCTCTTTATGAGGCAGAATTCACTTTCTCTGATATGCAGCATTACTGGCTTTTCACAAACCTGTTGAAGCGACAGCATTTTGTCATTCAGGTCGGTGTCATGTTAATATTTTATGATAACGGCGCAAACGCAGATCGCAGCACGGTGATGGAATAATGCATGAGCTCCCAGGAAACTGCCTTTCACACGCCACGTAGCTGTAAATGTTTCCAATAATGTCGTTTTTGCACCGCTGAGATCCACTCCACCTCCATCCACTCCACCTCCATCCATTTTTGTCAATAAAATCAATTAAGACAATCCCACTGCCAACATGTTGTTTGGTTCATTTTGTGCCATAAATGATTTTTTCTATTTCAAGTTTCTATTTGTTACCAGTAAGAGTCATACACGAATACCCTTTAAACCTTGATTAATGAATTAATCCAAAAAAATATATATGTTTTCTGTGGTTTCAACATGTTTTTGTGGAACAGAAAATTAAGCTCAAAATTGCATTTCTGAGAATGTCTTTGTTCAAATCGTTGTAACCTCGCGCTGCAGCTCCCGCAGAGCTCCGCATCCAGGAGAAGGGAGACGAACACGGGACTGATTGATTCTGTGGAGGTCCCCCTCAGCCCAGTCCCCCCAAAACACACACTGCAGTCAGGAGTGATCAGTGAGTCCCGCTACCGGGCCGGAAAAGCACCTTATGCAAAATATTTGCTCGTCCTACGAAGTTTAAACATAGTGTTCTTATTAAGCTTATTACGACCCACCACGGAGACATTTTATTCCAGCAAAAGGACGTTTGCCTGTATTTAACTCAATAAAATGGCGCGTTGAACGGGCTAGAATGGTGTTTTGGTCATGCGGTTGATACGCGATAAAACTCTGTTTTTTACACTCGTCTTGAGACAACTTCAGACTATGAGAGTACAGACTGAACAGCCATTTTCTGATCGTAATTGTTGCCATTCTCAGAGCCAGAGAAGGCATCGGAACTGAAGTTTACCACCCTCATTGATTTTGATTTGTCCTCGTGTTAGCCCCGCCCCAACACGCCCCAACGGGGGCCAAAAGTTTTGAAACTGAAACTTTGACATTCGAAAGCGAAAAAAAAAGATTTGAAACTGAAAAAAGGTTTTGAAATTGAAATTTTGAGTTTTTAAACCTATTTTTTCAGCCAAACATTAATATTTTTTTCAAAATATTTTATTTCTGTTTCAAATAATATTGGCCCCGATTTAGCTCCATACAAACTCCCTATTCTGCCCCATTCAGATGTATCCACTTGCAGACAAATAGATCCATGAATGTCGTTGTTTTCCTCGTCTGATCTGGAATCTGGATCTAAACTGAAGAGCTGGATAACTCTGATATTGATCATCCTTTTTGTTGCACTGATAATGTTAGGTTGGGGTTGTGAGAAATTCCAGTCCTAATGAGCTCCATTATTTTGTTCATCATAACAGTAAAGGACAGCAGCAATTCCATCAAAACGAGAGCTTGAGTATGATGCATTGCTTGTAAAGTTTATTTACGTCTACACGACAAAGATCAGGCTTTTCATATCCAACCTTGAGCTGAATGCTGCAGATCGAGCAAATGTGTGTTTATGAAAGCAGTAACACATATCCATTTTGTGGTTCTCTGAAAGCTAGATTCATTTAGTATTTTTAATCCAATAAATAGTATCAAGCAAGGTTGAGGGCAGTTGGTCAAACTTGTTCCCAGTGCATGATGGGAATCCCTAATTCACCATTTTTGTCTGAGTCAAAAATTCTAAGTTATGGTCAAAATTAATCTATGCTTTTTGCAGATGATGTTGTTCTGTTAGCTTTTATTAAACTGCAACCTTCAATGTACAATGGGACGATTAAAAATGAGCTCTAAATGAGGATCGGTATGTAGCTTGTGCTCTCTGGATAGGTAGAGATCTTCTACCCAAAGAGCTCTAATGAATACATAAACCCTTCTACCAGTTTTTGAGCATTTAACAGAATTCTAGCAGAAAAGTGCTGCTGATATACAAAACTTGACAGCAGTAAGATGCTAACAGATTCATCGTAAATCAACTGATTTATGTAAATATTATAAAACAGTTTTGCAGTTACAATATTAAAGGCCGGTCCAAGTGTGACTAAATAAACGCCTGCTACTGAGCAGTGCAGCTGAAGTTTTCCACATTCCTTGTATTTCTTCAAGATAATAAATTAAATATGTGTACAAACAAACAAGGCAGCTAGAATGAATGTCAAATCTTTTCACATTTTACTTTGATAAAGTTGTTTTTTCACATCAGAATAATCCAAAGGGAAGATAATTTGAACATTGTACGGTCACTGTAACTGTTTCCACACATTTGACTGAAATGATGGTTGATCAGTTTTTGCTGCATCACATGTGTGTTGTCTGGTCGTTTATATGTTATGGTGAAATAGACCTACCATTTCTCAATCCAAATAGTATTTTCTAATAAAAATACATTTTACTTATTTCATTTTGAAACCATTCTAATGGTATGGGTCGAATTCTCATTACAACTTGACAACACATTGATCTGGTTGGATCATATCAATCAATTAATTTCCTAATTATTACACTTTTGCTATAAGTAACTCTCCTAAACCCATGGATTCAGGTTAAGTGACTTGTTTTGAGCACAAGGATCCTCCAAATAAATCCTTGATTTTTGCTGTAAGACCGATATGATTTTCCAGAATAAAGTTCTTGAATTGCAAATAAATAACTGCTTTTATGACGCTATGATCATGTGTACTTTACTCAAGATTGGACATCTTTGTTTTCTACTTCAGGATTAAGGGGGATCCAAGAATTTTCTTAATTTCACAGCAACTTTTAGATCTTCAGAGGTAAATTTGGGCAACTAAAAAGAGAACGTTTGTCTCATTTTTTTGTTTCTATGATTCCTAGTTCAATTCAATTTTATTTATATAGCCCAAAATCACAAAGAATTTTGCCTCATTGGGCTTCATGCAGGTAATTTTACAGTTGCAAAAAATAGTCATGAACAAGAAAGATCACTAAAGACTAAACAGACTAAATAAACTGATATCCCTGCTCTTAGACCCTCCCTCTCGGTAAGAAAAACTCCTAAAAAAACCTGAATCAGGAAAAACGAAGAAACCTTATGATCCCACATGAGGGAGAGATCCCATCCCAGGACGAACAGGAGATACCAGAACTGGTAAGGGAAAATTAGCTTCTAAAACTAGGTATTTGAATAGAATTCATTCAGATAAAGCTGCAGATAGAGCTGAGGGATGAGTGGTGATGAAGTCCTCAGTCAGACGAAGCAGAAGTGCAGTCCACGACCAGGAGCAGGAGCGTGGGGGATCCACCTGGGATCTGAAATCACTCCCGCTCCCCAGAGGGGAAAGAGAGAGAAGAACAACATGTGAATCGAACTGCACCAACAAAAACATGGAGAACTTAATACAATGAATAATAAAGAGTAAGAGAGAGAGGAAGAAATAAGAACAGAGAACAGAACCCCAGAGCTGATGTGGAGAATAACATGATAGAAAATCTAGCAGAACGCCTGTCCAAAGAGGAATGTTTTAAGGCTAATTTTGAAGGTAGAAACTGTGCTGGCCTCTCTGACATGAGCTGGGAGCTTATTCCAGAGAACAGGGGCTTGATGGCTGAAGGTTCTACCTCCAGTTGGATCCCATACCCGTCCGACTCATATCTTCGGCTCAAACCAGCATGGATTAATGTGACAAAACAGTTAAAGTAGTGTGGATGATTAGTCAAGACGTTGCTTCTCACCTTTTTGGGATTTCTTTTCATGTAGGAGTTGGCCCGAGGGTGCGAACTGCACCCCCCAAAAATCATTAGTGGCTTTCTCTTCCAGAGGAATTGGATATGTGCTGCTGAAAATCAGACTTGAAGTGATTCTTTTTGTAGCTTAATATGGGAGGAGAGATGCCAATGTATGAGAGGGAAAAGGGCGAAAAGGGAGAACAGAAGATAATCCAGAATCAATAAAAATCAGAGGATTTTTTCTCTTTTGCTGTAAATTATTTTTTATTTCCCTCCTAATATTCCATCTTTTTATTATTTATTTACTTTCGAGCAACTTCACAATCACATTAGATTGTATTTCACTGTTTAACATTTTTTGCTTCCATCTTAGCCTGAAATTTTTTCTTTTCTCTGAGTCTTCCTTCTATCTGACTTACTTACCCTTTAGTGTTTGCTTTAACCTGTTGCTTGCAGCATGTCCATTTAAAAAAATGTGTACTAATATTTTCTCAGAATAGACCATGACCTTTCGCTATTTTTGGTCAGACCACCTTGGTCCATTGTGCAGGTTGCCCATTTTGTCCCTGCAGACCACCCATAAGGGCAGTTGGGAGGAAGTTGGCAGGAAAGAGGTCTAGAGGAAGACCAAAGAGGAGGTTTCTGGATGCAGAGAATGAAGACATGAAGGTGGATGGAGTTAGAGGAGAGGATGATGAAGACAGACTTAGATGGAGGGAAATGATTCTCTGTGGCGACCCCTGATGAGAAAAGCTGAAAGGAAAAGAAGATCCTCTTTTGACATTTCTGAACAAATTTAATTGATGGAAATATCAGATATTTATCCTTTTCTTTTCTTGTCAACAAACAACTGGGGAAGTGGTTCAGGCAAATGTTTTCAAAGTGAGTTCACAAAGACAGAAGGTGTTTTTTCACCAGGTTAATGGTGGCTGACCTCTTGAGTGTGTGTCCGTCTTTTCATTTCTGTAATTAGCAGTTTAATGTAGCCTGCAATCTCCAGCAACAGCCAATTTCCTTCACTGTCTGGCTTGGATCATGGCGCATTCTTGATTGGGTCAGTTTGGTCTAAGAAATAATTATATTACGTTGATTAAGATTGTGTGGGGGTTGTTCTGGAGTTTTAATCTTTTTATTTTTCACTTGGCTCAATTTTTAAAAAGTAAAATAACTTAAATATTGATGGTTTAAAGAATGATTTACCTTCAGTCACTGTTTAGACAGGTGACACACTGTTTTCTGTGCAGGCTCCTACTGGAAGGTTATAAGGAAAAGGTTGGGAGTTCATAAGTAACTGATTTATTCACTATCCCTTGACCGAAAATTAAGTATCCCATCTGTCACTCAAACACCTAAAAAAATATCATTTATCACAATAGTTAAGCTCTAAAAATAGCCCACAATAGACAAAATCTGTGAAGTATTTTGGAATAATGTTAGATGTTTAAAACTCTACTCCTGATCTGTTTTACTCCATTTTCAACAGCTATGGCTATCAAGATAATTTTCCCATTATTCTAAAAAGTTCTATTTTATTTTAGTTAAATAAATAAACTTTAACAGACATGCACAGTTTGATTAATCGATGTTCCCGGTCTCAATGTATAATCCTGTGACGTATTTTTGACAGTTTGTTTACAGGAAAAATTTGTATTCAAAACAAAGAAAAGTTGTATTCTAAATACACAATGTTAAATGTAAAACTAAATGTTGTATTCACAATTTTTTGGCCAAGTTGTGAACAAAATATTCATTTGTGCAAAACTTTGTATTCATGAATATGAGTTTGTCGTTTTGATTTAAGTTTTTTTTTAAGCTATCTTACCTCATACTAATCCTCCAGAGCTTTATATATTTTAGAAATAACTTTCCAGATTATCTGAGATTTATATGCTTAAATCATATTTTAATCAACCCAGGCGGGATGTTTTAAAATCTACTTTTTTAAATTCTTGTCCAAGGTAGTGTTGAGGTTACAGACTTCAGTGGAGGTCAAAGTTATTCCAACCATATAAGTCTTTTAAAATGTATCACTACCTCTTTATTATTTATCTCCAGATTTTCCACAGTTTGATTTTTTATTTCATTTGTTTGGCATAAAGTCAACATCATAAGCACTTATTCTCAAAAATCTCTGTCCTCTCAGATTTTGTTTCTTAACCATATCATTCCAGATTTTAAGAGGCACATCAAAGCATGACTTTGTACCTTTTGTAGGGTCTTCTTTCAATTACAATTGCATACTAATACCTGAAACGTGAACCCTTCTACAGGTCTCAAATCAACGTTTGAGTTTGTAGTCTAACCCTAATGCTGCTGTTTTTGCAAAGTTGCCATGGGAACTGATTAAAATAGAGCACAGGTTTGTGAGTCCCTCACTATGCCTCTTCTGGGGGAATCTTCACGAAGTATAATATGGTCCCTCTGGGTTTAATGTTGGAGTTTGACCCAGAAGGTCCCCTTCATTAAAACCAGATCATGTTGACAAAAGAGTTTTCACCACATCCTGGTGTCACAAGTGTCAGCAGACTTTAATGGGATTTCTCAAAAGCAAATGTTCATCCAGATTCACAGACCTTCTTATTTTTTTTTCCATCATGACATATTTAAAGGGTCAGAGTCATGGATGTGATCATAATCCAAAAAGAAACCAAGATATCTGCCAAGGCTCCCAAGTTTATGAGCACATTGAGGGGGGAGTTTCAAACCTCCTGGTTCCTGCGTTCTGATTGACCATTTGACTGAGGATGGTAACCGGATGTGTGGCTGATGTTGATGCCCAGGCCATTACACATTCACAAGAGCTGCAATGGGACATTATGACTACACCCCTGTTGTCGTACCCAGCCAATTGGGTGTATTTACCGCCTTTACATCGGCAACAGGTTCTCCACCTGGTGCATGGCACACCTGCAGCCAGAAACTCCGGGTATGGCGGTGTGAGGGATCGAGCGGCCAAGGGGGACAACAGAAGATTCATCCAAAAATGAAGTTTTAATTTTTCTCAAAAAAGTTAAAGAATTGCAAACTGGGCCCATAAAAGAGGTCAACAAAACATAATTAACTCAGGCAATAAACTTAACTTTAACTTAAGCAACTGACCAGACCAAATAACAGAAATGAACTGACCTGAACTAAGACACAACAGGGGAACATGTATAGTGGGCGATCAAACCACTTGACAAACATAGGGGGAACTAAAGATTTAACAAAGACAACACAAAAATACTGGTCTTTCAGAAGAAAAGCAAGCAAAAGAAAAGTACACAAAAAGGATTAACAAATTAACAACAACTTAGAGAAACAAAGTAAATAAGGATTTAAAGTCATGTTCCATGTTTCCCCTGGAGACTTCTGGAGGTGCGCCTGCCAATTGCCCAGGTGCAGCATTTAAAGGCTGTGATGGCTGCATTTTCTCCTTTGGCCCACCAGCTCCAGGAAACAGATCCCCAGCCACACCCGCAGCAACCAGCATATACAGAACTGGCAACTCAAAAACAGGTGAAATTAGTTAAACAAACCAATATAAAGAAATCAAAATATGTCTTCTACAAATAAACATAAATAAATACATATTTTAACTCAAAGAAATGTTTGTGTTTATTTGCAAATAAGTTTGAAATAATAAATGTATCAAATATGGGAAATAAAATTAATTGTGCAGTGTACTGTGGTTACCGCCCTTTTGTTGTGGGTGCGGCAGAGTATGCTGCCATCACAGGCGGGAACACGGACAATCGTCACCAATACTTTCTGGTGGCTCAATTTGTAACCCAATTTACCCCCCCACCTGCAACCACTTCCTATACCACGGCATTCCTGGTTGCACACTGCAGTTGACTTTATTACGGAACAACCGCGTTCACGAGGTAATACCACAATCCTTCTGTCATTGATTGGTTCTCCAAAGCCTGCTGGTTGATACCTCTGCCCAAGGTACTCTCAGCTCTGGAGAGCAGCTTCTCAACCATGTCGTCCCGGAAGATATCGCGTTGGACTGTGGACTTCAGTTAACCTTACGAGTGTGGCAAAAACTGTATCTGGAGATTAACGTAAACCTCATCTCCGAATACTTTATTGTCAATAGGATTCAGGTGAGCGGTATCCGGTAAATGTAGTGATTCAAAAGTCTAGAGACGGCTTCTGCCAGTGACCAGAGGGGGAGACAGAGTTCTTGCTCCTGACAATTACCAAGGAGTGAAATGTATGCACATGAATGTCTTATTTTTTAAATTTCCCTAGAATTTGGGTCAGGTGACCATTGCTTACGTCTTCCTATGTTTGGTCCAGCAGCTGCTCGATTTGTTTGTTAGTCTCAGTCAAACTAGCTTAACTGTGATTGATGCTTGGTGTCACCAACACCCAGTAATTAAAAGAGAAGAAGTGAGTGATCTAAGTGAACCGAAGTAAACTGAGAGAAAAATCCAAACGCTAAAATCTAACAAATGGATAATTAAAGAGAAAAATTGTGGGAATTGTTGTGCTCTCTTTTCCTCCCCCAGTCAAGCAGATAACTGATGAACCTTGAGCATAATTATGCTAGCAACCCTCTTTTCCTGCTCATTCTGCAGCCGGGGACACATGGGATTTTGAGAAGTCCTTTCATACAATCATTAAAGAGCTTGACCTAAATTAGTGAGGACAACTGGCTAATTCATAGATCCAATTATTAATGCCACTGCCACTTTTAGCGCTGCTTCATTTTCATTGCAGGCACGTCCCTTTATTCCTCATCTCCATTGATTTTCCTCTTTCACAACTTTCCTCTCCTCAGTGTTCCTCCTTTTTTCTTTACTCCCAAAGGGAAACTGGCTTTGGCGCTTCTGTCTTCCAGTCAAATAGGCTCAGCATTACAAAGATAAATCCCAATGACCGCCTGCAGCCCCTTCAGGCCTTAATCCAGCCGTTTGCCTATTTAGAACCATTGAGTGGTACTGCTTCACCTATGGGATTCATCCACACTTGGTGATTTATTTTTCATGCAGGATACTTATGGCTTGACAAGCAACTCCCATCTGTACTTATTTTAGATAGAAATGAGAATAAAAGCCGCAATGATGAAGCTGTAAATCTGGAAAAAATAACACTGACGTTAGTGGAAAATTCCATAAATCTTTCATACCTGCTTTATTCCTGTTTGGGTCATGGTGTTGCTATCCAGCTACTAAAAGCCAGAGTTTAGCACTGGGGTGTCCTGCATGTTTTACAACCAACCTCCCATTGAAACTTTACCAAACAAACCTGATCCAGGTAATCAGCAACAGATAGGGAAGGATTTGAGGCCGGCCCTCAAGGTCTGGAGTTTGACGTTCCTGATTTTTCAACCTATGAAGTGTGTTTTAAGTTTAAAGGGGCCGTACCATGAAAATTCTACTTTTTTAGGTTTTAAGTGCATTATATAGTTCATTTATCTCTATAAAAAAAACTCCAAAGGGGTATTTTGATGGATTTAAGAGTAATCCTCTAAAAACCTGCGCTATCAGCAGCAGCCCCTCCCATACCCACGGGTCCTATCATGCTGATGTCAGCATGATGTGAACCGCCCCCTTCAGGAAGAATCTGTGCTGCAAGCTCCGCTCCCAGACTACAACAAACACTCACTTTCTCTGCGGAGCATTCTGGGATCATCAGCAAAGCTTTATAATCTGAGTGTAGCTCATTTAAGGGCGAGAGGTTTAGGTGTTTGATTAAACTTCCAAAAGAAGATCCAGCACATCAGAAGTAGCTGGATTTTATCTTTGGAAGTGCGCAACAGACCCGCCAGCAACTCTTTGTCTGTGACCGTCACTTCACAGATGACTGTTGGATAACCTTGGCATGTATCAAAGTGGATTGGCCAAGAGATTAAATCTCAGAGCCATTCCTACAATCACACTGGATAAAGAGGCCAGACCTGTAAGTGAATCATGCGGTATACCGGAAGCATAGAACGCACAAGTTTCCACGCAGCTTGCATCTCAATAATAGACGGTCTGTGTTATTTCATTAACTGTAAGTGTGTGGATGCACGATAACAACATAGTTCGGAGGTTTGTTAGTTACAAGCACAAACCGCGGGCACTCGGAGGCATGCTGAGGAGGCTCAAGGATGACGTCATGAAATGGGTGGGACCGACAAGGAGAGAAAGGCGGAGCCTCAGAGATAGAGTCGTTTTACTTCCGGGTTTCAAACGGTCCACAAAAATGTTTAATATTTTATATATAATTAGTTTTTTACCGAAGGTAATATATAATCACAAATACAGCATATGTATATAGTTTACTATGAAAGTCATGATATGGCCCCTATAAGGGAGGAACTTGGAATGCCAGAAGAAAATAAATGCATATAGGAGAACATGCCAACTCTTCACAGAATGGACCCAGCTGAGATTGGAACCGTTGCCTTTTCCTTGTGGTGACAGTGCTAACCCAGCACCACCACAATTCCTACTTCTTAATTGGCAGTTCAACTTAACCAAAGGAGTTGAGGTATATTGCAACCATGTCCTCATGATAAAGCCTGTAACGGGGCACGCAGGTGGACTGCATGAAATATTAAGGTCATAGACCACCCGGTTTGTGCATGAACATTAACGGGCATGCTGTGGGCAAGAGGTCGTAAAGAACACTCATACAACACTCAAGAGTGAAGAACGTGAGACAGACATGTCATACAATTTAAAAAAAATTTTTAAGCCCCTAAAGAAAAAAATGTTTCTAGTTTCTAAATAACCAAAACATTTTAGAAAAATATCAATCTGGTTTTAGGGCACAACCCAGTTCAGAGACATGTGATGGAAACAACCCGGTCTCAGTGAAATGCGTACATATTCCACGACTTTGGAAATACCGAGCATAATATACGAGAAACACGGTTTTTGCGTGCATATAATACGCACGGTCGTGAACGCTTAAAATGTCTTTTCCACATTTGACACATCCCCTTGCGGACATGTGAGCATCAGAGACAGCCGCACAAACGTACAATTTGCTTTTAGAACCATAACCGTAAACGTAATCCTAACCTTAACCAGAATTTTCAAATGCGCCAGAGGTCGTCTGACCACGTCATCAAAACAAAACCAAAAAAGCGTGCATATGATATGCCGTTGCAACCCATTCTGAACAACAGCCTATCATATGCACGCAAAAAACCGTGTTTGGCGTATGTTAGCACGGTATTTCCAAGGTCCAAAGTCGTGGAATATGTACGCATTTCCCTGAGACCGGGTTGGATGGAAATTATACATTGGATCCTTCGTTCTTTTGTACTTGTGTTTCACTAAGCTGTGGTTCTCAGCAATCTGGGGTCCGTCATTGAAGCATCACATCTGGGAAGTGGACCTCATTGGTGTTGCAGTCTGGGTGGGCACTGTGGCAATGTTCCTGTGGCCGAACTGGCTCCTGGCATGAAGAGATTCCCAAATACTGGTTCCTCACAGCAGAGCCTTCTTTTAGAAGTTACTTTCATAATTATTCATTGGTGTGGCAAGGGTTTTTTAATTAATTTTATTTATATATATATATATATATATATATATATATATATATATGTTTGGAATTACATTGATTGGGCAAAAGGCAACCTTTGTGACATTAAAAAAACAGCGTTGAGACACCTTCAAGGCACTTGTTTGCTTTGTCACAGACATTGTTAGACTTTTCGTCTCTTCAAACAAACATTCCAAAACTAGAAAACATCATTAAACTAGTCTAATCTTACAATTGTTTTGGGTTAAGAAAGCAAAGGACAATAATGTTTATGTTCCTCACAGATTGAACATGGGATATTTTTCTACACGAATTAATAATATATTAATCAGTATTGTGAACGACTCAGCTCTATCCAGAATCTGTCATAAATCAGGTTCCTGAAGGATATTTTGTAAAAAAAAGTATTTGAATCAGGTCTTAAAGGGCCACAAAGCTCCCCACTGACGTCCTGTGGTCTGATTTTCATTTCATCAAGTATCCTCTCTGAAAATGTACAGGACTTCTCCACCCTGAGCTTTTCTGTCTTTTTTAGAAAGAGGTGTGAGTTGATTTTTATTGTAGAGGTGGGGAGAACAAATGTGTACTTAAGGCAGGAGAGAGGAAGAAGGAGAGCTGCATCAGGCTGAATGAGACCCCAGGGGCTCAGCTTTGGGGGAATATTGGAGCTTTATGGGACATTAGAGCTGCTGGAGCTGTTGATTTACTTCTGATGTGCACTTCAAAAGGTGCACACACATAAAAATGAGACATCATGTTCCACAAGAAAAACATCATTTATTACACCTGAAGAAATGCAGCATGTTTAATAATTTTCCAATGAAGCACAGAACGATATAGAAATCAAAGAAAGGCAAAAAAAAAGGAACTACTGTCTAAAACTGAGATTACAACCTGAAAAGACAAAGTAGAATGGACGTTGTGCCTTCCTTTTGGGAGGAATTCTCCAGGTATTAAAGGGAATAGAGAAACTTTTTTTTTCAGTGCTTGAGGTTTATTATGCAATAAATCACATTGTATTCTTCTGAGAGTCTCCTGCTGGACTGTCCATGCTTGGCACACACCAATAAAGCACATATTTATTGGTGCACTGATTAGATCCACCATCACATCCCGAGGAAACCACAGAAATAAAATACACACCGCACCGAGTCGGTTTTCATTTCAAAACCTGGAAGTGAGATATACTGTATGTTAAGTAATAATGTTGTTGGATGACACCATGAGAGAAAAAACAGTTAAAAACAGCCTGTCTGTCTGCAGAGAGGACACACAAACAGGCTCAGAGAAGAAGGGAGGTTAATACAAACACTGACACACACATGTGTATCGCTTATTAGTAAAAAACATAATTATTTGGTTTAAAAAAAAGAAAAAGAATGCTAAACAAATGAGCAGACACTTGGTAAGACACGGTAAAAATATACAGTATTTACAATCCATCTGTCCATCCTTTTTCCAGGCCACCATAACATTTCTTGGGGGGAAGTCTTCAGAGCCCAAAAAAACCCAAATTTGTCACACAAACTATTAATAAAAAAATATGTGTCTCCTTTTTCTCACTGAGGAATATCCTATTTAGAATTTCATCAGCATCTATGTTCTGGAAATCTGGTAACATCCATCCATCCATCCACCCATTCATCCATCCATCCACCCACCACCTACCTACCTACACACCCACCCATCCATCCATCCATAATCCATCCATCCATTTATCATCCATCCATCAATTCCATCATCCACGATCCATCCATCCATACATTCACCCATCCATAATTCAGCCATCCATCCATCCATCCATCCATCCATCCATTCATCCGGGAAGAGCTGTTTATTAACATGTCTAGAACACATTAATACTTGACATAAAAGACGTATATAAACAAAGGTTAAAACAACTAAAAGCAGTGAAACACAATAGACTAAAAACAACCACAATCCAATGATTGTCTATTCTTTTAGTTTCTGCCTAAATCAGGGGTGGGCAAACTACGGCCCGGGGGCCACATGCGGCCCCTTAAGCTACTTAATGTGGCCCTCCTCATTAAATACATTGAATCAAAAATCCTAATTATTCTTTTATTTTCATTGTATTTCTGGTTTCTTCCCATGAATGTTGTTTCTCTGACGTTCGTGTGTGTTCCTTTCTGAGTCAGATGGTATTCTTTCGGATTATTCCTACACCACATAAATGCAGCATTTCTTTGAGTTCACATTTTCCTCTGAAGAACATCAACCCATTGGATCACCCAAAAGAGAACAAAAATCAAAATTTAGAAATTAAAACTCCCAAATTTTCTGTTTTTAAATGAATATATGTGAATTTGAATCAAAATTAAAGCATGTTTTTCTCTAAATTCCATATTATTTTTTAGTTTATGAGGTTGATTACCCAATCTCTCCTTCAATCTGCTCCTTGTCCGGCCCTTATGCCAAATTTTAGAACCCTTTGTGGCCCACGAGTCAAAACAATTGCCCACCCCTGGCCTAAATGGTCTCATGTTTCACCTCTGGATATAGATTCTTGCTCCAACCCATTGACTGTATATAGGAACTGGACCGAGTGACCCCTCCCATTCCAACGTGGAAGTACCTCCTGGCTCCAAGAAGCTGAATTCTCATGCACAAAATCATACACATACTTCTACAGAGAAATAAACAGTTATAACTGTCATTCTGTTTGTAAGACAAAGCATTCTTGCTCTTATCTTAGTCTTCTTGCTAAAGTACATTTTTATCTCAAGTTAGAAACTGACCAATCAGATGGCTCATTAACAGCATGTGGTGTCCGCTGGCCCCCACCTCAATCGTTTGATTGTCAGATTCTCCCAAGCTGCTTTTAGTGAAAGGGGTGTGTACTCCGATCAAGCTTACTCATGATTAGTGGCAGTAGTTGGCATAGAAACGTTGACTCAGAACAATTTGGACCAATCACTGTTGATTGGCTGCAAATCGCGGCGAATTGGCTTCATTTTGGTGGAGATGGAGGTGAGCATTTTTTATCGATGATGTCACAGTCGGTCTGTCCAGTTTTCTGTATATAGTCAATGTTCCAGCCTGAGCTCTCCCCCAGCTCGTGTCCTTAGTCGCCTCATCAGTCCGACTCCTGGCAGTGTGAGACCTGTTCTCCAAAGCTAATCTAGAATCTGACAGATTGTCTGTTAGTTTCAGCTCCTGCCACCACCTCCATTCAGACTAATGTCATGGATTCTGACGCCCACACCCTCTGAGCTTTGTGCAGCACTGCTAATGAAACCTTTCGGTTCTGTCATGATTCTGCCATTCTTTAGCAGTACAATGCATCCACGAGCCCAACAGACCGAGGTCCTGGTTTATCATTTTGTTGGCCAGCTGAAGAAATATCATTTCATCCCTAAAGTAATCATTAAAAATAAAAATAACCTCAAACTTAGTGGAGGTGAACCTCAACTTGTTTCATACAGGCTGAGGTTTTCACCTAGAGATCTACACTTTGCATCCTTCAACTACACAAAAATAGAGATTAAGAGGGTCAATGTTACGCTAAGAAAAGCACCGTGGGGTTAGTGATAGAAAATTCTATCAGTTAGAAGAAAAACCTGAGACTGCTCTGTGGAAAAACTCCCACATGACCGATCAGTTCAACACAAGTGCGTCGAGAAGGATGGAAGTACAAAACAATGTGCAACTCTGCAACATCTCTGGGTTAATTAGTGCTGGGATGTCCATCAAAAATGCTAGCAACAGCTTCCCATGTTAGAGACCTACATGCAACACATGTAAATGCAAACCATCATGACAAAGCTCACCTGCAACTGCTGAGCTACACAATCCTGCTCTGATGAAATGCAGAAAACCACCTGGCTTTGATTACCAGCTAAAGGACTGAAGGTGTGAAGATTATGAGGTTTTGTCATTTCAGAGGAAAGAGAAGACTGAGCTGAGTTTTTAATAATCTTCAAAGTTCTGTCACAGAATGTTTTTTCTAAAAAGCGTAACTATAAAGCATGGCTGAATAGCTAAACTGGACTGAGTGACTGCTCCTCCTCATACTCCAAACAGGAAGTACCCGCTGGTCCCAAGGAGTCAAAATCCCATAGAATTCTATAGAGAAATAGACAGTCATTGCTCAATCATTTTATTTGGCAGAATAACTATTCTTACTCTGATACCTGTTTTTTAAACATGTTTTGGAAAATCTACTTTTTTTCAAAAATTTTTTTTTTTTGTAAGTTATTCAAGTGATAAACTGATCAATCAGCTTTTTCAATGAAAGCTCGTGGTCTCTTTTCACGCGTTCAGAATGTTTGATAGACAGATTTTGCTTAGCTCGCTTTCAAATTTCAGGTGTGTGGACAAACTCATTCTTGACTGATGTTTTGATTGAAGTAGTGGCCGTAGTATCTTTGAACACGCACAGACGCTGAGACACAGAAATCGGTTTTAGATAAACGACACGAGGTCGTCTAACAATATCAGATGATGGTGAACTGCAGCTTTTATGGATCCATTAGGGTTTATTTCAAATCTTATGGTCGATTCATTAGCCTTAGCGGAGCTTACTAGATCGCTACAGCGGAGCTTGCGAGCATGCTACAGAAGCTAGCTAGCTCAATGCAAAGAAGGTTGCTAAGGCAGAGCTCGCTTGCACTCTTTAGAGGTGCTTGATATCATCCTACAGTAGAGCTCGGTAGCATGCTACAACGGAGATCTCCATTTTGCTACAGAAGAGCTCAATAGCATTCTACTGCAGAGCTCGCTAGCATTCGTTTCATCATTACAGTCCTCGCCTTTGGAACAGTCTGCCGGAGAACCTCAGAGCTGCAGAGACCGTAGAGGTTTTTAAGAAGAGGCTCAAGACCCACCTTTTTAATCTGGGTTTTACCTGATTTTTCTAGTGATTGCATTTTATCTTCTCTTTCTTTTTTTTTTTTTTTTTTTTTTTTTACTTCTATATGAATCATTTTATAGTTATTTTATAAATGTATTTACTATTTTTATCTGCTAACCATGTTTTTACTACTATATCTATTTTTTTATGCATTCTTTTTTATTTTTATCTTCTTTTAATGCTTTTCCTTTAGTTTAAACTTCAGTGCTTTCCTCACAGGGATTCTCTGTTCTGGGGCTCCGCCTGCAGCGGGGGAGCTATTGCTGCAGTGCCTGTTCTTTGGGGCGGCTGGGGTCCAGCTCGGTAGAAAATATGCCCCGTGCTGGGCGGGCGCAGCGGCGATGCCCCCTGTGGTCAGGCGGGTTCTTGAATAAGGGGATCCTCGTAATATCGTTTCTACACAGTCGTACCAAGCCAGATTGTTTCCTTACATCTGCAGTTTTTTGTTTTTTTTAGCTTTGTTCAGTTTTATTGACAAGGGTCTTATTGGGGGGACTTGGGTTGTGTGGTGGGGGGACTGGGGGAGAGAGAGATGTTAATTCTGTGTCTTTGTGTACGTTTGTTTTTAAACACTGTTTTTTTCTTGTTTTTAATATGTATTTTACTTGCTTTTATGTTAAGCGCCTTGTGTTTCGTCCAAAGAAAGGCGCTATATAAATGAATAAAGTTTGAGTTTGAGCATGCTACCCTGTCTACCTGGCCTCTGGCTAGCGTAATGAGCCAACCCACTTGTGTTAATGAGGACAAACACAGGTGGAGCCACCTCAGAAACTGGGGACAAACCCAATTGGGGCGCACATTTTCCGCCCACTTTTAAACCATATGGGGGTCACTTACTGGCAGGTTATTTAAATGTTTTTATCAATTTTCCATCCTTCCTGAAAAGCATATTTTGGACGTATGCTAACATTTGAAAACTAACTAAAATACACAAAAAAATCGTAAACATTGACATCTTTTATAGACTTGAGGATATTTTGTGGAGGTTGCGAGTTTGATCTAAGCATGACCTTGCACCCAGCCTTGTAAAGTCAGTCAATAAAATAGTATTCAGTCCTGTTGTTATTGTTATGCCACACAACAGTTTCAAAAGTTTAGATGAGGCCACAGGCAGCAAAGCCTTTGGCGGTTTGGAGCCAATCTGCACCTTAAATTTGAAAAAAAATTTCAAAATGTACTGGAGTTGCAATTCACTGTAAACAAACAGCGTCCTCAGGGAAAAAGAGTACTTTTTCAGAGCAAAAAGAAAAAAAAAAGTGAATATTTTTATAATGTAATCACAACACGTAAAAAATATGAGCATCCCTGGTTTGCCTCTGCTCCCCATAAACTTTGTCCCATAGTTTTTTTTTTTTTCACTTAGTCTTGGGACCAAGTTTTCCAGTATTGACTTCGACACTAACATTGTTCTGACTTCCTGAATCCACAGTGACTCAGAAGACAGAAAAAAAATCTGCTTATTATCCACAAAACCAGAGAAATGAATTCCAAGTGAATGGACACAATTTTCATACTGAAGCTCAACCAATATTTATGGAAGCAATACAGAACTACTAAAATGTATAAACCTTTGCAAACATTATACTACTATAAAATTACTTAGAAATGGTAAAGTTTACCATTATTCTTCTCAAAAATGCCATTGAAAAACAATTGTAAAACTTTCTATCAGTCAAATTCACATTTAATTATTGTGAGGAAGCTGATCATGCTATGAAAATTCATCAATCTATACATCCAACTGTTCATTTTTTAACCCTTTTGCAGTCACAGGCTGTTGAAGTCTGTCCCGTTTACTGCTGGACGAAGTCAGGCTATACGCTGGATGGGTTCTGCTCCCTTCCGGCAGTAGAAATACACCGCATAACTGTGACGAAGACGCGGAGGCGTGTTGATCCATGTGCAAGCAGGTATTTAGTAAGCATCCAAAAACAGACAGGGCAAACAAAGACGGAGGTAATGCAGGCCAGAGGTCAAGGACGAGGAGCTAGGAGGAAAACGAGTGGGTCAGGCAAGGGTCAAAAACGAGTAGGCAAAGAAGGCTATAGAAACGCTCAGAAATTGCTATGTTACAACAATGCAATACTTCGCAAAGATGAGGTGACAAGTGAAGCTATAAATATGATCAGCCTGATGAGGAACATTAGGTACAGCTGGTGAAGTTCAATATTCAGGAGAATGCTCCCTCCGATGGTCAGGAGGGGAACTGGAAGCTTGAGTCCTGACAGAGCCCCCCCCCTGCGAGCGGCTCCGGAAGCGAGAGGGCCACCGACGACGGGGACGACCCCGGGGACGAGGAGCAGGCCGATCCGGATGGTCGCGATGAAAGTCAGAGATTAAGGAGGGGTCAAGTATGTCAGCCGAGGCAACCCAGGAACGTTCTTCTGGGCCATACCCTTCCCAATCCACCAGATATTGCAGGCACGAACCCCTCCGTCGGGAGTCCAGGATCTCGTTGACGCGGTAGACCTCCTCTCCATCCACTATTAGAGGGGTCACAGTAGGGTCACTGGGCTCAGGTGGAGTCCCGTCTGATGGACCAACAGCAGGTTTGAGCAGGGAAACGTGGAACGTCGGGGAGATCCGGTAAGCTGGGGGTAAGGCGAGACGGAACGACACGGGTGTGATTTGTTTAACAACTTTAAAGGGACCCACAAACCTCGGACTCAATTTTCTGCACGGCAGCCTTAGCCGCAGGTCCCGAGTAGACAGCCACACCCACTGGCCAGGAAGGATGTTGGGCCCCTGACGACGGTGTCGATCAGCCTGAGTTTGGAACCGACGGACAGCTTGCCGTAACTGGATGTGTGCTGCCTCCCAGGTCTCCCCGCTGCGCTGAAACCAGTCGTCCACGGCCGGCAATTCTGTGGGACCCCCTGCCCAGGGGAAGAATGGGAGGCTGGAAACCCAGAACACACTGGAACGGGGTTAATCCAGTGGATGCCTTTGTCAAAGAGTTCTGTGCATATTCGGCCCAAACCAAGAACTGACTCCAATCCTCCTGACGTTGACTGCAATAGGTCCGTAGGAACCGGGTGATCTCCTGGTTGAGCCGCTCCACTTGCCCGTTGGATTGGGGGTGGTAACCCGAAGTTAGGCTGATGTTTATGCTCAGCCCCTTGCAGAGTTCCCGCCAGACCGTGATGTAAACTGTGGTCCCCGATCTGAAACGATATCTTCAGGGATGCCGTAGTGTCGAAAGACGTGGTTGAGAAGTTGTTCTGCGGTTTCCATAGCGGTGGGTAGCTTGGGCAAAGGGAGCAGACGACAGGCTTTGGAAAAACGGTCAACAACTGTGAGAATTGTGGTGTTACCGTTGGAACGGGGCAAATCCGTGATAAAGTCCACCGCGATGTGTGACCAGGGACGAAGAGGTGTGGGTAACGGTTGTAGAAGCCCGGCTGGGAGCTGACGTGGAGACTTGGCCATTTGACACTGGGTGCATGTCGCAACGAATTGAGCCACATCCGCCAGCATGGTTGGCCACCAGAAGGTATTCTGCATGAGAGATTGAGTGCCTGTCATACCTGGGTGTCCGCAGCAGGAGTGTCATGGACCAAGTGCAGAACCCGTTGACGATGAGGAGGCGGCACGTAGACTTTGTCATCAGGACAGGATGGTGGAGGCGGTTCCTGTTGATTTATCTCAGTTAGTTCTGTGATGACATCCCACTGGATGGGAGCCAGGAGTAATGTTGCAGGAACTATGGGTTCAGCAGACCCCAGTCTTTCTTCTCCTGTCTCATGTCAGGCGAGAAAGTGCGTCTGCTTTGCCGTTCTTGGAGCCTGGTCGAAAGGTTATTTGAAAGTGGAATCGGGAGAAGAAAAGAGACCACCTAGCTTGGCGAGGGTTTAGCCTCTTGGCTGACTTTATGTATTCCAGGTTTTTTGTGATCTGTCAGCACCAAGAATGGATGCGTTGCCCCTTCCAGCCAATGTCTCCACTCTGTGAAGGCTTCCTTCATGGCGAGCAGCTCCCGGTCCCCCACATCATAGTTCCTCTCAGCACTGGTGAGTTTCCTGGAATAAAAGGCACATGGAAACATTTTGGAGGGCTCACCGTGACGTTGAGACAGAACTGCCCCTATTCCCAGTGCTTGAGGCATCCACTTCCACAATGAACTGGATCGAAGGATCTGGATGACGCCGGATAGGAGATTGGGTGAAAAGCCGCTTGAGGTTATGAAATGCCGCTTGAGCTTCCGGGGTCCATTGAAGACGTCTCGGAGCCCCCTTGAGGAGAGAGGTGAGAGGAGCCGCCACAGAGCTGAAAGCACGGATGAAGCGGCGGGTAGAAGTTGGCAAACCCCAAAAACCGTTGCAGCTCCTTCACTGTGGCGGGCTCAGGCCACTGCAATACTGCGTCCACTTTGCTCTCGTCCATGGCTACACCTTGGGCACTGATAACGTAGCCGAGGAAGGCAATGGATGTTCTGTGGAACTCACATTTTTCTTGTTTAGCATACAGGTGATTATCAATGAGTCGCTTCAAGACTTGCCTGACATGGGAGATGTGTTCATCAAGGTTGGGTGAGTAGATGAGGATGTCATCCAGGTAGACGATGACGAAGCGCTGAAGCATGTCCCTGAAGACGTCATTTATGAATGCCTGGAATACGGAAGGAGCGTTGCAGAGACCGAAGGGCATGACGAGGTATTCATAATGGCCGGTAGTAGTGGAAAAGGCGGTCTTCCACTCATCCCCTTCCCGGATACGGATAAGGTTATAAGCACTGCGTAGGTCCAGCTTCGTGAAGAATTTGGCCTGACGCAGCTGCTCCAGGGCTGGTGGAACTAATGGTATAGGATACCGGTACTTGATGGTGCCTTCGTTGAGACTGCGATAATCGATGCAGGGGCGAAGACCACCGTCTTTCTTTTTTACAAAGAAGAAACTGGCAGAGGCTGGTGACGTAGACGGTCGGATGAAGCCTTTCTGTAGTTCTTCCTGGACATATGCCTGCATGGCCTCGGTCTCAGGTTGCGACAACGGAAACACCCTCCCTTTCGTTGGCGTGTGCCCGGGTAAGAGATCGATGGCACAGTCATACGTACGGTGAGGGGGTAGGCGTGTAGCGTGATGTTTGTTGAAAGCCATCTTCAGATCTTGATATGAAGACGGTAGAAAGCCAGAAGAGGTTACAGAGTCATTCATGTCGAGCTTAGTGACGGCTAGCTGGTACCCTGGTTGTTCAGCAGGGGCTCTTAGTGGTTGGAGATGGTGGTTTAGACGACAGACCGACGATTCAAACACGAGAGTCTTAGTGGACCATCTGATGGTGGGGTCGTGGGTCTCCAGCCAAGGCAGTCCCAGGATCAGAGGACAACGAGGGGAATCAATGGCAAAGAAACGGATGTATTCCTCATGTTGACGAAGAGCAAGGAGCTGAAGATCTGGTGTCAGGAACTGAATCCGACCGGAACCAATGGGACGCCCATCTAAAGCGGAGACTGCCACCCGCGAATCACAGGGAAGCAGAGGAACAGAATTAGCGCGAGCAAAAGATAAGTCAATGAAATTTCCTGCTGCTCCTGAATCTATCATAGCAGTAGATGTGATCGTCTTATCAGCTAGCTTAATGGCTACGGATATCTCAAATGTAATGACAGAGTCACTCACCGGGCCTCCCGATCGTCGGGGCGGACGATCGGGACAGGAGGCTCGCAGATGGCCAGGACGACCGCAGTACAAGCAGAGATTTTCGCGCATGCGCCTTGTCCTCTCCTCCGGCGTCAGACGTGTTGTCCCCAGCTGCATCGGTTCAGCGGGAGTGACGTGCTCGTAGCGGGGGCGTACCGACGGGAAGGAAAATGACTCAGCGCTGGCTTCTCTTGGTCTCCGAGTCCGTAAGAGATTGTCCAAACGTATAGTGACCGCGATCAGCTGATCGAGATCCATATTTTCATCTCGGCAGGCGATCTCACGTTGAAGCTCCGTGTTAAGTCCCCGGCGAAAAACCGTCCGAAGAGCGGTCGGAGTCCAGTCAGTCTGAGCCGCTAATGTCCGGAATCTCAGGGAGTATGCAGCGGCGGTGTCCTTCCCCTGTTTAATATCCATGAGCTGCTCACCTGGGTTCTTTCCGTCACTAGCGTGCTGGAATACGGCGCGCAGCTGACGGGTGAACTCATCATAGGAGTGGAACGGCACCGATCCTCCAGACCAGACCGCGGCCAGCCATTCCAATGCTTCCCCAGTGAGGAGGGAACACAGGAAAGACACTTTGGATTCCTCAGTTGGGTACAGATGAGCTTGCTGATGGAGGAAGAGCTGGCACTGCATCAGGAATCCATTGCATAGTTCGGGTCTTCCTGTGAATTTGTCCGGCATCGAAAGACGTGGCGCAGACGCGGAAACACCAGCGGCGGAAGGAGCCGCGGGGACTGGATGCGGAGCTTGTTGCGGCGCTTGAGGTACTGTAGCGGCGACTGGGTTTGCTAGCAAACGCTCCATGATGGCGTCCGTGGCTAGCGTCAGCCGCTGAAGTTGTCTTCCATGTTCCAATAGCATGGAAGCAAAAGCTGCTGGATTGGAAGGCGAGGGAACGCCTGCTGCTGGATCCGGGTCCGGCGAAGTATTCTGTGACGAAGACGCGGAGGCGTGTTGATCCATGTGCAAGCAGGTATTTAGTAAGCATCCAAAAACAGACAGGGCAAACACAAAGACGAGGTCAATGCCAGGCAGAGGTCAAGGACGAGGAGCTAGGCAGGAAAACGAGTGGGTCAGGCAAGGGTCAAAAACGAGTAGGCAAAGAAGGCTATAGAAACGCTCAGAAATTGCTATGTTACAACAATGCAATACTTCGCAAAGATGAGGTGACAAGTGAAGCTATAAATATGATCAGCCTGATGAGGAACATTAGGTACAGCTGGTGAAGTTCAATATTCAGGAGAATGCTCCCTCCGATGGTCAGGAGGGGAACTGGAAGCTTGAGTCCTGACAATAACCTCATTCAGACGCAAAAGTCTGAGTTTTTGTGATGAACTGGAAGAGTCACGAGACTGAAAAAAGTCCGCAAATACGCGAAACTGTGAACAAAGAATCGCAAATAAGAGGGAAACACTGTAATTAGATTTATCTTTCATGCTAGTTAGCATTAGCCTAAATAAAAGTAAGTCGTCACAACGGTATAATTTATATATAACTTTTTCTAAACACGTGCAGCCGGTGCTGAACTTTTGTCTTGACCAGCAGAAAAGGTTAAATATAAATCATTTCTGTATTTCATTATGAAGTGTTTTGCTAGAAAGACAAACAATGACCTTAACATAATTTATAGTGAATCTTGGTAGCTCTAAGAGAAATCTTGTAAACTCCAAATATTTTGCTATTTCTGTGTAAACAATGGTCAAGGGAAGTGAAACCAAACACGAAATAGGTCGGGGAGACTGCTGAGCCAGCCATGTGATTGTCGGAGTCAGAAGCTCCCTGGAAAGTAAGGGCTGCCTCACCAAATCTACCTAAAGAAAACAAATAAACAAAGCCAGCAAAGCAAGACTACCAAGGTCCAACCCCAAACTAAAAAAACGAAACTCAGGAGTGTGAGACGACTGAGGAAGAAAAGACCAAAACATACCAGCCTGCTGCTCTGCTGTCTGCTTTGGTGGCGCCTCCTCTGCCTTAAGTATCTGGCAGGCTCTAATTGACATCATTTGCCCCACCTGCCCCCTGCAGGACGTAACAAGGTTCATTTGTTTCTTAAATCCATTCATTATCAGAAATGTGACAAAGTAGTTGTAACCTAGGTCAACTTGTTGATCCATATTTGTAAGAAATTATTTCATTCATCTGAAATGAGCCTTTTTTCATCTAAAGGAGACAGCTGAGATCTTTCCTAGTAGCCTCCTTGCTGGTGAGACGTTAGCGGTCCTGTGATCGACCCAAAACTTGAAGAGATGATTTCTGATTGATGACCTGAGATAACATCTGTATCCTCTGGGAAGAGTTGGAGATCAGTTTCTACATTTCAGAAATACAAATAAACTGATGTCGGATCACTCTTACAATTCAATCAGTTGTATTTTATAGTTTTTTTTTTTTCAAAACTGCCTTTAATTCTCATATTTCACACAAATGAGCAAATAGTTTGTGGTTTCCATTGATAGAAAATTGCACCTTTTTCTCTCTCACAAGTACATTCCTTGGACTCTTATCAGGACTTCTGTGGTAGTATCAAACAATCTGTGAGAGCTGCGTTCAATGCTCACTCTGAAACACCCGCTCAGATACTCTCTGTTATCAGAGTCCTGAAAAGAAGAAGAGAAATAAAGATCAAACCAGCTGATATTCATTAGGTGTCCTTCAATTTTCCATCATGAGAAAAACCTTATCAGAAAGACGACACAGACCAACACCTGTCAGTCATGTCACGCGGATGCCTTTAGAGGTTATCTGAAAGATAATGCAAGAAGACCAGCTTGAAAAGTTACAGGATACCGTTGAAGATTTATTTTATTTTCCAAAGAATTTTGGTGTGTGGAAAGACAGGAAATAAAATGTTATGTAGTGTATGTAACCATCTGTGTTCAAGATTATAATATTGACAAAGATTGTGATATTAACACAAATCATGAATAAAATTCTTTAGTTTCCCCAAAATTTTAGCTGCTGTCATCCACACAGTTTGACAGAAATGTTTAAGACAAATTGCAATATAGTGAGCTAAAACTAAAGAACAAAACTTTGCATTTCTCTTTAGACAATTACAGGTTTTAATAGCTTATGAACTTTTCCAACTTGATTTAAAAAAAACAAACAAAACAAACGTTTAAGTTAACCACACACATCCCTTAAGGACAAATTGTACTCATCAATTAACAAATGAAACATATTTTTAAGTGATGGACAAAAAATTAAAAAATGCACTGACAGAAGATTCATGGTCATTCCCATTTCGAGGGCCTCTGTGCATATTTG
This sequence comes from Oryzias javanicus, assembly GCA_003999625.1. NCBI lineage: Eukaryota > Metazoa > Chordata > Actinopteri > Beloniformes > Adrianichthyidae > Oryzias > Oryzias javanicus. The sequence continues at coordinate 7,464,938 of CM012460.1, read as the reverse complement.
TGTGAATGCTAAGTCAGCATTTACACTAGAGGGATTCTCCAGCTCCTTTCTGTACATTTTTTCGGCACCTAGAAATTCAATCACATTTTCAGCAATGTCAACAATCTTTGTATCCAAATGTTCAGCTTGTTCAGAACATTTTTACTACAGATTTTTCAGAATTTTAGGCTAACTTCAGCGCTCTTTCTGTTCTTTTATGAAATTTCTAGTCTTTTAGCAAGTTTAACATTTTTCAAACAGCTTTTGCATTTTCAGAAAATTCTTTCAGGAATTGCGTCTCCCTAAAGGGTTTAGCATCTTCAGTGACTACTTTCAGCAAAAAGCATTCACACTAGCATTATCGCAGGTAATGCAGCTTTTCTAATTCTTTTCTAATTCTAATTTTCTAATTCTATGTCATCGAGTTTGCTTTTTTATAAATAAAGCTTTTTGCCACAAATTGCTTTTAACTTCAATGTAAGAAAACATGTTTGCAAATATTGTAAAACATATTCAACTAAGATATTTTTTTGTAAGTATTGCCATCTGTTTATTAACATTTCCTCCTTTTCGCCTTACAATAACAAAGCCACTGTCTCTTGTTTGGAGAAGTGCATAAATTTCCCATGTCACCAGCCAATTAAGACAAAAGTACGATCAAAACAAAGGAATGCATCAAAGAATAAAGCTGGACTCAAATATCTAAGTCTGCTGTTGTGTTCCAGATTTGTGTTATCGTATGTAAATTAAATGTGGATTTTCTCATATAGATCCTGAACTTTGATCATCCTGCATTTCTATATAAATTGGGTCACAATTAAAAACTTTCTATTGAAAGTGATTGGACAACTTCATTGACAAGTCATATCCTAATTTATGATAATTATGGCACACGGGACTCATTAACAAAAAGTTTGCATTCATAAAGAGGTGTTGGAATTTAGCATTTTTACAAAAACATATTCCAAATTTAGCAGAGTTGACTAAGCGATGAAAGATACATTTGGGACAAGAAACCTGACTGGAGCAGGAGTTGTTTTATGTCTAGATTTTTTGTCTGAAGGGCAGGTGAAAACAACTGTGTACAAAATGGTTGCAATTATGGATCCAAGGAGGAGACAATGAAAAGCAAATAAGAGAGAACATCTTCTCTGCAAGAGTAAAAATTGAATAATGCCCGAGGCAAATATGTCTTAGAGATTGACTATTGCATATTCAGCAGGACAATTGAACTTTCTAATGACTTTAGGCCTGATATGGACTTGGCCATGGTAATTAAAGCTGATATTAATTACATCTCAATGTGTTCTTTGGGTGTTTTTTGTGGCATTGTCCATTTCTCTAAAATACTGCAGTTGTTTATGTGTTCAAACAATTTTGAGATTTTTATATGGAATCTCAGTACAGTCATAGCTAGAATGAAAGGTGGAAAATTGCAAATATACTCAGAGTATTTTAGCAAAATAAATACAATGATAAGAAACACTCTCAGGAGTATTTTCTGATTGCTTGATGAGCGTCTATCTTTGATTGACTAACATGTCTTACGATCCCATTTCTGCTCACTTCTCACGATCCTGTCAGTGAAGAACAGGATTCATTTCTGATCTGAAGGGATTCCATTTTCCTGTTTCAACATTCAATGCATGACTAATGATGACGACATCTGTAGACAGTGTTCTCTTCTATACGCTTGAGCAAACACTCTCGCATACACACATGCTCTGATCTTGTTAAAATTCTTTTATTCAAATCTTACTACAGGGACTACAGCATGCAGAGGTTACAAGTTACTTATTATGATGTCCTGAAGATTTTATTTTAAATGGCGTTGTGCTATTGAGTTGTTTGTGCTGGTGTTCAAGCTCTCGGGCACTTTAAGACATTTTATTTACAGTTTTATATATTGCCTCAGAGAATGACATATTTTAGCCCTCACAAATATAAAGCCCAGCATGCTAAGACATCAGTCTCCAATCTGGAGGTTCTGGTACAGATGGATTTTTAACCCCTTCAGTTTGTAATATGTGTTTTTATTTTGATTCTTATGTTCATTGCTCTTAGTATTTTTATGTGTTTAATTACTGTACGTTTTATATATGAATTTTTGTTTTTTGGACCTTGAGTCTTTAATTTATTCCAATAAATTATTCTAGTCAGATCACTTTTTCTTCTGTCAAAAGACACCAGGGACAAGATTGTTCACCTGAACAAAACAGGAGAAAACAAATCCACAGTTTGCAAGAGATCAAGTGTTGAAGCAATTATTAGAAAATCAAATAAATAGAGATCACTGACGATCTTCCTCCAACTGGAGCTCACCTGGTGGGGTGTGAAAGATCTAAGGAACTGTGAGGAACAGTCCAGAACCACACAAGGGAACAGGTCAATGACCTAACAATGGTGGGACATACCACAGAGAGAGTAATGGTAACCTTTGCTATCATAGTAACAAAGGTTGATATAAAATAGGGTTTACCATAACCACTGGCGTTGCCATGGTAACACAGGTTCCTATTGAAACAACGGTTACCGTAGTAATTAAACTTGCTGTGATGACGATTATTTTCATAGAAACAAAGGTTTGGTTGATGAGCAGTAATTCTGATGGCCCGGCTGCCTGAGGTGGACGTCTGTTTGTGGGGCTTCGGTCCTCCTCGGGGGGGTTGGTCTCGCTGCAAAGCCCCTTCTCCATCAGTGTATAATTGTGTGTTTGTGTGACCCAGAGGGTAAATAGAAAACAGTGTAGAAGTGCTTGGAGTACCAATTGTTAGAACAGCTCTATAGAAGTGCAAACCATTTTCCATTTATTGTTGCCCTCTTCTGGGAATTGAGACACAAGTGTTGCAAAGGCTCCTGCATGCACACGTTGTTTAAAGCTTTTAGAGAAAATAGAGAAACAGGAATGAACCCGAACTCCATATAGTAGACAGTTATAGTGATTGAAGATTTAACTATAGAAAAATGGACGGAGTTCAGAACAAAATGCATCACTTTTACTGAGTATCCATAGTGGGGGTGCCCAAACTCTTCTGCTCAAAGGGCTAAATGGGCCAAATATAATATTTGTTTGCATGTCATGAAATAAAAGGAAAAAACAAAGAATACGGTTTGATTTATTTGTTTTGATTCTGTATTCATAAGGTAACACACACTTGTAAGAATAAAAGTAACTTTTTTTTTTTAAACCTTTACCAACAAGGCCTCACTGGCTGTTTTTAGTTGGAAAAACAAGAGCGAGTTAAAACAAACTTTCTTTTGGGATCCTAATGAGAGATGTGGAGCTGCTCTTTAGACTTTATCTTTTTGCTGTTGTCGCTCCATCTTGGCTAGCTGAAAAAGTCCGCAAAAAGCATTCTTAGACACCGTGAAGGATCTTGGGAATTTGTAATACAAAAAAAAAGCCCAGGTCTGGCTCACTTGTGGGCTGTTTCACCCATTGCTGCAGGCAAAGGAGGTGCCAACAGCGCCATCTGGAGGTGGAAAGTGTATTACAGCCGTAGAGTTTTGGAACACCATAAAGAATCAATAGAAAATGGGTGAGGGGGTTTTTAATTTGTGGCCTTCAAATTTGGCAAAAAGGGCCAATTTTGACCCATGAGCCAGACTTCAGTCACCCATGATCTAAAAGTTTTCTGTGATTCCTGTGAAACATTATTCCCTTACATTATTTTCATAATCCTCTCATATTCAATTGTTTGTTAAGAACTAGTTATTCAATTTTTTTGAATCAACATTATTCAATTTATTCACAGAAAGAACCCAGCTGGGATCTGTACCCCCTAATCGCCTCATCTCCATGGGGGGCAGAGCATTCAGCCGCTCTGCTCCCCAGCTCTGGAACTCCCTTCCCCCTGATCTACGGAACACGGACTCACTCCCCCAGTTTGCCAAAAACCTCAAAACTCACCTCTTCAGACTGGCATATCCACCCTAGCTAATTGAATTTTTAATACATTTTATAAGTTTTATGACTGTCATATTTTTAAGCTGTGTTTTGTTTTTATCTGTAAGGCGACCTTGGGTGCCCAGAAAGGCGCCATATAAATAAAATGTATTATTATTATTATTATTATCTGAACCAGGACCTTCTCACTGTGTGACGAGAGTTCCAACAATACACCACCATGCCCCCCCCTCACATCTAAATATTTTATTTGTTTTCTTGTTATTGTTACATTTTGCTGCTCCACGACAACTAAACGTGCTTAAATATCCTCCGGGGGACTAATAAAGTTTATTGAATTGAATTAAGCGCTCTTAAAGGCTTTTCATCAGAAAAGCTGTCATCAATTGACTGAATTATTCATAAATGTCGTTCCCAACTGGGTGAGGGGAGGACACAATCATTTTTAAAAGTAATTTTGCTGAAGTGGTGGTTAACTCACAAACAAAAACATAGATTTAAATCCATTAAAATGCTCACCTGTAAAATTATTAAATGTCAACAGGAAGTTCCATCTCTACAAACTTTACTGTGTTATTACTTTATAATTTCTGACAAATAAATGCAAAAAAAAAATGGATAAATGAGTCCCTGAATGTGTGGGGATGGAGCTGTGATTACTGCGACCCATAAATGTTTAAATAAGTAATTAAAATAATGGCGCTTATCAGTCCAAATGTCTGCAGTAACAGCAGCCTGCAAGAGCGGGAAAAAAGCTACAGCGCCAGCAGTTATAAAGATGAGTGATGTGCGCAGCAGATGGAGGGTGTTTTACGACCTGTAGCTGCACTCCATTTAAGTGTGTGTAAAATTGATGGCCAACCATTATTGACCTCCATAGACAGAGCGGGACTGAGAGCTGTTCTTCCTCTCAGAGAGAGGAGGAGTTCTTCTTTTCTGCTTTTGACATGAAGGGAGCGTTTGATTTATGCATTTCAGCTTTCAGCGCCGACGTTTTTATTGGTTCTTTTTTTAAGGAAGAGAGGATGAAAGGCGACAGCGAACAGGTGGAAAAAGGCAGAATTTGAGGATGGCGAGACAGCTGAATGTCAGAGAAAAACTTCAGCGTTACGCCTGGTTCCCACTGGATGTGGGAGAATCGCATCGGCGCCCTGGTTAACCTTTCGCGTGGTTCACGCCAGGCGCCAGGCACGTGCACACACAGGGCCTTAGGGGTGCTTGAGCACCTGCCCTGTTTTTAGTTTTTATTTGTATTTATATTAATCAACTTTTGTTAGTGATATAAGAAAAAAAAAATGTCAATACAAAATCCCCCCCGGTGTTCTATGTTGATCGACTCCACTCGGACTCAGAGAGAGAGAAGCTTCTGTTGCTCCTCAGAGAACAGAAGAGATGTGACATGAAGCAGCTTTAACTTGTAAGTTCTGGTCTAACTAGTCACCGTCCGCTGATTCAACGAGCCTTAAATGAGGTTATATTTCAGGAAAACGCTCTAGATTAGTCCAGGAGTTCATTTCTACGTACTGAATAAAACACTGGGGGGATTTTCAAAATAAAAGAACCCTATTCATAGTGAGTTCATGGCTTCCTCACTACAGATCTGAAACTAAATAAATCTGTTTTATGTAATATTTGTATATGAAAATAGTCTTATAATTCTGTTTCATTCAGTTTCTCAATTTTTTTGCTTTCAAATCTTTGAAATCATAAAACCATTCGTTGACAGGATGCAAAAGAGAGTTTAGCCAGCTGTGAATATAGATCAAGAGTCACTTTGGGTTCAGCTGTCCAAACCAGAAAAATTTTCTTCAACCCAAAATATAGGAAAGTGGCAGAAACTTAAACATTTAATAAATAAATGAACTAAAACAGGACAAAAACTCATGGAGACATAATTTCAGCATTCTGGGGATAAAAGATCTGTGTTTATAATATTATAATTTATATTAAAATTGATTCATATTGATTTGAAGTAGACACTTGTATCACCTTCACCAACACGGGTCATATAGCTGAGTAGTTATTTCCTAATATATGTATATATATTTACATTTTCTTTAATTTCTGTATTATTTAAAGCATAAAACACCCTCATAAAAAAAAACAAGTTTTTGTTGCCCTTCTTTAACTTTGAGCCCCTGCCCCTCAAAAATCCTGTGCATGTCCCTGCCAGGCGCGAATCACAGCGGTTTTCCACGGAAAGCTCGTACCGCGCAGTCGATCTATTTTGTGCGCGAGCCATGAGCGATCCGTGTCAATTCTGACAGGAAGTTACATCAAGATACATGAGAAAATCCCCTTTATTTTTAAATATAAACAATTTTTCCACAATAAAACACAGCGATAGACAAATGTGATCATGTTTTTGTATCTAAACAGACTGTAGAGATGAAAAAAACCATACAATCACAACACAGATCAAAGTAGTGGGCCAACTCCGGAGCGGGGGTAGTGATGGGTTTTGGGCATTAAAAACAAGAGAGAGGCAGAGAGCATTTCTTCTTAGCAGAAACATGGGGTAATATTTTCAAGTAATTAACTTACCCATGATGGCAGAAACAAACCAAAAAAAAACTCGACCGTTGCGGAAAAAATGAGCATCTAGTGTGATTTGCAAGAGAGACCGGATGCCGTGCTCACTCCATTCCGCTGCAATTCTGCATCCAGTGTGAACCAAGGGTCCTGGATGTGTGGCGAAACAGATCCTGGAAACACAGTTTATACATTAATCCTTTAACACCAGAACTTTGGCTCCAGCGTTGACCTTTTCTGGACTATAGGAACTCTTCAGAATCTGGCAGTGAAGATTCACCTGTAATTGGTTATATTGGGTAGGTCTGGGTCCTTATGCGAACAAGCAGCCCGGCAGATAACGTTGCGAGTTAGCAAGCTCGACTGCCCAGTGAGCCAGACTGCTGAGTCCCCACTCAAGCCAGTGTCGCCAACAGATGGGGCCACCATGGAACCCACGGACAAACCCACCTGGGGCCCACCAATTCAGCGCAAAGGTAAAATGTTTGCCCGTGTTCTATAAATCCATCCTACCCGTTATTCTGCCTACCTACACTTACTGCACATGCGCAAATCAAAAATATGTCATCTTTTTAGGTCTTAGCGGACCGCCCATAAATCTGTATACCCCTCGATCTTGTGCTCGAGCCCGCACTGCTTTTCCGTGAGCCCTCGCTCTGTCCTACTCTGCCCATAATTCTCTCCTACCTTGCTGTGTTTACGATCAAACATCGAAACTGTATATTTGTTCATTTACAGTAGGCAGGTTTCTCCGATGATAAGGTAGGACATTTGGATAGCTATCAGTTTGTGCTACAGGTAGGAATATCTCACGAGGTAGGACAGATCATTAGAACACTGGGATGGTGCAGAAAACACAGTAATTCACACTGGTTTTCTTCTTCAACCAACAAAAGCTCCGCTATCAGCTATCTTTAACATCCTTTGACAGCCTCACACTCTTGGCATGTTTGGAAATCCCTGCTGCTTTGACGACAACTGCAAATCAATTTGTGTGGATGTTCGCCAGTGCTTTGCAGCACAGCAGGACGCCCTGACAGGCCTGCTGGTGTTAAAGAGATGAAGCCAATAATTAATGAAGCCACCCTCTTTGCTTGGTAACGCCCATACTCCACCAATTACCCCTTCTTGACTGTATCTCCCGGAAATGGGGTCATTTGAATGCCACGCTGGCCGTCATCTCGAATGCGCCAGCTGGACCAACATTGGAAATATTTGGAAATTGTTGCTGGCGTAAATTTAATTTCCGCCTCTCGCATTTTTTTGTCATTAAACCCACAATAATGCAACCTGCGAGGTTTTTTAATTTGGTTCATTTGCTTGCAATGCTGTGTAAGCAGCACTTAAGTAAACCAGTACCATGCAAACATTATGATAATCCTGACAGGGATGGAATAGATCACACCATTAGGATAATGCTGTGTGTGTTCTACTGTGTCCTCTACCGGAGTCACGCAGAGGTCTGGCACTTGGCAGGTTTAAATTCAAAAGGGACGTTGCTGTCTCCACCAGTTAAAGTTGATGAGATGTGAGGAGTTTGTGAAAAATAAACTCTTTGAACAAGAATGATGTCACAGTCAGGCACCCAAATGTAAGGAGAAATGATTAAAAATTAAACAAAACACACAACCAAATAGTACATAAATGCAGAGAACTACTGTAGACATGAGGTGACATTGAATACTCAGAGTTTCTTATGGGTTGAAAAGGGCTGTCTGAGTGAAAAATGTATGGAGTCCACAGCAGAATACCAAGATCATGGACTAATGTGAGACCATGAAGGGAAAATGTTAATGTACATTTTCTTTTCTATGGGCATGCTGCAAGCAACAGGTTGTACAGAAAAGATAAATAAAGGTTGCATATAACCTGCGCACCCTGTTTGTGCAGTATTGGGAAGTGATCAGTAAGTAGCCAGTACTCACACCTTAGTAATGACTGGAGTGTGGCATAAGGATACCGTACAACAACACCACCTGTACATCAGAGGTGAGTGTAATTATCATTATCCTTACAAATACTTCATGATACACTTATTGTACAATGGTATGTTCAATTGGCATGATGTGCCTTAATGTAAATGGTAAATGGTGTATACTTGTAAAGCTGTTTTCCACCGTCCGTGAAGGTCCAAAGCGTTTCACAATTCCGTTTACACACTGGTGGCAGCTCTGCTGCCGAACACTGGGACCAACCTTCCAACAGAGGCTATTTGGGGTTCAGTGTCTTGCCCAAGGACACTACAACACATAGACAGGCAAGACAGGATTTGAACTTTCAATCTTCCAATCAGAGGACAATCGCCCTACCACTGCATCACAGCCGCCTTGTTGCCCCACAAGCCTCAAGGTAATTTAAATAGAGTCGTACAGACTCTGACTGAACCCGAATGTCTTGGGTATTGAAGCTCCGTTTGCTTGCGTGCATCTCTCTTGGGAAGATGGAAACCAGCATGGACCGGGTTCCGGCTCGAGTTGGAGGAAACCATGAAAATTGACCTGGATTTGTGACATTTTCCCCACAAAGTAGTACCTATGGACTTTAAGCAGGCAGACAGAAACAGGCTGCCTGTGCCTAAATATTTATCTCTAATCTGATTGTTCCCAGGCCAAGGGCACTCTCAAGCAAATCTGTTAGAAGTGCGATAAGCAGAACTGGCTGTCATGGAAACCAACAATCCTGCCCTGTCCAAGACTCTGTCCCTAGATCTCCACACCTTAGTGAAATCTTCTTGCTCCCTCTCGCTGTGTTGTCAAAAACTGTGCATTAACGCATGCTGCTACAACCAGGCAAACATTTCTATGTCGTCCCCACATGGTTTACCTTTGGGCTGAATTGGTGGGCCCCAGGGGCGTTTGTCCGCAGGTTCCATGGTGGCCTCACATGTGTGTTCCCACACTGGCTTGAATAGGCTCTCAGTAGTCTGGCAGCAGAGCTTGCTAACTTGCTACACCGTCCGCTGGGCAGCTCGTTAGCTCGCTACGCTTTCCACCAGGTGGCTGGTTAGCACAAGGACTCAGATTTTGTCTAAAAAGGCCAGTCATAATCAGAGGGCTAGCGGAAACACTTTGAAAATAGATAATAGATGATCTAGTTCTATTGTGTCACGGAACAACATTTCTTTATTACATCGGATCCAACTATTTTTCCATCACAATTGTCGATGTGGAATTGAGCCATTGATTTATTTGAGGACAGGCTTTATTTCAAACAAGTCCCCTTGTGTTGACACGGTTAAGCATGTGACTCCAACTGGCTTGTTCTCAAACCTGCATCAACAACGGAGGGCAGAGTGAACCAAAACTTGATGCCTCCACAATGCATTCACATTTACTATTCTGTTGATATTTTACAGAATTATTGAAGGGAAGGTGGGTTCAAGTTTCTGCCATCATTCTGTCAGTTGGTCTTTACTGTAACACCTGCTTGGCATCCCCAGTATGGCCATCATGTGATCTCAATAAGTTGGCGTGCAACAACGGCCTGTAGACACACCGTCTGTGGTACATGCACCACATGTCTTAAGGTTCCAACTGGACACGGAACTGCCCGGAGCGAAGTGCTTGTCATCCGGTGTCTTCGGCAATTCACACCAGATGCGCATTATTTCGAGACAGTCGCTTCTGCTAAAGTGTTTTTTTTTTTTGTTTGTTTTTGCCCTCATGGGTAAATTATTAACTTAAAAAATTCTCCCATGTTTCTGCTAAGAAGAAGCTAGTAGTTAGTAGACCTACACTTCTTTAATTTATCCGTAGTTAAGATACAAAGATTGAAGCGTGTGTTGTCATTGTATGTTTTTTGTATTTCGACAGTCTGTTTATATACAAAAATATGATGGCATTTGTCAATCGTGGTGTTTTATGGTGAAAAATTGGTAATATTTTGAAAATAAACCAGATTTTCTCATGTATCTTGACGTAACTTCATGCCAGAATTAACACAGATCGCACGTCACTCGCACACAAAATAGACCAGATGGCGAAATTATCCGCTGCATGGCGTGAGCCTTCTGCGGTGCTCCGCGCCTGGTGTGAACCACATCATAGGTTAAGTAAATGGCCAAATGGAAACGTCGTCCGTTCTGTGGCGCTTTCGCGTCTAGTATGAACCAGGTGTTAGTTTTATCGAGTTTTCTAGCTCTGTGATGGTCTCCATCTTGGTTAAATTTTACCTCCTTAAACCAAATGGAGAGTAAGATACATCTGTCAGAGAAAGCTGATGATTCTCTCATTGATCTCGGAAAAAACATAACCTTTACATAGGTAGCGGTTAGCGCTTTTGCTTCACAGCTGAGAAAATAGATTTATCTATACCAAATATATAACTTACTTTCAGATAGTTTAGGTTAAAGAAAATTAACTTATAAACTTTTAATTTGTATGAAAGCAAACTGGCAAAAAGTCATCTGCTTTCCTAAAAAACAGTTACATCAAAACTATGAAACCTGTTGGAAAATAGGTGCACCACTATAGTGCAGTGAAACGCTTCAGAGTCAGATGTGGCGTCAAGCCAAAGCTTTTATCAGGTGGAGTTTAAACAAAGCTTGCAGGGTGGAGGGCGTGCATGCATGCACCTTTGTAGTTTCGTGCTGGAGAGCTGAACAGATGGTGGAGCTGCCGCCGCCTAATAATCCAGCACACTGTGTGACTCCATTCCTAAACACTTGTCCTGCTGAGCCGAACTGTGAAGAACAAAGCAACTGCAGACTATAAAGTGGGCCATCCACTCGTTTTGTTTTTGTTCTACAAAAACCAAAATAAAGTGAAATTATGTCATTTGAAATCCAATCAAATGCAGTAATAACAGATGAAGAAGTGCTTTTTCTGTAGTGGAAAATTACATTACAGACACAAAGCAGATATCTGGATTTAGTAGTGAATAAATGGAATTCACATGTTGGGTTAATGTGGCGCACAAAACAGACATCATACACCTGAAATACTTTTCTTTTGTTTTTACTTTTTATTTTTAGTTTTCATCACAACTGATACATAGAAAAACAAAAATTCAACAATTAGAGGAACTTTACATACACTTATATACACATATACTTTTCACATCCCTGCTTGTCTTTCTAGTTCAAACTATTGACTGTATACAGAACTGGACCGAGTAAGTGTGACATCATAAACAGAACACACTACAGGAAAAAAAAAAAGATTATCCAGGACAAATACAAATAGAACAACAGAGTAATAGCTGTTTATTTCTCATTAGAAGCCAATTGGATTTTGGCTTCTTGGAATCAGCGGGTACTTCCTGTTTGGAACACCAGTGGGAGGGGTCACTCAGTCCAGTTGTTATATACAGAATATTGGTCCAGTACACGACTAAATTCATCAACTTTGTTTTTTTTTTTACAACTTAATCCTCCAGTTGTATTAATTCTCTATTTATTGGCCCACTTTGTTGTTTATTCTGTTTTCAGGTTATATTGCCTCTTTTTTATTTTTTTATTTATGTAATTATTATTTTTTTTCAGAATTCACAATAAGGTAACACAGGGAAGAAGACAAATTGCCGGAGCCAATGAGAATTGAAATTAAAGAAATAAAATGTATTTACATGTTAAATTATTTTTTTCTGTACATTCAATTTTCATTTGTGTTTGAAAGGTAAATATAAAAATTTGATTTTGGCAAGTGGGCTACATGGTGGTATAGTGGTTTAAATCCTGATTCCTTTCTATGTGGAGTTTCTCGATGTTCTCTTTGTGTATCTATTGATTTTCTCCTAGCAGACAAAAAATATGTTTTATAGGTTAACTAGAGTCACTTATTTGCCCCTAAGTTTGCATGTGAAAGTATGGCGCTGCAACAGACTGGTGACCAGTTCAGGATGTATCCCGTCTTTGCCAAACAGTTGTTGGTTTGGCTCCAGCAGTCTTTTGAACTCAAAAGAGATCAGTGGGATGGATGGTTTTGTTCTGAAAGTGTTTATTTAGTTTAGATTGTTATTTTACTTCTCCTTCAGCAATCAGCCTTCTACCTGCAATCAGGTGCGGGTGTCTTTTTGTCAGGTGTGTTGATGAGAGAAAAAGGAAGGAAGAAACAGTTATTTGAACCACAGTAATCACAGTCATAACAATCAACACAGTAAAATTATTAACGGAAACTTTTTTTTACGACATCACAAAGTCAACCACCGGGATTTTTTTTACTCAATAAGTATTGGATCTTTGTTTTTCATTCGTCAGTTACACCTCCCCCCAAAAAAAAAACAAAAAGAGAAAAGAGTAACCAGTCAACATCATAAGAGACATTGACTCATTGATGAGACATTGATGTCAAAAGACATTGGCTCCCAATAGAAGTTTAGTTCATTTTTTAAGTTACCATATTTTTAGACTATAGGGTGCACTATAAATCCTTTATTTTTCTTAAAAATTGACAGAGCTCCTTAAGTATAAATGTAAGTTGTGTTTACTGACCTGCAATTGATTTTCTGTGGTACATTCCAGCCAGCACGGCCAAGTGGGCCCCATATGGTTTCAAAGTGGGGAGAAAATGTGCTCACTGATAGAGTTTGTCTGCAGTTTTTATTGTGCCCTACCTGTGTTTGTCCACATTGACTTAAGGGACTCAGTGGGTTGGCTTGTTATGCTAGCCAGCCGCACGGTGGACAGCGTAGTGTGCTAACGAGTTCTGCTGTATCAAGCTAGCAAGTTACTCTGTAGCGAGCTCCTCTGTAGAGAGCTAGCGAGCTTCGCTATTGCAAGCTAGGAAGCTACGCTGTAAATTGCTAGCATGCTCTACTGTACTGCGCGCCACTGTATCGAGCTAGCAAACTGCTCTGTAGCGAGTTGTGCTGTGTCGAACTAGAAATCTACTCAGTAGCGAGTTCCGCTGTAGCGAGCTTTGCTGTTGTAAGCTAGCAAGCTACGCTGTAGATAGCTAGCATGCTCCGCTGTATACGCTCCGCTGTATTAGGCCAGTGACTCCTATGTAGCGAGCTCCGCTGTATCAAGCTAGCAAACTACTCTATAGTGAGCTCCGCTGTAGATAGCTAGCAAGCTTTGCTGTTGCAAACTAGCGAGCTCCGCTGTACATTGCCAGCATGCTCCGCTGTATCGTGCTCCTCTGTATAAGCTAGTGAGTCCTATGTAGCGAGCTCCTCTGTATTAAGCTAGCAAAGTACTCTGTAGCGATCTACGCTAGCCAGCTGGCCGGTGAAAGTAAAGTCAATGTATATATTTTGTATTTCATGTCTGCAGAGGAAGATTTTTGTAGATACAAAAGAACACAAAGAACAAGGTTCATTAAACTTCCTGTGTACCCCTCTTGGGCAGTGAAGTTAAACACATCATGTGGCTTTTGTTTTGCTTAATGCGCCCTATATTCCACTGCGCTTCGTGGTCCAAGAAAGTATGGTATTCAATTTCAAAGTGTCATCCTATTTTAAACATTGTACTTTTGGTTGATTGCTACCATAGTAGCAGATTAAACATGCAAACTTTTACATTTTTATCAAGTACTTTTTTTTTTAGCTCAGAATTCTGAACGAGGCGAATTCATTAAATTGACAGGATGTTCTGAAAGTGGAATAATTGAGTTTTGCTAATTTTTCACGTTATTTTTGATCAGATGTTGAGTTTTGCGGCATAATTAATTGTCTTTATGTGTGGATTGGATAACAGATTTTAGAAAGATTTAACAATGCTGAAGCATAAGGTTAAGGCGACCTGTAGAATTTGCAACAGAATTAACCCTTGTCTTAATTTAGGTATGTTTACATTAACAGTGGGTCCATCTGGACCCACAAGGGTTTTCATCTGATAAACACATAAAATCCTTTCCCCCTTCGTCATGGGAGGGAACACCCAGTAATTTGTGGGTGGAGTCATCTGGCCCCTCAAAAGAGAGTAAAGATAAAAAAACCAGCCAGAACCAAGAAATTAAGGTTTCCAAAGTTCAAAACATAAACCAACTCAAAGCAGAGCACAGTAACAGAAGTAACATGGAGGTCACCAGGCAGTCATCATCAACCAAGCAAGCTAATGAGTGTGTGGACTGGCACCAGCGAAGGGGCAGACGGCATAACACATTAACACATTCAAAGATATTGTCTTCATAGGATTTCTTTTTAACCAGTTCAGAAATTGTACCAATTATCGGTTCTGCGTCTGCACATCAATATCCAGCTTCACATCTCACATCCCAACTTTTCTACAACACGTAAAAACAACAACGACTCGATATTATCTCAGTAGATATGATTGTAGTCAACAGACGGAACAAAACAGGTGGTGGATTGTTTGGATTACATTTGCTGCCAAATGGAGCTTTTTAATGAGCCAGAGCATGCTGGGCAAAAACATTAGCAGGCCCGTAACAATAATACAGGATAATGTGACAATGTGTGTGTAGAACTGCAGATGCTGTTCACCTGTCAGAGCTGCTTCTTTTCAACATCCCAGCCTTCCAGGTGTTTTTCTACAAATTAAAAATCCAACACAAACTTTACACAATTTGATAACTGTGGTTCTCATTAGTTTGTCTAGTATTTATTATAATTGTTTAGAATCTTGTAGAAATTCATTGGACATCTTTTACTGCTGTGTTATTAACCTCTAATAGCTAAAAATATGAATGAATGTGAATGTATGAAGAATGCTATAAATGGTAGACAGAAATGCTTCAACCAAGACTTGTTAAAACACAAGTGTCAACCATCATGTCACCATGCATCTTTCTGAATACTACCAACCTTCTATGCAAGAAGCTAAAAGAGAGTATTCAGAATACATGAGTTCTTCTGCTTTATTTGTGATAGAATTGCACATTACAGTCTTAACAAGAGAGTATCTAAGACACCTTTGAAGTTCTCAGAGATTTATTGTCCTTCAAATATATGACAAACATCGTCTGCCAGCTGCAGTTGCAAGAGTGGAGTAGGAAAAGAGATTTAACAGTTTTGTTCTCAAAGTTACATCAAAGGTGCACTTCTGAATATGTTTGATCTGTCTGCAGCACAAAGATCTGAAGCTTACAGACCTCAAATATTGGCTGATCACAAAGAAAGCTGCTGTTTATGCTGGTTAAACATGAAAAACCCTCACAAAATACAAATAGATCAAAAGTCGTGTTTAAGGTCAGGGCTTCTCCCAGGATGTATGCACATAATTAGGTATTTTTATGATTTTACTTAGTATTTAAAAATGTCAGGAGAGGAAGTAAAGGCTTAGTGCATAATCAAAAATAATACCATATATATCCAAAAACCACAGATGAAGTTTTTAAAATGTTGCCTTTTATGATTGCTTGTAAATTGGTGGGTCTGTGGTAGCTAGAGATCAGACTTGGAACAAGAAAGTATGTTTATACACAATCCCAGCCCATTTACTGTAGCTCTCCATCACCAGAGCATCGGCTCCAGTTTTTACATTTTTTGGATTGTTATAACTCTTCAATCATTTACGCCAGGGGTGTCAAACTACGGGGGGCCAAAATTAAAAACACACAAATCTGCCTCAGATTTTGGTTGTGGGCTAAACAGGACATGCATTTATTGAAAAAAATTTTTAAAAAAAATTGTTAAAACTTTTACATTTTGTAAAACATGAAATTCTTAACTAAATGTCAACTAGAAAAGTTGCATTTACTGCAATAATACTAGTGTGAAAGTTGTTTGCCGAAAATGGTGACGCAATTTATTTGAAAGATTTCTGAAGAGATTTCCTGAAAATGAAAAAGCTATTTGCAAAATGTTAAATTTTCTAAAATTCTGGAAATTTCGTTAAATAACTATAAAAGAGCACTGAAGATTACCTAAATATAGGGAAAATGTGTAGTGAAATTGTTTTAAATATCCCTAATACATGAAATTATGAAAAAATATTTAGTGTGTTGCTTTAATATGAGCTAAACTCCAAATTCGCCCAAAAGCTTTAGTAACAAATAACAAAGCTAACGTGCTGCTTAAAAAGCTAAACTGTAAAATAGCTTTAAATTATTCAGTAAACAAAATTAGTCAGAAACTTAAGTCTGCAGCTAAAAATAGAAGCCTAACTCTAAATTTTACTTAAAAAAACTTGAGTAGATGACAAATAAGCCAAAAACATTTGCCTGTTAGTAAATAGCTAAACTCCAACTTTTTTGAAAATGACTATAAAATATTTAAAACATAGCCCATGAATATATTTAAAAGCTTGTTGATAATCTTCTTAAAATTTAGAAATGTGAAAACTTAATTGTACATTTCCTACGGGGCATATTTTGCTCAATATTTTAAAAACTATAACGTTTGTAAAGACCAAAAAACAAGTATTAATGTCCTGAACGAGCTGAACAATTTGATACCCAGATTGTTGAAATTGCTGAAGGTGTGTTTATTTTTTTTGTACGATGAGTGAGAGGAAGGGAGAGGTTGATGACACATTTTTGATGTAGAGTGTGGTGTTTCAAAAAGAAAGTCAGAAGTCGATCTAAAGGCCCGGTTCGACAGGATTTGATGGATGCGCGTAGACGCGATAAAGTTGTGCCACAGCAGTGGAGTGGCAGTGGAATGGACTCCAGCATCTGTTTCATTGCTATTCCACAAAAATGCATAAAGTTAGCGCGTGTGTGGCAGATTTTCCAAATTTTTTACCCGTGACCGAAAAATCCTGTAGGACCGGGCCTTAATGGATCTCTCAGCCTCCATGATTGTAGTAATTGTTGTGGTGCTTCAATATGGATGCAAGAAAACATTGGGCCATTAATAAAAATACTATGAAATGATCTGGAGGGCCAAATATAGTTACTCCACAGGCTGGATCCGGCCCCCTGGCTTTGATTTGGTTTACGCCATGAACAAATTTCCAATGGATTGTAAAGCAAAGAAAAGCAGCTTTTGCTAGAATGCAACCCTATCTTGTGAAGTGTTTATGCAATCAGCATGAAACAGCTTATGTCACAGAAGAAATATACAAAACTTTGTGTAAATTGCATACAGTGGAAGAGTTTCTGTAGGTGAAAGAGTGTTTATTCAGGCGTCAGCTCTGTTGTTAAAGGGTTGAAACAGTCAGAACAAGAACCTAATTTAGGCTACACCTTCAAAATAGAGAAGACGAAGAGTGACCTGTCATCTGCTGTGGAACAGGTATGAAGAGGAGTTTTCTTCCTCAGAATGAGTGAGAAAGAAGAGTCTGAGCTCTGACTCTCAATGAAGAGTCGAGTTCTATTACTTCCCTTGAACAAACAGGGAGAGAAGTTAAAAAGTGACTTCCTAAAAACTAGGGATAGGGTACTGAAACCAGTACCGTTTGATAAATGGCGTGTACTTATACAGTACTTTTTTAACTTCCTTGAAGGCCCAAAGCGCTTTACAGTCACAGACCCCTACGTCCATTCACTAACTGGTGGCAGCTCTGCTGTCGAGCACTGGCGCCAACCTTCCACCGGAGGCAAGGTGGGGTTCAGTGTCTTGCCCAAGGACACATCGACACAAGGGTGGGCAATCTTCTGATCAGGAGTCGACCGCCCTACCGCTGCACCACGGCCGCCCCTAACAGGTGCCACATCAACAATATATACCGGACTGCAAAGTTTCAGCCTTCTGGGCAAACACGAACTTCTTGGAACTGATGATGAGAGAAGTTTCCAAGTGATCTCCTTGCAACATGTGGAAAGATCTTGTCAACCTTCACAAAATGGGCAGGAAGAGGACCGTCTCATGTAAATCTGTAGGTCTGAGACACTTGGAACAATTAGGTATTCATGCATCATACCAACCCCTTTAACCCTTGTGCTATCCTAGGTATGTTGACGTTGGGAGTGGGGTCATCTGGACCCCACAAGACAGTATGCTGAACTTTTCTTTTTCAATAATCTATGATTTTCTTTGGTGGTCATAGCAGACATGAAATCCTGTCCACCTTTATCCACATTCGTGATGGGATGGATAACACGTCAAGGTAAGGCTTGGGTCATCTGGACCCCATAAGATAGCCCAAGAGTTAAGACGATTAAGATGAAAAGAAAACTTTATGCTACCCCTTCAAAACAGACAAGAGGAGGGCAACCTGTCAACTTCTGTGGAACAGGAATGAGGAGTCTACTGCTCTTCAGAATAACCAAGGAGTAGCAGTCTTACTTGACTGCCTTGATTTTCTTGGAAAAAACATGAAGAGAAATTTCCAAGTGATCACATAGAGAAATCCTGTCAAACCCCCTCAGAACAAAGCATTCATCGCAAAAACATGCTAATGCAATTCATCAATTTCCTTTTTCCTAATAACCTTTCTTTTCTCATGATACAAAATTAATTAATTACTAATTTTTCAGTTGGCATCATGCATCTACATATTTTTACACATAAAAAGCAAATATAAAGGCCTAAAATTCTGATTAAATATCAGTTGAAATAGCAGTCTCCATTTTGTTTAAGTCAAATCATATTTCACAGTCCTGTATCTGAGTCAGAAAGTCTTCTCGGAGCCTCAACAGTTTAATGAAGTTTGTAGAGAAGATGAAGACACAGTTTTACAAAAGGACAATGAGATCTGATACGAGTCAAGAGGAGCTGAAGTGAAAGCGATTGTGAATTTGATGTAGAGATAACAGGATGAGCTGACACTCCGTCCACCGCCACTGCTGACTGGGAGAGTGAACAAATTTAATGAACACAGGGAAGGAGTTTTATACTTGACTAGACTCCATTTTGTCAACACAATTGTTTTTTGGCAAATACAGCTCGGCGCTGAGGAAGGTGTCAGCCAGTCTTTTCTTTCCCTACACTTTAAAAAAAACAAATCTAACTTCTTGAAACAAAGCACAGGGAAATAAACTGCTCTGCACTGACAGATAGGATGCTAAAGAAAAAAAAACCGTTGCTGGTTTTTGTTGGTAAGAGACTCAATTTATTCCACAAAGCTATTAGCAAGCTTGTTGTGCCATTCTTGGCTTAAATAGCAAACTATTGTGAAACTATCCAAACAATTTATAACAGGAATAGAAATAGGCTTCCTACAATTTGGGGGTTGGCTTTTGACACTTCTGCTGCAACTGCAAGAAAAAAAAAAACCGACCTTAAATATGAAGCCCTATCTGGATATGTAAGACTGGAAAAAAAGAGTCCCAAACAACATTCGTTTGCTTTGGTAAACCATTGAAAGATGAATTGGTATGAGAGATTGCAGAGACTGTTAAGGGCCACACAGTGTGTGTGATGTGCTAAAAGACATGTCTCTCAAAGGGGACATGGCCCCTCTGCAACGGGGGCCGTGTCCCTGGCTTCCCAGGTGGGGTGGCACTCTCTCCACACAGGGAGAGGGACATAAGTTCTCTGGGAAGACCATCAGTCACGGATCACACCTGAGCCAGGGGGGTGTCCGTGTCCCTATGGTGCGGGGTTCGGTCCTTGCCTTTGAGTGCTGGGGTCCTCCAATACTCCAACTGTGGGTGAGCCTGGTTGGCCAATGTTTACTAACCCTTATGGGGTCCAGATGACCCGACCCTTATATTTATGTGATCCCTCCCACGACATTACAGGATCTTATGTCTGCCAGTGGGGTCCAGATGACCCCACTTGTAATGGAAACATGCCAAGGTTAGCACAAGGGTTATGCTCTTCAGGGACCCCCACCTCTCTGGGTGGAGGTGGGCTTCCTGTGCCTTACTCTCTCCTGGACCTCCTTCGGGGTCGGCAGGTGGTTGCCTGGAGTGTGGGGCGTGTCTCTCTTGGGGGATCCTGGCCCGTGTCTGGGGTAGGAGGATGCCCAGAACTCCTGAGGAGAGGTGGGCTGCTTGTCTGGGGGCTCTCCGGGGATGGGCCCCTGTGCTGGACCTCCTCGTGATTCGAGAGGCTATACTACTGGCTGGACTGGTGCTTGCACTCTTCGTGCTCCTGTGCCTCCCTTCTCTCTGGCCTTGTGGCCCCTGTGGTGGTCCTAATGGTCCTGGCCCGGGTGGCTGGCTGGATTGCCCGACCATTCAATCCCAATTTGATATTTCTGATTGAATTTTGATACAATTTACCGATTACTTTTTGAAAATGAAATGTCAAATGCCATTTTCTTTATCATTTTAATTAAGTTACAGAATGAGCAGAGTTGAAGAAAAAAAAAAAAAAGCTGTTCTGATAATTGCTTTTTAATTTCATTTAAGAGACAATAATGCAGGTACAATGTGAAACTGAAATAGAATTTCCAGTATTGACTTTTATTTTTAATATTGTGTCACAAAAGCTTCCATACAAAATAACTAGGCTGGAAAGAAAAAAAAAATCTGGCCGTTTTCGTTCCGATCACATCAGCAAATATCTCCACCTCCTTCCTCTTATTGCATTTGTAAACAATGCTAAAAATGTTCTAAATTAGCTAGAGGGGTAGAAAAGTGCTTCACATGCAGCAGGATAGTGGATTCCTTCAACTCCAGTCCTGTGTGGATGTTTCCCTCCAGTCATTCTGTTTGTTTCCTCTTGATTGCTCCAGCGTCTCATCGTTCACGTCTCGCAGACACTTGTTTGCACGTCTGCGGAGTTGATGCTGTGTACAGCATGTCCTCATTACTAAAACATTAAAAGTGGTGCACTGATGCCTCGTGACAGTCCTGCCTCGACTCCGCTGACGCCGCCTCGCCGTGACATTCCTTCAGGATCCAGGCACAACCCGTCCTCTCGACTCGCCTGCAGAATGGTTGGAGAATCGGGTCGTGTTTGGAATCGGATGATCTCCACCATCCCTGCTGCAACTCACGCCAAGCTCTTACATAACCGCTTTGCCTTCAGCTGTTTTCTAACGGTGCATTAGCTTGCATTTATGACAGAGACATGCATGTGACGATTAGCTGAAGTTTATTTAGACTTATTTTGGTTTCATTTCATCGGATCATATCAGAAGTTTTGGTTGTAAGCAGAGAATAAAAGATGTAAATAGGATTCTAAAAAAAGGATAAGAGGCAACATTGGAGAATCGTTTGTGTTCTTCCAAGCACACTAAAATTTAACCTCCTGCCAAACTTGGTGCCATCTTTTAAAAATCAGACTGACCCCACGATCCTGAGACTGGTAGCAATTTTCCTCCAACCTCAGATCAATTTTAGGTCAGATCATCAGCGCTTCAGAAGTGAAACACTCAAGGGATCTCCACGTCTGGATAAAAGTTCCTCTTTCATGGTGCTGTTGTGAAAAAAAGAGGCAATCAAGGTGCTTCTAAAGATATCTCAGAATGACTTTCTAACTGTGTCCATGCACCGAAATTCAGTTACAAGTAGAAGTGGTCATGATTTACACAGTTCTGCCGAAACCTAAAGAAGCTGTTGTTATCGGTTCTACATTTCGGTGCTTAGTTTCCCTTGAAGGTCAGTTTCTCTTGGGACATGTCAATCACTTCTACTCTGTTCAGTATGTTGAAGTTCTAGCCATTTGTTCTGCCTTGCCTTTGATAGTGGGCGGGCTCATATAAGACCGCTGACGGGGTGTCAGGTTTAAACAACCTGAAACATTTCTTTGCGACAAGATTGTGGTCAGAAATCAGATTTTACTTAAGGTAAATACATCCCGCTCTGAAGAAACGTCGAAAGCCTCCTCTATAGATAGATCAGGACGTGATCACACGAAGTCTACATATTTAGAACTGACATAAATGTATCTGTCTTCCAGTACATGAGGTACATGATGGTTCTTCAAGTTCCTGCTTTATATCAGCTTCTCATAACCTTCATCTGAGGTTGGCTCCTGTTTGTTGATTTGCAAACTGTACACGACGTCAAGAAGATTAAAGACAGAGAAGTTAAAATCACTCTGAGCAAATATTTGATGTTTGTACAACCCTATCATGGGGCGAGCATGAGTGTGCAGCGCTTTAATGTCTGGCTGCATTTCACAGGAGCTCACAGGAGTTTGACATATTTTCTATATTAGGGCTGGGTATCGATTGTATATTTCCAGAAACAATTAGATTCACAAGATCCTGAATCGATTCAGTTCCAGTTTTTTTTAGATTCTTCAGTTTCATTCGATTACTATTTTAAGTTTACACATTTATACACATTTGTTTAGAAATACACTAATAATCTACTATATGATCGAATATATTTATATTAATCTGATCCAGTTCACAAACTGTCAAATGTATCAGTGAAATAATGAGATTGTTAATATCATTCAGTTTTACAAGGATTCTCTAAAGGAGAAGTTCTAACAAGAATGTTCAGATCATTAACATTGTAAACATTGTTCTGCTTCTTCTGGAGGAAGTTTCAGTTTAGCCACTAGGTGGCGAACGCACTATAACATTACACCTTATTCAAGAAGAAAACGACACATATAAGGGGAAAAAAAACGATGTTTTGGACCACAAATTATCTCTTTTAAAAATATGTTGTTAAAAGAGATAGGAAATTTAAGGCCTGTGAGTTTATAAAGATGTTCATTTAGGCAGCATGTATTTTTTGGCCGATCGAGGATAATGCAGGTTACACACACCTGTGACATACAGGTGATGCTGTCCTGATGTGTCCATTACGCAGCCCTGCAGTCATTAGTAAGGTGAGAGACCGCACACAAATCCTGCATGAATGGGGCATAAGGTAATCACTTTCTTATTTATGTTAAAAGTCAAATTGAAAGCCCTCTCAAACATCATTGCATCAGTTTTTTCATTTGTTTCAGGAGACGATAGCAACAGGAGGAAAGATAATTTCAAAGTCCCATTTGCACACACAACATCCGTTTATGGAGTCAATCAATGGAACTCACTGAAGTTTCACATCGGAAGAAACAACAAGCAAAACTGCATCAAAAAATGTTTAAAGATGGGACACTAGATAAATACAAGCAGGAAAATTAATTAGGACAATACACAAATGTAAGCCACAGACTGAAATGGGTTAGGTTTTGAAAGATGTGTTGTTTCTGTTGTTAATAATGTCGCCTTGTTGCTTAATTAAAAGGAACAAATTATATAAGAATTCTTCTTCATTCTGTTCTAGTTGTTCAAGCCTAAAGAATGGCTAGTGTCTGTTTGCTTGTAAAAACAGCATGAATAGAAAACTATTCATTCATTCATAGTTCAGTACCTGTGGGACGCTCTGTCTCATTTCTAAGAGTCAGGCTGTGTGGAAAGCATGCCCAAAGAGTGCCCACCTTTCACTTCAATGGCATTGGAAGGCAGTGTGTCACGGATCGGGAGACAGAGACCCAGATGCAAGGACCAGACTAAGTTCAGGTGAACAAAAAACAGGTCTTTAATAACAAAAAATCACCTCAACAGAGGGAAACTAAAGGAGCTGCAAAACTATTTAAACTAGAAAAGCCCATGAACACGGGGGGAAACATACAAGATGAACCAACACTGAGGGAAGAAAGAAGTCAACTTAAATAGGGAGCAGCCTAATCAGGTAAGTGCAGACAGCTGTGTCACCTGCAGATCACAGGTAGGACCCACAGACTGCCTGCACAGAAAGAAAAGCTGAAACAAAACCAAACCAAACACACAAAACATAACACAGTGCTCATGGTTCAGAGGGGTTAAAGAAAAAGAAAAATCCGTACAGCATGTCTGCATCTCATCTTCTTCATCTTTACTTACCTTTAAGTGTAAATGTTCACTACAACCTGTTGTTTGCAGCATGCCCGTATGGAAAAACAGAGGATTGTGGTGTTACCCCCCCTCCTGGATTTCACACCCAGCAGGCTACGCGGTTAAGGAAGGTGTGGCCTGATGGTCTTGTGTATATATATGAGGATTTGCCCGCCTTTATTCTGTTGGCACATGAGAGAATAAAATTTCATGTTCTGAAGATAAGAAGTGTCCTTTTCTTCATTGCCACATTGGTGACCCCGAACCCGAACATGTCGGAGCCAGCAGACGTGCAAGTTTCTTCGGCATCGTCCACCACCTCGCCTTCTCACGCGCGTGGGGATCCGGTCCCGCTAGCCGCTGCTGCCGCCGTGAAGCTGCCCGAGTTCTGGCAGAGCGATCCCGCCTCCTGGTTCCAGCATGTCGAGGCTCTTTTTCATCTGCGCGGCGTGCACGCTGACGAAGCCCGATATTACCTGGTGGTGGCCGCTTTGGATCAGCAGTCAACGCGCAGGGGCTATGCCGCTGCTGCGCACAGCCCTCCCCGCGGAGGGAAGTACGACACCCTGAAGGAGCTTCTGCTACGGAGGTTACAGCCTGTCGCTCCGGAGAGAGCGGAGAAGATCCTCAGCATGTCGGGCCTGGGAGACGGTTCGGCCGTGGACTTGATGGACAGCATGCTGTCTCTGCTCGGCTCAGACGAAGGCGGTTTTCTTTTCCCGCACATCTTTCTGCGCCAGTTTCCGCCACCTGTGCGCGCGGCTTTGGCTAACTCTCCATGCCTGGCGGCGGGAGACTACAGAGGACTGGCTGAGGAAGCGGACCGAGTCCTGCTGGCTACCAGACGTTTCACCGTGCAGCACGTGACATCCGACGCCCAGCTGAACCAGCAGGAGATGGAGGACGTTCCGGTGTCGGTGTCTGCAGTTGGCGTGAATGCGCGCCGCGGGAACTCTCTGTGCCGCTTCCATCAGAAGTTCGGCAGGAAGGCAAAGCGCTGTATCCCGCCGTGTTCGTTTTCCGGTCCGGGAAACGCAGCGGCCGGCACTCAGTAGCGGCTGTGGGTGCTGGCGAACGTGGAGAGCTGCTTTTTGTTGAGGATTCCCGTACCGGACGTCGTTTCTTGGTGGACTCTGGCTCCCAGAAGAGTTTGATTCCCCCCACCGGCTCAGAGACATCCACCGGCGGCCCGCCGCTGTGCGCGGCTAACGGATCTGCGATCGGGACTTTTGGGACCAAATGGACAACTGTTTCTTTTCATGGACGTAAGTTCAGTTGGGAATTTATAGTTGCCTCCATTTCTGTTCCGATTATCGGTGCAGATTTTTTGTGTGCTCATGGGTTGTTAGTAGACATCGCTAACCGCAGGCTAATCGATGCCACTACGTTCTCTACTGTTCCATGTGCGACGGGGGGATCTGGGCCGGTCATGCATGCAAATTTTTTGTCCAGCGACGACGCTTTTCAGTGTTTACTCGCCGAGTTCCCGTCTTTGACCACCCCTGCTTTTTCCTCCACTGTGGCTAAGCATGGGGTGGAGCACTTCATCCCCACTAAAGGCCCGCCAGTTTTTGCTCGTGCACGGCGCCTCGACGTGGTTAAACTGGCGATAGCAAAAGAGGAGTTTGCCACCATGGAGAGACTGGGCATCATCAGGCGCTCTAACAGCCCGTGGGCGTCGCCCCTCCACATGGTGCCCAAAGCAGATGGGTCCTGGCGCCCATGCGGGGATTTTCGCCGTTTGAACGACGCCACAACGCCAGATCGTTATCCAATCCCTCACATCCAGGATTTTTCGGTTCGTTTGTGCGGCGCTTCAATTTTTTCTAAAGTGGACCTGGTGCGCGGTTACCACCAGGTTCCAGTGCAGGCCGAGGATGTGCCTAAGACGGCGGTGATCACGCCTTTTGGACTTTTTGAGTTCCTACGCATGCCCTTCGGTCTTAAAGGTGCATCCCAAACCTTTCAGAGGTTGATGGACTCTGTATTGCGCGACCTTGAGTTCGTGTTTGTCTATCTAGACGACATTTTGGTGGCCAGCTCCTCCCCTGAGGAGCACCTCGTTCACCTCAGGGAGGTTTTCCAGCGTTTGGAAACTCATGGCTTTGATCGTCAACCCGGCTAAATGCCAGTTTGGTTTGTCAGCCATCGATTTTTTGGGTCATCGCATTTCGGCACAGGGGGCAGTCCCTCTGCCCTCTAAAGTCCAGGCGGTGGCAGATTTTCCCCGTCCAGCTTTGATCAAGGCCCTGCAGGAGTTTTTGGGGATGGTGAATTTCTACAATCGGTTCATCCCCAGGGCTGCACACCTGTTACAGCCGCTTTATGATGCCTTGCGTTCAAAAAAAGCCAAAGACCCGGTGGAGTGGACGTCGGACCGTGTTGCTGCTTTTGACGAGGCTAAGTCAGCGTTAGCCAAGGCTGCTCTCCTTGCGCACCCAGACCCTGACGCTGAGATTGCGCTGACTACTGACGCTTCGGACATAGCAGTTGGTGCTGTCGTGGAGCAGCGAGTGGCAGACACGTGGCAGCCTCTTGCGTTTTTTTAGCCGCAAGTTGCAAAGTCGAGAACGCAAGTACAGTGTTTTTGATCGTGAGTTGCTTTCTCTGTATTTGGCGACTCGACATTTCCGTTTTTTGCTCGAAGGCCGTTCTTTCACCGCCTACGTGGACCATAAACCCCTCACGTTTGCGATGGCCAAAGTAAGTGAACCTTGGTCTGCACGTCAGCAGCGCCACCTAGCGGCCATCTCTGAGTTTACGACTGACATACGTCACGTGGCCGGAAAATCAAACACTGTCGCTGACTGCCTCTCACGTGTGCTCGTGTCCCCAGTGCTTCTTGGTACCGATTTTTCTGCTATGGCTGCCGAGCAGCCTGGTGACGCAGACATCATTGCCCTACGCTCCGGGAGTTCAGGCCTTACGCTTGAGGAGGTTGTGTGGAAGATGGTGGTTCAACTCTCCTGTGTGATTGTTTCCACAGGACGGCCGCGGCCTGTAGTGCCAGGGGATGATGGCGTCGGCCATTTTTGATTCCGTTCTTCACTCCCTCTCGCACCCGGGTGTGCGTGCGTCAGTGAAGCAGGTCAGTTCACGTTTCGTTTGGCGTGGGCTGCGGAAAGACGTGAAGGAATGGGCCGCGTCGTGCGTTGCATGTCAGCGGGCTAAAGTTCACCGCCATACTAGGCCCCCTAGAGCCGTTTCCAATCCCTGCCAAAACGTTTCGAACACGTGCACGTGGATTTTAGTTGGTCCTCTGCCTCCGTCAACGGTTTCACGCACTTGCTAACCCTGGGGATCGGACCACCAGTTGGCCCCGAGGTCGTGCCTCTGTCCTCCACTACATCTGCCGACGTGGTCAGTGCGTTCCTCTCTACCTGGGGTTGCCCGTTTTTTTGGTCATTGCCATCAGACAATTTTACTTTCAGACAGGGCCCCCAGTTTTTGTCGCGATATTTGATGGTACAAAACTCTTGCGGTACATGGGACGTACCATTGGCGTATCACCCTCAGGAAAAGGATTATGTGAGCGTTTACGCTCTCAGGATGCCCTGCGTGATGTCACCCTATCCACTGATGATTGTTGGATGGATCGTTTGCCGTGGGTCCTACTCGGACTACGCTCGGCACCCAAGGTTGACCTGGATGCGTCTTCTGCAGAGTTGGTGTTTGGGCAGCCGCTCCGGATTCCGGGGGAGTTTTTATTGGAATCGACTGCTCCTTGTCCCCGTTTACCATCAGCTCCAGGCCCCGTGCACCACTGCATTCCACGGTCGTTCATACCTACCACGCTCCAGTCAGCTCAGTTTGTTTTTGTTCGACATGATGCTCATCGCTCACCCCTTCACCCTCCCTATGATGGTCCATTCCGCGTCCTGGAGAAGGGGGATAAATGTTTTGTTCTGGACTTGGGCGGGCGCAGAGAGCTGGTGACAGTGGACCGGCTTAAACCTGCGTTTGTGTCGACAGGTGACATGGTGGAGCTGGCTCAAGTCCCTCGACGCGGACGTCCACCTGCCAGACCACCAAATCTGTCATCTTCTACTGGCAGCGCTCCACTTGCCCAAGACTTGAGTCGGCGCAGTCGTTTTGGCAGACTGCTTAAACCCCCACGTCGGATGGGGTTTGAAGACTAAGTTCCTTTCTAGGTGTTCAGGGGGGGGCTGTGTGGTGTTACCCCCACTCCTGGATTTCACACCCAGCAGGCTACGCGGTTAAGGAAGGTGTGGCCTGATGGTCTTGTGTATATATATGAGGATTTGCCCGCCTTTATTCTGTTGGCACATGAGAGAATAAAATTTCATGTTCTGAAGATAAGAAGTGTCCTTTTCTTCATTGCCACAGGATGACCGTTTTTACCTAATGAGTTGATTTGCTGTCTTAAAATTTCCTTCGAACACACATCACGTCAAGAATATACAAAAAAAATTACAATTTTAAAAATTAAGAGGAAAAAGAAAAACTCATGTTATATGCCCCGTTGTTTAATTCTTTAAAGTCCCCCTCCGATGAAAATCATGTTTTTTGAGTTTTTAACATGTATATGTGGCATTTTTCTTATGAAAGAGAACAAATGTAGGAAGAAATCATTTTGTTTTTGCATTTCCGAGTATTTCTCCTTTTAAATCTCTGTCAGTCAAACTGTCACAGAGAATCTCAGTTTGAATTAACGGACTGTTAATACGTCACAAAACCCCTCATCTGGCCTAGCAAGTGTACAGAGTTCAGGTTCCAGAGAAGAGAAGAGAATCTTCCCGTTAACTGTAGTCAAATGAGCCGCCGTTGCCATTTCCGTGGTGAAATCAGACATTTTGTGATTTTTTTGTGAACAATACTTGATTTAGCCAGACTGAGAACGCTGGAAATTCTCCTTTAGATGCTACGGAGCTTCCTTGTGTGACCACGGAAATGCGAACGGCGGCTCATTTGACCACAGTTGTAAAGGATCGGTGAAAGTCGGTCCGTGAAGATCTCAACTTCCTCGTCGGAGTTGACAACCAGCTCAAAACGAAACTACTAGACATTTTTGTGGAGCAGCGGCGATGATTTACGCTAGCAAGACACAGAGCCATCATAATCAGTCGGGGGGAGGGGGCGGAACAGAGCAGCTCCTCCAGCTCCAAAAGCCACGCCCACAAGACATTTAGGTTGTGGGATTTTGGTTAAAAACTTCATAATCATAATTAAAACACTACTGAGAATGCTTTTTAAAAATAAATAAAATTGTCATGGGGGACTTTAAAACAATAAATGACAAGCTTAAGTAATAAAAGTAACAATAATCATAACTAAAGAACTACCATGCTAACATTTGATTATAAAATAAAACAAATAAATAGTTTGTAATGAAATGCAATTCTAAGGCTTAACCTGACATTAAAACCTTTTTTAAACCATAATTTTTTGCAAAGTTATGGTAAAATAAAGGTAAACAAAAAATCAAACCCTAACCCATGTGTAAAGAATCGAGAATTAAAAGTTGAAAGAGACGATTCTTTTCTTGGAGTCAAATCGAAAGAATCATCTCCCTAGAAAGAATTGAAGAGCCCGTCTCTATTAGTCACAACTGTTGTGATGTTCCCAATAAATCACAGAATCACACTAACTCAAAACGATCCAGTCCCGGGACGCGGAACACACCCGTACTCCACTGTGTATGTTAGGGTACCGGTACCGCGTCTCGAGGGTTGTGGACCCTTGATTTTACCAACAGCCAGCATGACAAAAAACAACAAGTTAGGGACACCCAGAACATCAAAAAGTGACGACTTGGGAATGAGAATGTTGTCCGTAAACAAGTCCAGTGCACATGGACGTGTGTAGTAAGAAGTAAATGGTGACATGATGAAATAAAGCAGCAAATTATTTTAAATAAAAAAGAGCATGCAGAGAAAAATGCATTAAGATAATATAACTTAATGCTTAGTGATGATGCTAGAAAATCTAACTTATGATAAATGGGTCACTATAAGTGTAACCGGGAGTTTTAATGTAATGGGCACTAGGACCCAGAAAATGGTCTCACACCAGGTGTGTGGTTGCTGGTATTGATGGGGACGCTATTTGGTGACGCAATGTGCAGCCGCTCTCACTCCCAACGCCGCTGTCGTGCAGCGTGACGGGCCAAATCAAACGCATTTTGGAGGAGCTCCCTTGGGGATCTGGCCTTCCATTGATCTGGTCCAAAAACGTTTGTTTGTGCCGGTGCAAGCCCTCCACCCTTCGGACAGGGTGGCGTGTGGAACGCGGGATTGAACAAATGTGTGTGGTGATTATGCCCCAACTATCTGGATCAGTTATGGGAGGAAAGTCATGTGACAGGCTAATGTGTTGGTTTTGCTTTTAAATCTGCCACTATTTTTTACCTCTACATTTTTGTTTTTCATTGTACTTTATTGTGCCACTCTTTAATTAGTTTTAAATCATTTTTATCCTGGGCCTTTCAGCCCCAGTTTAATAAAACAGTAGTTTTAGTTGTAATTTCTCAAGCTGTTCTTAAGTGTGTGGTTTTATTTGCAGTGTGCCCTTTTTACTTTGTTGTGATTTGTTTTATCTGGGCCAGTTGCATTTTAAGTGTGTTTTACAGCTTTGAGCTTTTACTTTTAAACTACTGTCGGTTTTTGTGCCTTGTGCCTGGCCGAATAAAACTGTTTAAATCTTGCTACTGCCTCCTCCAGTTAATTCTGGACACCTGCATTTCACTGTGCAGTCACGTTACACTTCTCACGACTGCTACATAAGGAAACCAGTCCATAACACGCAGGGATTAAACACCAGTTGTGAGCCTTTGTGGAGACTGCAGGATTTGGTGGGGTCAAAAAAAATAAATAAAAGCGACCGCTACCGGTCCGTGGACCCCTTGCCACCGGGCAGCGGGAGAATTTTTTTTTTTTGAGACGTTAATATTTTATTTTGAAAATTGACCGGATTCTCTCGATTAGCTTGAGCGCTAAAAGCAGTTTGAAATTGTCTGTAATGTTTTGTCCCATTTCGCCTCCAGTTGAGACTAAAGCCATAAGTTGATGTTTAAAAAAACCTGTTATCTCAAAGAAACACCGGCGTCCTACAAGTCCGATTCAGAAAAATTAGCATTAAACAGCACCGTGTCTATCTGTTTATACATAGAAGTGTTTCTGTTTGCTGCAGCTTCCAGAAGCAGCCTGTCATACTCCACACAGATCTCTGTTTGGCTTACTCTGACAGGCACAATACATCACCGCTGCTCATGTTGGCTTAGCTTTCAGCACAGCTACAGTGGGCTTGCTAACTTTTCCAAAGGATGAGTGCTTCTCTGCTTCGCCCCGTCTCCTCTGGCTTGCTGCCTCTGTCTTTTCAAGTGGACTTAATGCCTTCTGCTCTTCTGCCTTTTTTCCTTTGCTTTGTTTGTGTTTTTTTTTTTTTCTCTCTGAAAGCGTTAAGCCTTTTGTCTCAAGGCTTTTCCCCTTCTGTTTACATTCTGCGCCGAACAGCTGTTGTAATTACTGCTGATTGCTTCCATTTTTGTCAGCATAAGTGCTTTAAATAAGATTTAATCTGGTTGTTTTATCAGCATCTGTGGCTGAAGTCAGGAAATTAGTGTGATTGTATTCAGCTTGGTCCAGTTTGGATCGGCGTCAGGCACAACTGTTTTCATTCAGGTTCAATTATGTGTTGAAGAGTACAGGAAATTTCTACTTTCATACCAAAAAAAAACCTTTTTTGATGGAAAAATGATTCCTCCCCCTTCTCTCTGTGTTTGACGATGGCTTTCACATGAGGATCTAGACTTGGCAGGTTGTCGTCAAAGGGAAAACACTGGGAACGCACACTGACCCAGTTCCAGTCATCAAGAAATGCACCTTCTTCTCTCCAGCTGCCACTTTCTCGTCTTCTTCTTCAGCAAAGGGGGAGCGCAGGTACAAGGTAACTCAGGTGACTCAGTTCGCTATAAATAAGTGACAGGATTTGATGTGAGGCTATAAAAACAGAGCCGCTCCACACTGCTGAAGACGCTGATAAAAAAGAACAGAAGTGATAAAAGTGTTTCATATTCACAACAAATATATTAATGATGCCAACGTCTTTGTGTCGACTGTGCTAAAAATATCACATCAAAAGGGTAGATGGAAAATTTCCATCGTGGATAAAATTGTTTTGGGCATGCATTAAATTTCATGGCCCACAGGAAATTTTGAGGTCGTAAAGTGACATTTTAGCTGTTGGAGACACTTAAACTCCCCATTGAAGTTGGTGAGAAGCGGGCATTTTTTTGTAAAACTCCCTCGAGCCCTGTGCATTAGGGGGGTTGTTTGTTCTCCTCTTGAAAACTTGGTGCTCTCTACAGGGTCTTTCAGCTGGAGATCGAGCTGGAACTCTCTTCATTTTATGGCAAACCTGCTAACGGACTGCGCCACCAATCAGCTAACATTTAACAGGAAAGGTGGGAGCATTAACTGTTAAAAGTGTTTTAAAAAAAAAACATTAAACCTCCAGTTAAAGGGGCCATACCATGAAAAAATCAACTTTTTGAGCTTTTAATTACCGTATTTTCTGGACTATAAGGCGCACTTGTATATAAGCCGCACCTGCTCAATTTAAAAAACAAAAAGAGATACAAGCCGCACTGGGCTATAAGCTGCAGATATCTATGTTGAAAAATAAGATAATTACTATAACAATTTTGTACTTTAAATGTACATATATGTAATTGCCGTCTCCAGCGTTTCACCATAGATTCATTGATGCTAAGCTTCCTAGGTTTCCTTCCTAGATAGCAAGCTCCATGTCTTTTAACTTAAAATGTCCACCACACAAACTTCTTTCTGTGATTTCCAGGATGACGAAGGATTTTAAAAATAATTACCAGTTAGTAATTTGTTACGAGTGTTCTATCTGCAAAAGAAAAAGCAGTGTTGGCTTTTCTGATTTGAAATGATCTTTTGTCTATCTTGTTTTTGATTCAAATTCCGGTTAGAGCTCCCCTAGCAGTGGAAGAGAAATCCACAGAGTAGCCGCACCTTTGTATAGGCCACATGATTCAAAACCTAGGAAAAAAGTAGCGACTTATAGTCCAGAAAATATGGTAGATTATGTTTTTGGAGCTTTGGCACAATTTCATTAAAGGAAGATTTCCTCTCCGGCATGCTGGGTATTCATCATCACCCTTCGCGTCATCAATTGGTATGCTCTGGGAGACAATAGCTGAAGCACTCACTTTCTTTACAGCCAATCACAATCAAACTTCTAACTTAAAATTCAGTAACGTTTAATTTTTGAGTCTCTTCACTAGGCCCAAGGTCTTCATAGCAAGCAAGAATTCTCTAAACCAGAGCCCAAAGACTTTTAAATTATGCTAAATGTTCACAAATATCTTCATAATTAAATCTTTCACTTCCACTTTCGAGTTCTCTCCTCATTGAAATTCCTCACTATAAAGAACCCCAAAGTGCCATTTTAATCCATTCATCCATTTTGAGTAATTCTCTAAACCTGCGCTCTCAGCAGCAGCCCCTCCCTTACCCATGTCCTCACAATGTGATGTCACAGAGTGAGACAGCTCCTTTCAGAAAGAGTCTCCTCTGACAGCACTGTCCCCAGTCTAACACCAACACTCAATTTCTCAGCTAAGAACTTTCATTTTAGATGTAGAATACCAGATATCTTCCAATCATGTTCTGTCTTCAATAATTCCAGCTCAAACACCTGTTTGAGCTGGAATTATTGAAGACAGGTCCAAATGACCCTACTTTTAATGTAAACATGTCTAGGATAGTACAAGGGTTCGTCAAGCAGGGAGCCTGGGGTGGTCAACCTTGGTCATCAGCCCTGCCTGTTTTCCAGTTCTCCTTGACCAGCTTGCTGCTGACTCAAGTGATTGACTGAACACCTGATTTAGGTTGTCAGCATCAAGCAGTTCAGGGAGCACTGGACAGCAGCTCTGGAGGTGAGGACCAGGTTCAGTTAATGAACATTTACACCCTATGGGTTTATCTAGAGGTCTATGGCCTTGAAATTTATTCAGACCAACTGTGTGTCCCTTACAATTTTGCCCATTTTCACCTGCAGACAGCCTGTATCTACCCATGAGGGCAGTTGCGATTAATTCCTTAGATATTCTTTGGTTGTGTTCACATTCACCACGTCCATCTCGTTGAACCGGGACTATCCCAAAAAGACATCATAGCATCAATTTTCAATTTTTTTAGCTGATAATATCTTGCATCCATAAACTTTGCTCCTCTAGTCACAACAAAATGTTCTGCAGGGATTTGAACCATCTTAAGATTCCAGCCACATCTCCGATCCATTATCAGCCAGCCTTTCTACCTGTCGTTTCCACAACATTTGTTTTCTTGAGAAAACACAGCAGGTCAGCCTGACAAGGACAAATAGACTGTTCTCCAGCTGTGTGACAGTCTGTATGTGCCGTCTGCTTCACTCATAAACTTACATACTCAGATTTGTCTGATTCTTACAGTCAACATGTCTTCTGCTGAGCTTAAAACCACAAATAAATGCAAACAGAATACCAAGCAGACCTTTTTCTAGCTTTGTGTGTTTAAATCCAAGCCGGAAAGTTTGCAGAGAAGCGTGCAGCAAGGCCACATCTGAGACGGAGAGCTAAGGATGTGATGAATGGAAAATGCTAAAGCGGGGTCCCAGGTGTAAAGCTGCACAGCAGCTAACGACAAAGCCAGGAAAGATGATTTGTGATGATGGGAAAAGATGATGAAGTACAACCAGGAGGAAAAGGGAGGCATGCATTTCAAAATATCACGCTAAGACTGATTTGTTTTGTCTGTTCTCACAGAGCAAACCTAAAATATGTTTAAAAATCTTTTAAAACCAGAAAAGTACCAACAAATATTACTCTTCTTTATGAATACTAATATTAGAATTTTAATGCAAAGCAACAACAATGCATTACTGTATACATCTTCCATTAGTAGTCCCAGCATTTATTCCAAAAATTAATCAGTCTAACGTTTATAAGAGACAGGGGTCTATTGGACCATCAGAATAGTGATGGATATTGGGTTCATTTATGCACCTGTGGCCAGGCCAAGTGATTCTGACAGCTGATTTATATTGTACCTATTCTATACTACTCGAAAATCTGGATTGGTCTGTCTGAGCAAGTACAGAAACGTACATAGAAAACAGGAAATATTTTGTGTCAATTGATATCTTCACATCTGAGCCAACAGAAATTACATGTGGAGTTCCCCAAGGCTCCATCCTGGGACTACTTCTATTTAATATCTCCCACTGGCCCAGGTTATAAAGAATAACAACAATAGTTACTATAGCTATGCAGATGACACACAGATGTATATTACATTGACACCAGGAGACCGAGGCCCTGCACAGGCTCTTGGTAAATGCATTGAGGACATTAATGACTGGATGTGTCACAACTTTCTTCAGTTAAACAGAAACAAAGCTGAGGTTATTGTCTTTGGGGCTAAAGAAAAAAGGTTGGATGTCAC
Organism: Oryzias javanicus; assembly: GCA_003999625.1. NCBI lineage: Eukaryota > Metazoa > Chordata > Actinopteri > Beloniformes > Adrianichthyidae > Oryzias > Oryzias javanicus. Next base: position 7,429,549 of record CM012460.1, on the reverse strand, counting down.
TACAGAGCTTCAGTCTAGTCATCTAAAGACTACCAACCAGGCAGAAGCTTGGGCGTAGTGATCTGTGCTTGTTTTAAATTAAGTTATTTTTACTTTCTTTTAATGATCACACCTTTACTATGTTTTATGAATAGCACTTTAAATTGCCTATGAACATGAAATGGGTTTTACTAATAAACTTCCCTTGCCTTCTGGATATTTACATATTGTGTTAATGAGTCTTCTCTAATACTCATCACATGTAAAAACAATGCAAGTAAAAAAAAGTACCTTGACTTGACTTCTTCAGTTATTGTATATTTCATGGTATTTTCCATGTTTAGCAAGAAAGTAAATAAACAGAAGCTATCTTTGAAGTACTGTGAAAAAAAAGGCTTAGAATTTGCTTTCTACTTAGCAAGTTCATATGTGTTCCATGGTACTCACTATATGTAAGAAGATGGGTAAATACATATTCCTTATGTGGTACCTTATTGAGTTTTTTATTGTACTTACTATTAATGAGAGCAGAGTAAGAACACAAAGTAACATTTATTGAGCTATTAAGTTATAGTGTGTTTTGTAGTACTAACCATTTAAAAGGAGATAGTAGCTACACAGACTCTTTGGTAACATGAAACTGAACTGTAAACGAAAGTAAAGAACATGTTAAAAAAGGTATCAGAGCAAGAAATGTTATTCTGACAAACAGTGACAGAGTAATATCTGTTTATTTCTCCATAGAAGTGGATGGGATTTTGGATTTTTGGGACTATTTGGAATGTTGATTATGTTCTCACTGACTATTTTTTTTCTTGAAATGTTTTCTTTGTTACAAGTTAATCTGGTTACAAACTGGTCGATCAGGTGCCTCAAAAAGTACGTGGTCTGACGTTAAATGTTTGAAATGTTTCATTGACAGATTGCATGTAGCCCGCCTCCTACTGGTAGAGGTGTGAGTTTCCAAAAAAGCTCTCTCCTGAATGGCAAGAGTGGTTGCCATAGAAATAATAATTCAGACCGATTTAGACCAATCGTTGGCGATTTGTCGTTCCAAAATGGCGGTGTCCTGTTAGCATGCTAATGGGAAGCATGCACAAGTATCCAAAAAAAAAAAAGTTTGAACCCTTTACTTTTTAAATACTAATGACTCTTTTTTTTTTTAATTGCAACTTCTTTTTTTCACTCTGAAAGTGTGGTCCTGGTTTTATCAAAAACCAACAGCATGCTCATGGGAATTTACTCTCTACTGGCTGACAGGAGATAAGAAGATGGAAACATATTTGCTGCGTGAACAAACACCACAAAATATTTGTGCTTATGTCTGCGCTGCCATGTGTGTTTGTAAGAAATATTGTGTTGTTTCCTGCCATGATAGCAAAGTCCAAACAAGCAGCCAGCCCACGATGGAAGAGACAAATGAACATTTGGAGGAAATGCAGCTGCTTTGGAAAAGGGAAAGCCAAGCACAAAACAGACTCTAGCATGTAATACAAGAACATAAATTAAATGGAGAAAAAAAGTTATAATGTTTTGACAGGCAGAGATAAACAGAAGTGGTGTATTTACCCAACGTGCTGAAGTTTAATGGCTGATCTGTTCCACACAACAATGGGAGGGAAGGATGGAGCAAGCCAGTCCACCGTACGTCTACCAGGAATGTTCAGCTGCAGTTTTAAAATGGTGAAAATGTGTTTTAGGAGGGTAGTGTTGCATCTGAGTGACTGAATTTATGTGAAGTAATCCAGCACATTAACCTAACTAGGGGTGGGTATCGTTAAGATATTATCGATTATACTCCTCTTGTTGAGACTGCTTATCGATGCAGTACTTTTGATACTTTTGTGTGCAAAAACAAGACTGGAGAAGACACATGAACTATGTATTTGAAAATCTTTTATTTTAGGACAACTCAAAACATAATATGTTAGCCTAAATCTCAATTAAGAACCAAAATTCAGAGAAAATCAGATACCTACCTTACTTCAAAGAAAAATAAAACATCCACTATGTTGTATTTTAATTAATTTTACATCAAAGGGGCCATGCTATGATTTTATTCAGGCTTTCAGAGTAAACTATATCCATATATATGATCATATATTACCTTTAGAATACTAAAAAACAAATCATATATGAATTATGAGTCATTTTTAAGTAAAATGACTCGATCTCTGAGGCTCCGCCTTTCACTCCTTTTCGGTCCTGCCCATTTCACCACGTCATCCTTGAGCCCGCCTCCTCGAGCCCCCTCAGTATGACCAAACTTTGTAAACAAAACCATGTGAATAAAGATCTCGTCAGTCATTGGCCAGAAGAAACGGATTTGTAAAAGCTTGGCAGCATTTTTCAGATATTCAAACGTATTTAGTTTTGTTTTTTCTTCGTTCTGTGTATTTAGTTCTGTCAGAGCTGGACTATTGTATTTTCATGGATCTTTGTGTTGTGTCTGTGTTTATTAGTTTCAGGTGTGTTGTTGGATGGTTTGGCTCCCATTGGACCAAAGCTGGTGGATCAGGCTTTAGAACCACCATAAGGACCCTCCAGTCCAGGAGATGGAGATGGGCAGCTTGGTGCTCACCTGTTTGTTGTGTTGTTGTGTAGTTTTGTAGAATCTTGTGTTTAGTTTGATGTGAGTTATGTTTCTAAGTAAGGCTGTAGGAGTGATCTACCATTTTCTTTAGTAAATGATTTCTCCTGTTTATGTTAGTTCAGGAAAGTTAGTGTTTGTCGTTCTTTTCCCTTTTAGTTTTACAGGTAGGTTTCCTGGATTTCAGTTTGGTGGGTTTTGTTTGCCACTGGTGTTATTACCCTTACAAGTGACAATTTTGTTACATTTAAGAAATGAAACTAATCAAACTTATGGATCAAGTCAAAATTGATGACATAGTACCACTACCAAACAGCACTGCATCCCTAAACCTAACTATATCAAACAGTCAACATTACAGATGTTAATATTTAATACTTTTAAGTGCTTTAAGGTGTTTTTCTAGTACATCTTTAAAAATGTCAAAGCCTGTTTTACTTTTTTTAACCACTCCAGAGGCAGAACCATCCTGCTTGTGGCTACATTAGTAGCATCTTTGTCATCTTTCCTCACAAAGTTTTAAGCAGGCAATCATGGCACGGTGAGGGGTGAAATCCTTTGGCATGGGGTGCAAAAAAATTAGGATTAAGTAGAAATAAAGAATGGTTAAGTCTTAGTCATGTGCAGTTTTTAGATCTAGGGTTGACCCATGTGTTGCTGGGGGATTTTGGGTTGTAGATGCCATAGATGATCATACAGAGGAGGGGATGCGTATTGGCAAATGGAACATGTGTGTGTGGTAGTGTAACATGAAGTGTCTGTCAGGCTAATCTAAGTTACTCATACCGGTTGATGCTATTGTACGGCGCCCTTTACGCAACACTATCCATGACTGACGGCGTATCATTGCTACATGCACGGAGTGTACGCGTGATGTGTAAGTGCCCGTAGAATGCTCGCAAACTACAGTCTGATTGTTCAATTTCCTAATTTGTAAAAGCCAGGCTGTACACAACAGGTGCTTCAGGAGAACTCACCTTTCACTGGAACAGCACAGAACTGCCGCTCACTGGATAGTTTCTCTTTTTCCGACCATTCTTTGTAAACCCAAGAGATGGTTGTGGGTAAAAATCCCAGTAGATCAGCAGTTTCTGAAATATTCAGACCAGCAAACAACTATTCAAAGTTCCTTCAATCACCTTTCTTCCCCGTTCTGATGCTTTGTTTGGACTGTAGCAGACCGTCTATGAGCCTAAATGCACTGAGTTGCTGCCATGTCATTGGCTGATTAGAATCTGTGCAGTTAGACAGGTGCTCCTAATAAACTGGCTGTCGACAAAGAGAAGAACTTGTTCATAGCATGTTGCCTATTAGCCACGTTAGCTGTGTTTGCATATTCACAATGCCTGTGACTCATAACCTTCATTGCAACTTGTAAAAACAGACTGATACTGCTAAAGCAAAAGTTACTGTGACTACAGTAACCCCGCGCTTCCACGGCAACGTTAAAGCTCAGGTAGCGGTCTAGGTATGGCAGATGACTCCCATTGGCTATGGGATGGCTGCAGCTACAGGTTCTGCTGCCGGCCTTGTGAAACTCCAAAACCACATAGGTTCACACAATAACCCGCCATTTATTACGATCTAAGTTGTTAATAACCCCAACTTCACAAAAAGTGCTCCGACTCAGCTCCGACATCCGTTGAAAATTTGAACCCAACGGAACCGATTCAGAGCGCCAGAGAGGCGGGATCGCAGAGGTCAGACGTGATCATATGCGGTGGAGGTTCTTCTCGCACTTTTAAAGTTACGCAAAGACTCCGGCGGTCACATCAGAGCTGTGACACTCGGAGCCCGGAGTAAAACCTACCCTTGCTAGTAACACAGAAATCCACAGTGGGACAATGCTACATGTTAGCTGCATTAGCATATGCCAACCACACGTTTTAACAGAGCATCAACACAACCAGCATGAATCTCCATAAAAGGCCCTTCGGATTAGAACATCAGAGCAGGACGTGACCAATTCAGCACATTTTACCAAATAAAACTTTACAATATTTTTTTCAATAATAAGGGAAGCATCTTGTATTCTTTGTATTTTATTTTATTTTATTTTAAGACGGACATTTTTTTCCAGTTTTAACATTGTGGACTTTATATTTCTTTAGCAAACCCATCAATGCAGAGTATTTGAACTTTTTTCTTCACTCTAGTTTGTTGGAATCACTTTTTGTGCTTTCCTCTGTGACTTCTTTGAAGTACACACAGTTTAGCGCTCTTCACGTTTAGCGTCATAGTCAGTGAATCCAAAAAACAACAGGCATGACTCTCAGCAGGAAGAGGGGAAGTGTGTGAATCTATTTCAGAGAGAGTCACTGTGACACAGTAAAGCTGTTTTTAGGATTTTCAATGACACAACTTTCATTTTCATTGAGAAGATTTCAGAAGGATTAAGTTACTCTACAAATTCAGAACATACAAAGAATATTCAATATAGTAATTAAGACCGGCTGTGTGATGAACACTATAAAATCTCAAATATATTATAGTGGTTTCAAATTGATATTTTTATAAATATATGAACTGTGGTGACATTCTACCTCTATTAAATTAATCTAAAAAGTTTTTCATTCTTTCAATAATTAAAATATTTCTCGTCACGTCCTGCTCTTGTTTTACTAATGTTCCACTTTTATCCAGAAACTTTTGTTCGTGATGTGATGCACATTTCCACATTTTTTCAAAGAGACAACAGATTTCCTGCCAAACCACCAATTACACCAGATGTCGTTGTAATTTGTCTGTGCTATCACAGATGGAGGTGAATACAAAAAAAATAATCAGTTTTCTTTAATACTTGCAAAATAAAAAAACAGTTTTCCATTTTTTTTTTCAATTCAACTTTATAGTTTCACACAACATAGAAATCTGTCCGCATCAGCGTTCCTGACCAGACAATTTAATTTAATTGAATTTAACTGCAGTGAAAAGCTGTAATAATTCCAGTGTTTTGAAACTGTTGCCAGTGTGACGGTTTTTTTTATTTGGTCGTCTTTGGCATCTCTGAAGTTTGATGTGGAGATCTTTTGTACCGGTATTTGCTGGTTTGGTCAGTGTTTATTTTGCCGCTGTGTTTATTTTGGAGCAGTTTGCATGCAGCCTCGCGGCCGTGGAGTGGACCTGTTGCTGTCTGGTTCAGGTGGGCGCTGTGGTGATGTTCTGCGGTTGAGCTGCTTCGGGTTTAAGAAATTCTTGTTATATTGTTTCCTCACAACAAAGGCAAGCCTTAAAATTTAAATTAAAACATCTCTTAAAAGTTCTAGTCATTTATCCCTGCCTGTATGCATTGTGTAAGTATGTGTGGATGAGGTGTCCATGGAATGAATGGGTTTTAGGTTTTAATTTTTCTCTTTTTTAATTTAATTATTTGTATTTAATTGTAAAGCTATCTGAGTTAAAACATGTGAAAAGTGCTTTTAATAAATAAATATTGATTGATAAGTTCAATTTGTTGAATTACAACCAAACAACATCATTACTTTCTGTTCTGCCAATGTCGATTATGAAATGTTAACAAATTTTAAAATTAATCTCACAGTAGATCATCACAGCATTTACTGAGGCTGAAAATGAAGAACGATGCTGTCTAGTTGGGGAATTTTTTAATTACTATAATTAGCAAACTAACAAAAAAAGTAAAAACATTAATTTTAACTTGAAAGAAGCACAACCACAAAAATAACTTACAATAAGTTACTCAGGCCCGTCTCATAATGTAACAAAACATAAAACAGATGAAAGCATAAACGTTTTTTTTATCTTAATGGTTGTGAAATTCTTAGAAATATTCAGGATATTTTGTTGTGATGTATCCAGTCCTCTTCATAGGTGTGACATACCACAAAAGCATTACTTTTGGTTTTTAAACAAACACAGGTGCAATACTATTTCAACTTTGGCCTATTTTCTTTGTCCAATATTTTTATTAAAGCACTTGTTTGAATTAATGCCAAAATATGATTTAAAAACCTCTTTGACCTGCTGCTTGTGAAATAATTTTTTTTTAGATATGTTTTTGTATTTCTTTCCATTGCATTATAGTTGGAGGTGGCTTGATGCTCAGTTGGATGGGTTTTCCCAGGGTGGAAAATGAGCTAAAATGTAGTGAGGGTCCTCAGATAAGACCCTGCTGCCTAACTGGGTCTCCCTTGAAAATACAGGATTGCATCATAAAGAGCAGCCAGTATGAAACTCTAACCACCAGTGCGAATCAATTAAAGCTGATTCACTGTCACGATACCTGGCGGGACAGGCCAAAGGGTGAACAACAACAGAGTTTGCATTATAGTTGGTGCTGGCACAGTTGTTAGGGAGAACATTTCATGTCATAAACGTTGCCGACCCCTGCCCTGGAGCCAGACGTCCAGAAGCTCACACTCCCCAATGTGGAAGTTGCCTTCTGTAGATTATGGATGGTGAGGAAAAAAAAAAAAAAAAAGGATGGATGCAGTTATCTTTCCAATATTTGTGGATTCTGCGTATTCGCAGATGTCTCCGCTATCTAACCCCCGCGAATAAAGATTACTGTCCTGGTGCTAAACTTTAACATGATTGCCAGGTGAGGCATGACCAAAAATAATCTTAGTTTGAGAAAACATGTCTGAGTGACTAGATTTTTTTTTCTTAAAATATCTTAAAAAGGGTTCTTTATTTATTTTTTTTGCTTATTCAAGATACATTTTTTACATTTTTGATTCAATGTTTGTGGTCTTTTTTTTTGATGAAGAAAAGCAACGCGTGATGGAATTGGAGTAAAACCTCCAATCCATGTTGAATTGTTTTCATTCCCATTCATCTAAATCAGGGGGAAAAAAATAAGCAATGAACGCACATTAATCAGATTCTTTAGAGCCTCTAAATCTGTGACCCCACCTGCTGTGATCTCCATTTTCAGGGCTTCAATGTAAATCAGTGAAGAAAAGAGACTTTCCTATTCAAATGATTTCCAAAGCAATGCTTTCAATTGTATGATTAAACCAGCTGGAAACTGAAAAACGGTCTAACCCTGCCAGTGGGAATCCTTCAGAATGAGATTTTTTTTTCTTTCGAGAAGACTTCCTGTGAAAGAATGCAAAGGTTTCCTGCTTGTAAACCCCTCCTCCATACAGTCTTGCTTTAAACGCCCGCGATGCACAGTTCTGTTAAGCAAAGCTGCAATCAGAGCCTCCTTGTTAGACGTGTAAACTGTCACATCGCAGAAGTGCAAAGGATGTTTCTTCAAAGCAGAGCAGCATTGCCTGAATGAATAATTTAGAGCAATGGCGCAAGCGCGGCGCGGCGTGTGCTGCACTCAAATATAGGTGTGCCGGCTGCTCGCAGACTGCGGTAAACATCCCAGTACCACTGACAAAATGAGAGCGTCGTCCTCGTGCAAATTCTCACTATTAGTTCAATCTTCCAGCTGCAAAATGTGCCGGGTGTTTTGACTAGGATGGCTCATTTAACCCAAAAAACTGCTGTTTCCATCAAAATGAAAGTTAAATGCAGAAAAGAAAAAATTCTGGGGTGTTTTAAAAATTGTGAAATTTCCACTTCTTTTTCCTTCTTACTATCAATATTTAACAACATATTTCTTTTGAATTGAAGTAGACTAAGGTCGTGACCTCTTTCACTTTGATCAGAACCAGTTTACTGAAAGTGGTTCTTTTGGTTGACAGGTGTTGAATCTCATCGGAGTTTTTCTGTGGACAGAAAGACTGTTGATCCATGGATTTTGCAATTCACCAGTGCCTGCCTTTGTGTATATACAGTATACATATATATATAACATCTCAAATCTATACCAGGGCGATAGAGGCTCAGATCTACACCAGACAAGACCCAAGGTGTAGGCTGTGCAATAAGGAAATAATCCAGAACATAACTGCAGGGTGTAAGATGCTGGCTGGAAAAGCATACATGGAACAACAACCAAGAGGCTGGAATAATATACAGAAACATGCGTACAGAATATGGACTGGAAACCCCAAAATCAAAATGGGAAACACCTCAGAAAGTGGTAGAGAATGAGAGAGCATATATATATATATATATATATATATATATATATATATATATATACATGCCATATATATACTGGAGAACCAAGCAGACATTGTAGTGGTGGATAAAGAAGAGAGGAAAGCCGTTGTGGTGGATGTGGCAGAACCAAGAGATGGTAACATCAAGAAGAAGGAACATGAGAAACTGGAGAAATACCAGGAACTCAGAGAGGAACTGGAGAAAGATTGGAAGGTGAAAGTGACAGTGGTGCCCGTGGTCATCGGAGAACTCGGGGCTGTAACCTCCAAACTGGAGGAGTGGCTACAGCAGATCCTGGAAAGACCTCAGACATCTCAGTCCAGAAAAGCGCAATGGTTGCTAAATTCAAGAAAAACAGGGAAAACAGTGTCGTTCTGAAGGACTGGAATCCATTTTCTTTCTGCTTTTCATCCCACTGTTTTACTCATTTTTATCAAAAGATGATGATCAAAGAACTTGTAAGACTAATGTTTTTATTTTCCTTTTTTTTAAGCATTCGCTGCCCTAGAAGGAGCCGATACTGACAACTGCAATTGCAACCTCTCTGGGGTTAAAGGCACTCCATACTCTTATCTGTTGTGGCACCTTTTAAATGTCCTGCCTTGTCAAGTCTCCGGTGTTAGAGTTTATTATGTTACAGTCCTTACTTTCAGAGCGTCGAGCTCCGTACGATTGGAACATACGATTATTGTGCATGCGATACGAGCTTTGTCAAATCTTTGCAAATGTGGCGTAACTTTTGCCCACTGAGGGTGATAGTGTCACACAGTACCCTTCACGTATCCTTCTAGTCCTTAATAAGGTTTGAGTACTGGCTCCTTACTGTTGTACACATGGATTGTGCATGTGAAATGTTGATGCTCATCAGACTGATTACCTTATTTTCACGTGAACAGCACCGATGGACCACCCACACAGTTTGTAGGGTTTGGTTGGTCGATTAAAATGAAGAACCTGTACGACCCGCTCACATCTCACCTACTTACCATTTTGTGTCGTTCAAGTGTTCACTATAAACTAAGAGCAGCATGCTCTTAGAAAAAAATGAGTACAAACATTTTCAACTTATGGGCTCACTGGATTGTCTATAATCTTGTTTGCTTCATACAGATTTGCACGTATTTCACTGACAGACATGCGTGTCCACCTGAAGTCGTGACAAAGGCTTCACCTGTCTGGTCATTTTTCCCCCGTATTTTTCTTCCAATTGGTCCTGTGTTCATAGTTCTGTGTTTCATCATTGACTGTGGCTGGTGTTAGTGTACTGTAGAGCAGGTTTCTACTGTCTACTAAATCAATGTGCTCTGTGGATCTCAGCTATTGAACCAGGAGTGGCTTTATGGATCATGCTCTTTGATTGCCCTTTCTGGGGCCTGTCTGCCTGCTGCTCCAATAAAATGATCAACTTTCCTCCTGGCTCGGTCATTCTGTGGGTTGTCCATCTGTATGTCTCTACTGTGATAACTCTGTACTTTAGTTTGTTTTCTTGGTTGGTGTCTATGGTCATGTTCTGAGCTGTCCAGTCAATCAAGGTTCATAAGGATCAATCGCAGCTATTTTACATTCATCCATTTTTGGGTCACCGGACCGTGACTATTAGGTGAAGGTGAGTCAGTTTTTATGGGTGGAGGTGTTTCATCTGCTGCTGCTCTGCATCACGCTTCCACACGCCCCGCCCTTCTGCTCACCTGGCAGGTGGGGCAAAACCCTGATCAGCACCTGCCAGGTATTTAAGTTGAAGGAGGCATCACTCATTCAAGCAGGTTGAGGTTGAGGTTGAGGCTGAGGCTGAGGCTGAGGCTGAGGCTGAGGCTGGGTTCACACCGGACGTGGAAGCGGCGTGGAACATAGGCCGCTTTAACTCAGCGGCCTTGTGAACCTATGGCAGCGGTAAGCGACCTTTAACCCTATAAGAGCCATTTGGGCTCGTTTTCTACTGATCAAAACCTAGAAGGAGCCGCATTGACTTACGTTAGCATTTAAGAAATTTGGATTTTCATTCATAACCATCTTTTTGGTTTTTTTTTATAAATATGAATGTCTACTTTTGTCACAAACAAAAGCAAAACAATATAAAAAATAAAGTAGCATCTCTTAAAAAGATTTTTTTTACGTTTTTAACTTTAGTAGCAAAAAAAGCAATCTTGTTGCTTAATTACTAGCTGAACTTCAAATGACCATAACATTTCTCTGTAAATTAAATCAGCCAAAAATTTTAGCATGTAGCTGAAATAAAAGCTACACTCAAAATTAGCCTAAAACCCCCAGTCGATAACAAATTAGCTAAAAAAAATGTTAGCATATTGCTAATATAATAGCTAAACTCCAAATTAGAATAAAAAACTAATTAGAGGCCAAATCTGCCAAAAAAAAAGCTAGCTTGTTGCTTAATTACTAGCTGAACTCCAAATACACCTAAACTCCTAATTTAGTCAAAAAAGTGAGCATGTGACTAAATTCTAAATTATCAACTAAAAAAAAACGGTAGATAAAAAGAAATAGCTGGAAACATCAGAATTTTACTAAAATATTAGCTAAACTCTGACCACATCGGTACCTCTAAATATTTCACAAGTCTCATAAAAACGTAATTCCAGCACTTAGTAACAAAACAATCTTTTTCAATAACGTGGTTGTGTGTAAGTATCAGAAGTGTTCTTGAAAACAGGAAAAAGTCGATGAACAGAACATCATAGTGGATCAAATGAATGATAACCAGTTTTCGCTCTGATCACACTTCTGTCTGAACTTTCCTGCCTACCTTGAACCTTTTGGCTTAAATCACTTTATCTTCTAATGCATCTGTTCAAACCTTCTTGGGTTTTTCTCTGGACATTTGTCCATCTTCGCTGCCCCTTTGTTTTCAGTTTAGATCCTGTATTTTCTTCTAAAAGTGCTTCAAACATACCTCTTCCCACACAGAACTATGCGCACGCAGGCTATCGCGCACCAGCAGGAATTAATTCAGCCGTCCCACGAGAGTTCTCTTTGCAGGCTACATCTACAAAGGCTCAGACAAGGGGGATGCGCCCCACGTGATTTCTTCACCCTTTGCAGCAACCTTGAGAAAATCTCTGTATTCTCTCAACAACCTTTGAGGATGAGAGCTGATCTGAGGAAATACAAGTGGATGTTAGTACTGAAGATAGAAAAAAAAGGCGTTCGGTAGGTCAGGCAAAGGACGACCTGAACAGGCCTGGAAGGACCATCCAGCCCCACAGTTTGAAGGATTTTTTTATCATCAGCAGTACAGAAAGAAACAGCAGGTTATAGTTCCAGCTCAACCCCTCACTCCAGGATCCATCACTCTGATTAAAATAAAGCAATGTACCTCACTGGTGATGGTTACCAGTTCTCAGATGCTGGAGTTGGTCTTTATTTTATATTGTGTTTTTATTCTGGACATTTTATTACAATATCTTAAAAAAGATGACCTAACATTCCTAAGCAAATGCCATTACTTTAAAGCAGGGGTGGGCAAACTACGGCCCGGGGGCCACATGTGGCCCCTTAAGCTACTTAATGTGGCCCTCCAAATTAAAATACATTGAATCAAAAATCTTAATTATTGTTTTATTTTCATTGTATTTCTGGTTTCTTCCCATGAATGGTGTTGTTTCTCTGACGTTCGTGTGTGAGTTCTGAGTCAGATGGTGATCTTTCGGATTATTCCTACACCACATAAATGCAGCATTTCTTTGAGTTCACATTTTCTTCTGAAGAACATCAACCCATTCAATCACCCAAAAGGGAACAAAAATCTAAATTTAGAAATTAAAACTCCCAAATTTTCTGTTTTTAAATTAATATATGTGAATTTGAATCCAAATTAAAGCATGTTTTTCTCTAAATTCCATATTAACTTTTTTAGTTTATTGAGTTGTTACAAAATCCTCTCCTTCCATCTGCTCCTTGTCGGCCCTTATGCCAAATTTTAGAACCCTTTGTGGCCCACAAATCAAAACGTTTGCCCACCCCTGCTTTAAAGTAACAACTTGGTATGTTTTACTTTTTAGTTATTTTACTTTGGAAAAAAATTTCAACCACAAAAAATGTATGAAGAATAATAATATATGCATATTAACAGAGGCTAACCTCACAATATGTCTGTTTTTTTGTGGCCTGGCCTGGGAGCCATAGGCCAGTGCCGGTCTGCAAACCGGACATTAAGGACTATTGCTGTAGATCAATTCCCCTTTTTTTTTTACTTTTGTGTTTTTTGGATTTTTTTGCATTCTTCTTGTTGATGTTCCATTTGTTTCATGTTGGTTTCTATCTGAAGCTTTTTTACATTTTTTCTATCTGCTACAGCTGTAGATTTTCTTCTGTTTTTCTTTCTATATTGAATACAAGGAATTTTAGCTGAAATCAAACTGAATATAGAGGATTTTACCGTACCTAAAATGGATTGTTTTTAATACCGCTTGCTCGTTCCAAGGGCTTTGCAGCCGTGACTCAAGCCAGAACTGGACTTCTGGATGCTGCCTGCAGCTTATTTAGATTCACACAACAACTCCAGGCCCCAGCATTGTTTCATTGACTTCCATGAATACGATTTGGGGTCATTTATAATCTGATTATGCTGCTCTGGCCTTCCACAGCACAGCACAGCAGCCTGATGCAGAGCAAGTAAAGTGATTTGCTGCTGAATTAATATGGTTGTTGAAAAATCTAATTAGGATGCAGTTACAGTGACTCTCAGTCTTAGTGTGGCTCCTGTTGGCCTCCTCTCCAGGGACAGAGGGATATGCTGGCAGACTTTGACAAAAAAAAAGTTATTTTTTACCCATAAAAATAAATTCCTGCACAGAAATGTTCCTGTCATTTACACTCTGGCTGTGTATTTTTATTATGAAGCAATGTTGCATTTAAATGCTTTTAGTGACTCAAATCAATCCCTGAGGGAGTGGTGAGCAGCAGACACAGCTGTGCTAGGAAACATTTGGTGGTTTGATGCCCCAATCTGACTCCTTACTGCTGATTGTTAAGCAGGGAGGCACCAGGTCTCATTCTTAGTCTTTAGGCTGGACACTCCACCATAAGATCACTGAGCTGGTCGTGTCAATGAGTGTTCATTATTCCTCATTCACTTGGTGATGGGGAGCTCCTAATGTCTCCACAGCTGCCCTGACAGAGCCGTGGCTGCCAGGATGTGCTTACTCTGACCATCACCGGGACATGCATACATTCACACACCAGGGGAGCCAGCCGCCCATCCTTTGATCATTGGCCAATCTGCTCAACCAGCTGCCGCCCACTCCGAGATGCGGTGGGCGACAGGTTGTAGTGAACGCTTATAGCGTGGGTCAGACCTCCAGGATTTCCGCACCAATTTTTATGATCGTTGCAGCCTGAAATGCTCGATGTTGTGGACGCTTTTGTGAAAAGTTGCGACAAAGTTGCGATGTTTTTAAATATATTTATATATTTTAAAAGTGTTAATAATGAAAAAAAAAAAATCACGTTCTCATATTCCAACTCTTTTCTGCAACCTGCGGCTCCAGAGCCACATGTGGCTCTTTTATCACTCCATAGTGGCTCTCTGGCTGAAGATTAGCTATTATTTTACCAACATATGTTTTTGGCTAATATGTTTTCTAGAGGGGTTTTTAGGATAATTTAAACTTTAGCTAATATTTTAGTAAAATGCTGATGTTTTCAGCTATTTTTTTTATCTACTGGTTTTTGGAAAATTTAGAATTTAGCTTCTATTTTAGCAACATGCTAACTTTTTGAACTAAATTAGTTTACTGAGGTATTTTAGGCTATTTTGGAGTTCAGCTAGTAATTAAGCAACAAGCTAGCTTTTTTTTGGCGGATTAGGCCTCTGTGAGTTTTTTATGTTAATTTGGAGTTTAGCTAATATTTTAACAATATGGTAATGTTTTGAGCTAATTTGTTATTTACAGGGGGTTTTAGGCTAATTTTGATTTTAGCTTGTATTTCAGCTAAATGCTAAAATTTTTGGCTGATTTAATTTACAGAGAAATGTTATGGTCATTTGAAGTTCAGCTAGTAATTAAGCAACAAGCTTGCTTTTTTGCTACTAAAGTTAAAAATGTTGAAAAAAAAATTATCTTTTTAAGAGATGCTAGTTTATTGTTATATATCTTTTTTTTGCTTTAGTTCGTGACAAAAGTAGACATTCATATTTATTTAAAAAAAAACAAAAAAGAAGGTTATGAATGAAAATCCAAATTTCTTAAAGGCTAATGTAAGTCATTCTGACTCCTTCTAAGTTTTGATCAGTAGAAAACCAAACCCTTCGCTAGGAAAATATTTAATCATCACTATATACACTGTTGTGGTGCTGTCATTTAACTTGAATAGAGTCATGAAACACAAAATGAACTTTTGGTCCTCTCTGCTCACAATAACCCAAATATTTGGGTATTGATTTAAACATACTTTTGGATAAAATGACATTTTTCCAGGGAAAATTATAATCTTAAAAAAAAAAAAAAACCAGCATAAGCAGATGAATCCTCAGATCTCCATGTTGTCCACAGAATCTTGCTCTCTATCTATTTCAAAAGTATCACTGGTTATTGAAGAAGACGAAGGCATTGAGGGTCTGGTTCTTTTATCAGTAATGTGCTTTGTTTTAGAGAAGGTTTTCTCAGGTGTCTGTAGATTTGATGTGGAGGCCGTTCTATATGGAATTATTTTCCTGTAGACTCTAAATTCTTCCTTGGCAGTATAGGCCGCGTACACGATCATCCCACCCCCACCACGCCGCGTGCACGCCCGCACACACACACACACTCACATGCCAGAGTGACCATTTATGCACATCTTGAAGAGAAAATGTCAGAATACTAAATAATAGTAGACACCCGGGAAGAAGTCAAAAGAGAAAAAGTCACGTCATTCATGACTGTTGACAGTAGATTGGTCAAAGTTGCGTGAAAATAGAAAAGTTGCAAGATGTGTGACAAATCGCGGTTTTGCTTGAATAGTTGCTATCGCAGCATTGCGAAAGCCTGGAGGGTCTGCTGAGTCAGGATGAAGTAGGTGTGACACAGGAGTATCATAAAGATTTGTCTCTTCTCAACCCCTTGCACAGGGAGACCATTAGTTCAGCTTAAGTAACAGGTGTGCGCTCCTTGCACGTCCAGTGTGTGCGGCCTTTTAGAAATGAAGAAAGTAGATGATCTGGAATCCAACAGTCGTCCTATACTCACGTATCACGTCAGTAAGGAGTGAGTAACCCCACCTTACTAACGACTAGAACGTGCCGTCGGGCAATCGTACGACAGCAGGCCTTGTATGTCATAGGTGCATGTAACTTATATGATTAGCCCTATGAATACATGTACCTTACATAGTATGTTCCGTATTCATGATGTTCCTGATGGGGCTGGATGGCCTAAGATCCATGCAGTGTAAAAGTGCAGAACTAAAAAAATGTCATTTACTCGACAGTTTACTTAATTTTACTGAAGTTGACCTTTCATGAAAATATGAGAAGTCACTAAACCTTACATAGATTCATGTATTTTAAACAAATCTCCGCCTATTTACATGTGCAGCCTCACAAATGATGTTTTTTTCCACAATCATGGCGACTGAATGTGCACTGAGATGACAGCAGCACTGCTGGTCTGTTACAAAAAAAAAAGCTGTGACCTTGAACAAATAGGCCACTTGGTTTGTGCTTTAGTTGACCTTCTTCCTTTAAGAGGACAATATGCCTCTAAAAAAAGTAGTTAAAATGAAAGGAAAAAAATAAAGCCTTGGTTAATGCTGCCCTAACGGGTGGATAGGGACCGTCTGTAGATGAAAAATGGGCAAATTTGTACAGAACATTTAAAATCAAAGATTACTTGGTGAGCTCATAATACAAAATATGTTTGTGCACATTTATTCTATGGGCATGCTGCGGGAGTCAGGCTGTAGAGAACAGGAAACGTTCCAATCAAATCCTCTCTTTCAATTGTGATTTTGCTGTTTTTTAGCCAAAATAAAAATAACTGTTGCTTCCTCAGACATAGTTTCTGCAGAGCGGCAAGACTTCATTAGAAATTTGCCTCTAAACTCAGACAATGAACTGTTGGTTGGGAGTAAGCCTGCACTCGTTTCCCATCATCTCTTTTATTTGCACTTTCTCTTACAGCCCCTCAAAAACAAAAGCTAGCATTAGCTTTGTAGCAAAAATAACAGCAATATTGGAGTTATCCAGCTGCACAGTTTTGATCCAGATTCCAGCTCAGACGAGGAAAACAAAGACGTTCATGGATCTATTTGTCTACAAGTGGATGCAACGAGTGGAATGGAGCTTGATTGTAGCTTAATAACCAAGTATTTTAAACCATATTATTTGTTTCATTCTGATTCACAACTATTTGAGCAATTAATATGCAGAAATGAAGTATTAATCTTAATGATTCATATATATCTCCCCCATTGTGAGGAAAATTCTCAATTTTTATTGTAGTGGGTTTTCATGACAAACACAGAAACTTAGACTTTAAACATTTAGCACATTTATAATTTATACTTGTATTGCAATGAAAATGTAAGAGGTCATAAGACCTTTGACGGCCACAAGTCTAAAGTAGGTTGTGTGAGGGTTAATTCAACAAAAAAATCCTCCCTGTTTCTTTTTCCTTTTTTTAAAGTGAAACACGTGAGGGGATTTAAAATTCCAACATGGAGTGTAACAGGGTCCACTCGCTTTGACACACTCCATCTCCTCTAAATCCTCTGGCAGGAAGCTAAGTTAACCTTTCCCAGAGTCAGATCAGTGCAGCAGTGTTATTGACTTCAGACCCACAGGATGTGCAGTCATGGCCAACAGAGATACTGAACTTCTGTGGTGCTCTGGGGGATGACTGTGGTCCAGGACTCTGCAGGCCATTACTTTTGGAAGAACTTAGAGTGCAGAGTGACAGATAATGTACTCAAGAGATTAGAGTCCTGGTTAGAACTTAAGAATTTCAGACTGGATTTTTAAAGGGATTGTTTTTTAGAAAGTATAATTGGGATTGTAACAGAAGGAAACCAGTGGAGTGAAGAACAGAGCAATGACATGTATGGAGCTGTTAACGAGTTCTCACTGACTTTCAACCATATTATTTGGGTGCTAACATTTTATTTCAAGTGAAATTAAAGTTAAATTAGGATATTAGAGCTGGGATCAACAAAATAAATTTACTTGGACCTTTGGGACTTGAGGAGCCAAAAAAATGCATAATGAAGAACAACAAAACATATAAAAGCCTTTAAGAGTAAAGTCCAACATTTATGAACAAATTCATCAAGCCTGATGTAACGTTATATTTGACACCAAACACGATTCACGCAACAAATTAAAGTCCGCCGTCTTTTTTGATGTTCATCAAATTTAATGCTCAGTGTTTGTCCAAAAATGTGTTCATAAACTTGACGCTATCTTTTAGCCTCATCGCTAGATGATGGAGGCTTTGACTGTATATCCCGTTTAAAATATACAGGGAAGATACGAGAAGAAGTTGAGAAGTTACGTTTATTATTTTTGAAGAGCTCTACAAAAGCATCTATAATCATCTTTCCATTCTGGGTTCAGGAGAACTTTTTTTTTCCTTTTTCTCGTGATAGTTACCTGCATCTGAATGACTGTTTTTACCTGTTCTTCTGTCTGTTTGACAGCTTTCTGTCCCGCATTAGTCCAAGGAGAGAAAAATTAAAAACAATAATGTCTCTATGCAAATAAGAAAAACATCTTAACGTCCATGGACGATAAGGTTCTCAGTAGTGGTATGAAGTGGACTTCTTCTTCTGCGTTTCAGCAGCAAAATACTGATACACTAACCTACAGTGTCCTCTAGTGGTTGTTAGCGGAAACAACCGCTAAACGAAAACCTGTTGTTGGTGGGAAAATATCGAATATATGAGCCTATTGATGTCTAATAGTCAAATTAATGTCTAGCAGATATGTTTTAAAAGGTCACTCCAGAGTATAAGTCATACCCCTGACCAATCTATATAAAAACCGTGACTTATAGCCTGGAAAATACGATATAGATATACATACATTTTATATATATATATAATATATATATATATATATATGTTTGTAAACATACCATTAACATGTGGAGAATATATGTTAGAGATAATCTTATGTTGAAGTTTCAATCATTAATGTTGTGTCAACAGGAGAAAACTTGCTCTTCTAAGTATTTTCCGATATAATATTTAAACTGTTTATTTTAAAGAAAAATGAGTTTCCACTCCACATGATTCAGTTGAAGTGGTGTAATTTCAGAGATTTTATTTTTCCAATAACAAAATTCATTGTGAGATGGAGGTGATGGTTTATCAGGCGGAACTGAACATTTCAGCGTTTTTATATCCTTCACAAAAGAGACACCAAAGGAGAAAATCAATCCAAATGTGAAAGACGCAGAGCAAACAAAGAGCTCCCATCATGCAATAGTTATTACAATCTCATCTTCCTCCATCCGTCATCTTTGCTTCATTCTCTGTCATTGTCTGAGTTTATTTCTGTCAGCACAGAAGTGGAGTCATTGCTCGGTTAACGATGTTTCTCCTCTGGCTGACCCCGCTAGCTGCTTGCTGAAGGACCAGGTGATGTGTTGACACCTCTGTCCGTGCATAGCAGCTAGACAGATGTTTACCAGCTCTTTCTACACACAGTTTCAAGGTGGATGAAGGGTCCTCCCCCCAAAACCAACCCAAACCAAAACTTGGTTCTTTAGAAAATACACCAAAGGTTGTATACATTTCATGTCGTAAAACTGCTTAGATCAGTAATTTAATCCACGTTAAAATACAGAAACAAACCGTTTTTACATAAAGGATTTGTACAGTGAGCATTAGACTGACATGACTGCACTAATATGACTTTACACACCCTTGTTCTTCAGCTCTGCCTTCTTAGTTTGTGTTTCCACAAAAATATGTTTGTTGGAAAAAAAATTCTGATTGAAAACTGAGGGATATAGTAAAAATATACTCTAAATCATTTAATAATTTTAAACCACATTTGTTCAGAACCTTAACCACTTTAGTGTAATTTGCTAAAATAAAAATACTTTTAGAGACACTTATTTGACTAACATTAAATTGAGAATACAAATTTAAAAAGACCATTTCTACAGAATTTTTTAAAGTAAATGAAACTTTTTTTGCTTACAGTCTTGACATGTTAAACATCTGCACAGAAATGATGAAACTTAACTAATCTCTTATTCATTCAACTGTTTGCATTTTTCATTAAAGCTAAAGAGTCAAAATAAGGGATAAAAACAGGTTGCATTACATTATATAATTGACTTTACTGTATCTGATAAGGAAAACTGGACAGACCACTCTCCCTGACATACACACCAGTTGACATTTTATGACTAGAACCACAAGCAACTCAATGCTTCCATATAGTTTACTAAAATATCAGCAAAAATTTCATTTTAGTTTAACGAGTTTTAAAAGCCTCACAATGATTTCTCTTTTCTTGTTTTAAAGTCTGAATGGTCTTTTTCTCCTCTTTTCTATCTTCTTCCCTCTCTCTCTGCACAGACATTTGCATTAAAATAGTTATGAATTATTTAATTGCTGTAGAAACAGGCAAATCCAACTTTTATTGCATCATAAACTCCATTTTCTTCCCCTCAAACTGCATTCTCAGCTGCTTCCTTCTCTTCTCTATTTTTACATCCTGTCTTTGTGCTGTCAAAAACAGAAATGTCACCAAATGTAATCTTACTGCACAATTCACTGGTTGTTCTAAATATTAAAAGATGCCAAACTTTCCTTGAATATTCTATTTTAAAGCAGTTTGAAAAAATGTATTTGCTCTAAAAAAAATATCTTAATCCACTTAACATATTTGTCATCAAATTGATAAATTTTTTAAATGTTTTGTGTAAAATCAAAGCTCAAATGAAACAAAATTAAAGAATAAAAGCCTCATACTATCCTCAAATCAATACTGTTGTGTTTATAAATTGACGTAACCAGTAAAACATTATGATTTCTTAGTCATTTTTTTATAGAACATGAAAAATAATGCTAATTGTGTTAAATCAAAATGACAACAGAAACTTCCCAAACTACCCTGTATAAAAGTTTACATACCATGAAGACTTTCTTCTGAAAATTCACACTCACTGATATAAAAAGGTCTGAATAACAGCTGAAGGTAACTATCCTCACCTGTGAATCATTTGGCTGAAATCAATGTCGGCACAATAAGTCTTTGAGTTTCTGCACGGACATTACTGGATCCTGAGTCATGAGGAAAGCTAAAAGATCTACGGGAAAAGGTAACTAAACAGGAAGGGGATCGAAGAAGATATCCAGAACGCCAATCAGCGGAGTTCAAACTTTGATCAAGAAGCGAAAGTGAAGAGTTTGTTTGGAATACAAAGAAAAACCCTTAAATAACTTCATGTGTGATACAGAACTCTCTGACAAACTGTGGTGCAGATGCTTCAAGATGCACAATAAGGAGAAAAATGGGCTGTGTGGTCGAGTCCCCAAAAGAAAACCTTTTTCTTTTGGTAAATAAGCCACAAAATAGCTTCCTGACAATACAGCAAACAGCACAGAACAAGCCTTCAAGCTTCTGGACCAAAGTCATTTGGAGTGATGAGACCGAGATTGGTCTCTGACATTTTGGGGATGCGTGAGCTGTAACAGAACAGGAATCTTGGTCAAAATTGAAAAGGAAATCTGGGTTTTCTGCCAGGAAGAGACTATAAAGAACATCTTTTTTTTATTATTTATTTTGTTTCAAACACAGATCAAAAGTAAACATAAGGATTTAAATTAAAAATACAATTTTTTTTGTATATTTTTTATTTTTAACAATCACTAGAGACTTAAAGCTGTTATTGATGAAAAAGTAGTCAACACAAGTTATTAAGAACTGGAGTATCTAAATGTAATGTGGTTTAAGAGTTTTGTTGTTTAGCAATAAATGACTTGATCCATCCACTAACCATGAGTTGAAAACAAGTTTTTTGTTATCTTTAATATTCTCTGAAAAATAGCTGAGAATTCGTCATTTCTTCTTCTAGGGTATGTAAACTTATAAGCACAACTGTATTCGTAATCTGCTGTCTTCACTCCACCCGTGGAACAGAATCAAACAGCATCTCATAGCGTCTTACCAACCAATCAGAACTTTTTATTGTTTTTTGAGATACTGGGCTATATAAATAAAATTGAATTAAAATAAGTTTTTGTAACCTATTGAAAGGAAAATTATTTTTCAAAATTAAAGTCTGCCAGTTACCGTATTTTCTGGATTACAAGTCGCAAGAGCAAAAAATGTCGAATCAAGAAGAAGAAAACCATATATAAGTCGCTCTGGAGTATAAGTCGCACTTTTGGGAGAAAAGTCAGAGGTTTTGGAATAAATCCACCAAACCAAGTGTAGCTATAAAAAAATAATAAATAAATACAAGGATAGTAATCTTTTGATGTTAATACAACAAACATCGAAGTTTAAGAGGAAAACAATCAAATTCTCTTCCATGTTTGTTTTGGACGACACTTCTGCCACTGTCAGTAGCAAATATACTTATACTCACTTAGAGGAGGCAACCATTAAAGGACGACTAGGAAAATAACAAATATATGAAACTATTTATACCTAAAAATAAAATAAATAAATATATAAATAAAACTAGAAAAGCCACAAATAAGTCGCTCCTGAGTATAAGTCGCATCCCTGGTTAAACTATGAGAAAACGGCAACTTATAGTCTGGAAAATACGGTAACTTTGCTGCTCCTTTAACCTTGTTTACACATCGATATTTAATTTTTAGATCATTGTATCTCCCAGTTTAGGTAAGGTTTATGTTAGCAGAAATGTTACTTTTTGTGTGAAACGTTTTGGCTTAAAATGTTTTCCGTGTTGATGGAATTGTGTGACCCAGCATCAGTTTGATGTTTGAAAGTCTGTCCAGACGTATTTTGTAATTAATGTCTCTCCTTTAATATAAAGTGATTAAAAACCGGAAAGCTGCTTGTAATGCATGCCTCTGCTCTGCTCAGGATAATTAATGGGGTCGCAGTCGGGCTGTAATTGCTCTGAACACTTCCTCTGAGAAAATCACCTGCCATGCACCAACATCTCTGCCCTATATAAACAGTCTTCTGCTTTGGAGCAGCAGAGGGAAAATGTACTGTTTCACATTCTGAGGCTACAGAATCAGTCAAACCTTAGTTTGTGCACATGAAACACGGCTGCTGCTGCTGTTCTGTGTCATTTTACCTCTGTGACTTTCCATTTCCCTCCTCCACTGGGCTGAGACGGTGAGGCGGGGGTCTTGTCAGGGATGATAACAACTTTGTCCTCTGACGTGTCTAAAAACAGGACTGGTAGAAAAGTTATTCATCCTCATGCCTGTTATTAAATCTAAACACTGAATTTAGTGCTAAGTTTTGGTTCTGAGTTGTTGATTAGTGGATTTTGTCCCATTAGACAGTCTTGTAGAGCTAAACACCTGCGATCAACATGTTTTATTTGAATGTCTCCAATTCTGAAGCAAGGAAATGTCTTCTCTCAGCTGGATATTCCACCTGCTTCCATTTAATAAATCTTAATGGGATTTTGATGTAAAATATGTTGCTGCAGTTCAGCAGTTGTGTCACTAATGGATGACATTTAATTTGTTCCTGCTGTCATTTCGAAAACTGTTTAGGAGGTTCAGTCAGTGAGTTTTATTTGACGATAAATGTTACAGGTGAGTTTGTTAATAAAGGGTGAATTTGCTACAGTTTGTTCAGTCAATGTTCAACTTTTAAATAACTTTTTCTGCACAAAAATCTTTCACTTAATTCATTGAAGTCGTGTTCACCTGTGCTAACATTAAGCCACTTCATGAAGCCAGACTTCTGTATTATTAACTAAATATGAGACCTGAACCAAGTGACCCCTCCCCCCTCATGCTCCAAACAGGAAGTACCTGCTCACTCCAAAAAGCTGAAATCCCATATTCATCTATAAACAGTCATTATATTTGTTACGATAATAATTCTTGCTCTGATAACTTTTTTAAACATGCTCTTGTCAATCTTTATTTTTTTCATATTTTTTTTTAGCAGGTGGAGTTATTCAAGTGATATACTGACCAATCAGATGCCTCAATCAAAGTAGGAGGTCTCACATCGACTGTCAAAACGTTTGGCTGATATTTCAAATGTGTGGACTCCCAAGATGCTTTACTGGTTCCTATGGAAACAGACTGATATGGATCAGTCACTGCTTACTTACTTATTTTGCTTTGTTAGACTTCTATTTGATGAACCAACAACTGAAAATTATTATTTTTTTAATTTAATTACATTACACTTGCTACTACTACAATTGCTGCAGTGAGATGATCATATGTGGCAGGGGGTCTTTTATTTTGAAAGGAACTCACATGAACTGTCAAAAGTTTTTTTCTTTTAATGTTTATGTTTTATTCATGCAAAATGACTAACAGTTCGTTTATGTTTGCTGTAATAGTAACAATAGCGTTTATACAAATTAGTGTTTTATTTTTTTAAAGGGTGAAAGAAGATTTTGTGGCTCCAACTGGGTTACAGTCAGTGAGAAATCAACCGGAATGGCTGTCAGAGTTGAAGTTTGATGACCAATGTTCTATATCATATATTTTGTTTATTTTTATACTGTTTTTTAACTACTTTTAAATACTTTTTTATATATTCAAATGATTTCTGTGCTTTTTTTTCTTAATTTCATCACTTGGGTGGTGTTTAAAAAAAAAAAAGAAACCTGTTTAAGTACATTGAAAAGCAGGTTTTTTGGTTGAACGATGACGTTGAGGCTTCCAGCTTGCCGCAGGTTCCCTCTTTTCTCTTTCATCCTATTCGTGTTCTTTTTTCTTCGGGATTTGGACCAAAGGTTTGCCTTCAGAATGACGTGAGCCTGACCTGAGTTTATTCTGCTCGGATTTGCTGAAAGGATTGTGGGATTGGATTTGTTTGGCCTTGCAGTCGGGTTTATGTGCGTGACCCCGTTTACAGCGGCGCCCTGAGATTCTGCGAGTCTCTTTGTCCCAGACGATGCTGCTTCTCAAGGATTTCTTTTTTAGCAAGGATTTGGAATAATGTCCGGAAACGTCCAAGACAATTGAGACAGTTTCCCTGCTGTTAAGCTTACTAATCTCTGTGTAAGGGTGTGACTTTTGCTTCTTTAAGTGTATTTGTTTGAACCGTCAATACATTCAATTCAATAACAAACGTTTCTCTGAGGAAAACTGCCTCACAGCCAGCAGACGGACCTGTAAGAGCATCAGGTTCATTTATTGTTATATTTATAAAAACGGAGCGTTAATTAAATCATCCAATTTTACAGCTTGTGCCGGAGCTTTGGCTCCCCACACCGGGACGCTGCTCAGACTAATGACGCACGGCTGCTTGTTGTGTTGCAGCCATGGATGGAGACTTAATGAATGTGTCCATATTGATATTAAATTAAACTGCCTGCCCATTAGTTTAGGAATCCATTTACCCACTGATTGCTTTCATTCTTCGGCAAAGTCGATCTTCCAATTCAGCGTCCTGAGACGTGATCTGAAGCCCCTCCCCTTCATGTGCCGCTCCACAGCCGATTTTATTGGACTGACGAGGATTAGGACGCCACTTCTCGGTTTTTGCTGCACAAATCTGCCGCCTGGGTTCACCGAAGGGGAGAAGCTGGAGTCGGGGCGTCAATGGGAATTGTAATTCTCGTCGTCGCCGCCCCCAGACCGTCTGACAGGCGGCAGACGGACAGAGAGCCTGCAGCGTGCATCCTAAACAAGAGCTTTTATCAGACACTTTCACACACCATAAAGCTCCTCGTTCTGTACAACAATCTGCATCAGAAACACCCCCCCCCACCCCTCTGAGATATCTGATTCTCATGCACACATTGAACAGTCCCCTCCATTGTTGGAAATATTGACTATAACGAATAAAAATGCTAATGCGACACTCCCAGAGCTGTTACTCAGCTGCATGTGCATACACGGTGATCAAACTGACATCTCCTGCTGATAATGTTGGACTGTGGTGCGGAATTATTCAAAAAGGGATGAAGCCTAACCCAAATCCCTGATTTATGAAAGCTGAAATAAGAAAAGGAGCCAAACAAGAGAAACCGAAGACTGCAGAAAAATGGAGAGTTTCTGTGAATAAATTCAGAGCAAACATCTGCTAGATAAAAGCTTCTAAAGGTACGTGCTGATAAAAGGGAACGGGGCCGGCAAACTTCATGGGAAAGCGCGCCCTTGTCTCTGCCTGATCAGCCTAATTACTGCCGATTATCTGCCTCAAATTGCTTGTTGTCAAATTGCAAAGTCCATAATCAAAACCAGCAGCACAACAGATCATTATACTGTAGGAGCTGCCATGGCAGTGTCGCTTCTAAACCGCGTCCCCTTGAGAGGTCGAGTCAGTCCGCACGCCGATAACGAGGCTTAATTGAAATAAACAGCCAATTATGTCAAGATGAAGGAGTCACATTAATGCACAGGTCAGAAAAAAAAAAAAAAACCTGAGGCGGTGAGTTCGGGATGAAGCTTAGATTGATCTGAGAGACCAGCTGCAGCGCGGTAATCGCCTCCACATCTGCCCGACTCCAGTTTATGGAAATGACAGTGCAGCGTTTAAGCTGCTCATGCCTCAGCAGGCAGAGCTCGGTTCTGACTGTGGACTCTCAGAGCAACAGGAGAAGAAACCAAAACCCAGAGTTCATTAAAAATCCAAATACTTCAGCACGGCCTCCAACAGGGACACAGGAGTTTGAGGATCTCAGATGCAGGAAGGAACAAATGTCTGCATTTGTGTTAATAAAGGCGTGTCATAAAAGTTCACCATAGCCAGAAGGAAATACATGTGCAGCTTTAGCATAGATCTACATGACCCAGATTAAAAAATGTACACTGCTCACAAAAATTAAAGGAGCACTTTAAAGAAACACATTAGATCCATCAGATCTCAATATGAAGTTGGATATCTATACAAATAACAACAGGACAGTGTCTTAGGAACAAAAGGATGTCAAGTCTTTTAACAGAAATAAAAGTTTTCATTCTACAGAGGCTCAATTGTGTAGACACCATCAAATCAGAGTGAAATGAAGATGTAGCAGGCTAGTCCATTTTCTCCAAAACTTCATTTCTGCAACTCAAAATGCTTTTCAGTATCTTGTGTGCCCCCCACGAGCTTGTATGCATGCTTGACAACGTTGCGGCATGCTCCTAATGAGACGACGAATGGTGTCTTGTGGCATTTCCTCCCAGATCTGTGTGAGAGCATCCCTGAGCTGTTGTACAGTCTGAGGAGCAACCTCGCGGCGCCTAATGGACCCA
Organism: Oryzias javanicus; assembly: GCA_003999625.1. Taxonomy (NCBI): domain Eukaryota; kingdom Metazoa; phylum Chordata; class Actinopteri; order Beloniformes; family Adrianichthyidae; genus Oryzias; species Oryzias javanicus. Next base: position 7,402,638 of record CM012460.1, on the reverse strand, counting down.
AACATAATGTCCCAGAGATGTTCTATTGGGTTTAAGTCAGAGGATGGTGAAGGCCATTCAATCCCTCCATGGATATGCCTCCCCAGACCATCACTGACCCACCACCAAACCTGTCATGTTGAACCATGTTGCAGGCAGCAGAACGTTCTCCTGGTCTTCTCCAGACTCTTTCACGTCTATCACAGGTGCTCAGGGTGAACCTGCTCTGGTCTGTGAAAAGTACAGGGCGCCAGTGGAGGACTTGCCAATTCTGGTGTTCTTGAGCAAATGCCAGTGGAGCTCCACGGTGCTACAGGACGTGGGGCCCTCAGGCCACCTTCATGAAGTCTGTTCCTGATTGTTTGGGTAGAGACATTCACACCAGTGGCCCTCTGGAGGTCATTCTGTAGGGCACGAGCAGTGCTCAGCCTGTTCCTCCTTGCACAAAGGAGCAGGTATGGGTCCTGCTGAGGGGTTGAGGACCTTCTACGGCCCTGTCCAGCTCTCCCAGAATAACCAGCAGTCTCCTGAAATCTCCTCCATGTTCTGGAGATTGTGCTGGGAGACACATTAACCCTTCCGTTCTCCTTAGCTTGTTTACATTAAAAGTGGGGTCATCTGGACACCACAGGACAGTGCGCTGAACTTTTTTTTTTCACTGATTTCGGAGTTTCACTAATGTCCATGGCAGACGTAAAATCCTGTCCCCCTTCGTCCACATTTGTAATGGAAGAAATCGCATAACAATATGTGGTTGGAGCCATCTGGACCCCAAGGAGAGCGGAAGGGTTAAACCTTCTTGCTGCAGCTCGTGTGGATGTTCCATCCTGGAGAAGTTGGACAACCTGTGCAACTTCTGTAGGGTTAAGGAATCTCCTCATACTGCCAGTAGAGAGAATTACACAAGACTAAATCAGCACGAGTGGAAAACCAGCCAAAAAAGATCAAGAGGGAGAAACTTGAAATGACCTCCATGTCAGGTCTTGACAGTTCCCGCTCCTCTGCCGCCCTCTCCTGGTCCAGTTTTTTGTTTGCTTGTCTCCTTGGTTTCCGCTCGCCCTTTTTCTCCCTCTCCTCCACAGGTGTCCAGGATGCAGCAGGGAATCCTGGCACACCTGCGACTCATCACCCACGCTATTTAGGACTGGTTCGTTCAGCTTCTCCCTGCCAGTTCGTCTGCTAACCTCAAGTGGTATTGAGCCCACATTTGAGTCTGCCCCCTGGCCCCTTGTTTCTTCCTGAATCTAATTTAAATCTTTATTCTCTGTTAGTTTTGCTTTGCCTGGATCCATCCCTGCCTGCCTGCCTGGTCTCTGCTCTGCTGCACCGTCTCCTTCCCCCACCTACCTGGATCTTCAAACCTGGATCTTCAATAAACCGCTCACTGTCCGTCTCAGCAACATCTCCTGTTTTTTTGATCATGACAGAACGAACTGGCCTAACAATGGATGTTGGTGAGTCCCACCCTGTGACAACAGATGATCTTCGAAAAGCCATTGAAGCCCAGGGGCGCCTCCTCGGTCAGCATGATACGTTCCTGCAAGGTTTTTCCCAGTTTCGTGACAACCTCATGACCCAGGTAACTGCTATGTCAGTCCAGATGAATGCTCTGTCAAGCCAGCTCTCCTCTGCCGCTTTCACCCCTCCAGCTGCCCTGCCTGTTCCAGCATCTGACTCATCTACTGTCCAGAGAGACTCTTATGCCCCGGATCCGGAACTTCTCTGGTGATCTAAGTCGTTGCCGCGGTTTCCTGCTCCAGTGTCGTCATGTTTTCATGCAACGACCAGCAACCTTCAGCTCAGATAAGTCCAAGATCCTTTATGTCATTGGGCTTCTCAGGGGCAGAGCTCTAGACTGGGCAGAGGCAGCAGAATCACGCTGTTCCTTCCTCTCAGACTCTTACGTATCTTTTGAAGCTACTCTCAAGAGTGTGTTCGACCACCCAGACCATGGTGTCCAGCAGAAGACCGCTTACTAGACATTGTTCAGGATCAAGAAGTGCAGCTGATTATGCTGTGGAGTTCCAGACCCTGGCTGCAGATTCCGGGTGGAATGAGGTGGCACTCATGAGAGCTTTCAGGAGGGATTACATGACCGTCTCAAAGACGAGCTAGTCTGCAAAGACCAGTCTTCTGACCTGCATTCTCTGATCCAACTCTCCATCAGGCTCGACAATCGCCTCCGGAGCGCCAAGAGAAAAAGGGCTAAAACCGCTTCCGGCCTGTCAAGGATCGTTGAGACCTTCTATCCACCGTCTTTAGGCGTCTCGACTCGACCATCACGACCCCTACGTGAGCCCGTTGAGGAACCGATGCAGCTGGGCAGAACACGCCTCACCTCTGAGGAACGCCAGCGGAGACTTCAGCTCGGCAACTGTCTTTACTGCCGGTAAAGCTGGACATTTCATTTCAAACTGTCTGTTGCGACCAAAAGATCGGGCTCACCAATGAAACTGGGGGTTTTGTGAGCCGTACGCCTAACAACGATCACCCAGACCCTGCCTTCCAGGGACCTCAATGCTCGTACCTCAATCTCGTTTCCGGTACTGATTGATTCTGGGGCTGACGATAACCTCATAGACAGAAAATTAGCCCACCAGCTTGAACTAAAAATTTCCCAACTCGACTCCCCGATAACTGCTAAAGCTCTGGATGGCAGAATAATCTCCACAATAACCCATGCCACTGAACCCGTATCCCTTCTTATTGATGGTAATCACCATGAAATGGTCAGTTTCAAAGTCATCACCGCTCCTGAAACGCCTTTACTCTTGGGCTATCCATGGCTCAAACTGCACAACCCCCAAATAGATTGGACTAACTGTAGGATCAGCACCTGGAGCTCATTTTGTCTGGCCAACTGCCTCCGTGCTGCAACAGTTCCAGTAACCAAACCTCCAGAGCCCACTCCCATAGACTTGTCTGTTGTTCCCCAATGTTACCATGACTGGCTGATGTGTTCAACAAACAGAAAGCTACAGCCCTGCCACCTCACAGACCTTTTGACTGTGCTATTGACCTTGTCCCCGGTGCCTCACTCCCCACCAGTCGCCTGTACAACTTGTCACGTCCTGAACAAGAAGCCATGGAGTTGTACATTAGTGAAGCCCTGGCCAACGGTCACATCCGCCCTTCCAATTCTCCTGTTGCAGCAGGTTTCTTTTTTGTGTCCAAAAAGGATGGAACACTCCGTCCTTGTATTGATTACCGCGGATTGAATAACATCACTGTCAAAAACAAATATCCACTTCCCCTAATTTCGTCAGTTCTTCAGTCCTTTGAAGGAGCCACAATATTTACTAAACTTGATCTTCGCAGTGCCTATAACCAAATCGTATTAGGGAAGGCGACGAGTGGAAAACCGCCTTAACACTCATCGTGGGCATTTCGAGTATTTAGTTATGCTTTCGGACTAACAAATGCACCAGCAGTATTTCAAGCTTTTGTTAATGACATTTCCATGACTACCTGTACAAGTTTGTTTTCATTTACCTTGATGACATCCTGATTTTTTCCCGGAACCCCTCAGAGCATGTCCAGCATGTGCGTCTGGTACTCCAACGCCTGTTGCAAAACCGAGTGTATGCCAAAGCAGAAAAATGCGAGTTTCATGCCCCCTCAGTCGCATTTCTGGGTTCATTCTCGGTTCTGGACAACTTAAGACGGACCTTCCAAAATCTCAGCAATAACAGAATGGCCAGTCCCCACCACTCGCAAACAACTCCAGCAGTTTCTTGGGTTTGCCAATTTTTACCGTAAATTCATAAGGAACTACAGTGCAATCGTTCAGCCTCTCACCCAACTCACTTCCACCAAAATCCCGTTCGCCTGGTCCACGCAATCCCAAGAAGCCTTTGATTCTCTGAAGCGGAGATTCTCATCGGCTCCTGTCCTCTGTCAACCAGACTTGAAAAGCCTTTTGTGGTGGAAGTGGACGCCTCTGATTCCGGAGTGGGTGCTGTCCTATCTCAGGTATCTGACACAGACAAGAAAGTCCACCCATGTGCTTTTTTTTCCCGCAGACTGTCCTGTGCTGAGAGGAACTACAACATTGGTGACAAGGAGTTACTAGCCATGAAGTTGGCTCTGGAGGAGTGGAGGCATTGGCTCGAAGGAGCCAAACACCCTTTACCATCTGGACTGATCACAAAAACCTGGCTTATCTAAAAGAAGCCAAAAGGTTGAATCCACGGCAGGCTAGGTGGTCTCTGTTTTTTAACCGTTTCTCTTTCAACATTACTTATCGATCAGGGTCCAGGAACCAAAAGCCTGATGCACTTTCCCGGCAGTTCTCCGATGATCAAGAACCCTCTGACCCTGTCCCATCTTACCTGCCTCTTGTCAGATTGCGACCGCCACCTGGGACATAGAGTCCGTGATACGAGAAGCGCAGATCCAAGATCCTGACCCTGGCACGGGTCCTGACAACCGCCTCTACGTTCCTGCTGCAGCCCGTGCTCAGGTATTACATTGGACTCATGCTTCTCACCTTTCCTGTCACCCAGGGTTGCCCGGACTCTCAATCTTCTAAAGCGGCACTTCTGGTGGCCGGGGATGGGAAAGGATACCCGAGATTTTGTCCTGGCTTGTTCCATATGCGCTCGTGGAAAAGCTTCCTCCCGACCACCCGCTGGCCTGCTCCACCCGCTTACGATTCCCAGTCGTCCCTGGTCACATTAGCCTTGGACTTCATCACGGGCCTGCCTCCATCTGCGGGTAAAACGGTCATACTCACCGTAGTTGACAGATTCTCCAAGGCTGCTCATTTCGTTCCTCTCCAACAACTACCGTCAGCTGTGGACACTGCAGAGTTATTGGTCACACATGTTTTAGGCTTCACGGCATCCCTTCTGACATAGTCTCCGACAGGGGTCCGCAATTCACGTCTCATGTCTGGAAGGCCTTTTGTTCCTCTCTAGGGGCCACTGCAAGTCTCTCTTCTGGTTATCATCCCCAGTCCAATGGGCAAGCTGAACGGCTTAACCAGGAGCTGGAGGCATGCCTGCGGTGTGTTGCGGCTCAGAACCCTCAACCTGGGAGCGACATCTCCCATGGATTGAGTATGCGCACAACTCTCAACTGTCCACAGCCACTGGCTTCACCCCTTTTGAGGTGTGTTTGGCTTCCAACCACCTCTTTTCCCATCTGAGGAGGTTGATGTTGCGGTTCCATCTGTTCAGCAGCACATGTCCCGGTGCAGGAAGGTGTGGAAGGATGCCAGGGCGGCCCTCGTCCGTTCTGCTGAGCATAACAAACGCTTAGCTGACCGCCGCAGGGTTCCTGCTCCCGACTATGTGCCTGGACAATCTGTTTGCTCTCCACTAAAGACATTCCTCTTAAGGGGGATTCCAGGAAGCTTTCATCCCAAATACATTGGCCCTTTTACCATCCGGAGGGTGGTGAATCCGTCTGCAGTGGAGCTCTCCCTTCCCCCCTCCATGAGGATTCACCCTGTTTCCATGTGTCCTGTCTCAAGCCTGTCGCCTCCAGTCCTCTGTGCCCGCCTGCCTGTCCCCCTCCGCCCCCCGGCTCGTCGATGACTCTCCTGCTTTCACGGTTCGGCGCATCCTGGATGTGCGCCGCCGGGCAGGGCCTCCAGTACCTGATTGACTGGGAGGGTTATGGGCCCGAGGAGCGGTCTTGGGTGCCTCGGTCCCACGTCCTGGATCCGGCCTTGCTGCGGGCGTTCCATCGGGATCATCCTGACAAGCCTGGTGGTCGCCTGGGGCGCCCGTGGGGGTGGGGGTACTGTCAGGTCTTGACAGTTCCCGCTCCTCTGCCGCCCTCTCCTGGTCCAGTTTTTTGTTTGCTTGTCTCCTTGGTTTCCGCTCGCCCTTTTTCTCCCTCTCCTCCACAGGTGTCCAGGATGCAGCAGGGAATCCTGGCACACCTGCGACTCATCACCCACTCTATTTAGGACTGGTTCATTCAGCTTCTCCCTGCCAGTTCGTCTGCTAACCTCAAGTGGTATTGAGCCCACATTTGAGTCTGCCCCCTGGCCCTTGTTTCTTCCTGAACTAATTTAAATCTTTATTCTTGTTAGTTTTGCTTTGCCTGGATCCATCCCTGCCTGCCTGCCTGCCTGCCTGCCTGGTCTCTGCTCTGCTGCACCGTCTCCTTCCCCCACCTACCTGGATCTTCAAACCTGGATCTTCAATAAACCGCTCACTGTCCGTCTCAGCAACATCTCCTGTTTTTTTGATCATGACACTCCACATGGAACACCAGTCCTGTTTGGAGGGTTTTCTAATTGTTGCCACTGAAGTGCACCTGTTGTTAATTCATGAACACCAATACAGATGAAATGGATTAATGAAGCCCTCAGCTGATTAACCAGCAAGAAAATGATCAGACAGGTTTCATTCAATTCATGCCAGGACCAATAAAAAAAGTGTTCCTTTAATTTTTGTGAGTAGTATATTTTCTGCATAGAGGCAGGAATTCATTAACTGATGCTTTGTTGATTCTTTCTGTATAGCAGACAGGTGAGAAAATGCTTAGTTTCTACTAAATAAATTCTTTAAAAATCAGACAATTTGATTTTCTGGATTTTTTTTCCCTCATTTTGTCTCTCATAGTTGAGGTATTCCTATAACGATCATCTCAAGTGAGCTGACTGAATACTTTTTTGCCCCACTGTAACTTGATTATTAGATAGGTTGGAGTAGGAAAAATGGAATGCACCAATGCAGATAAAACATGACTTCTCTCTACTTGTAAAAAGATTAGCTGTCTTCTGAGCTTGTCTTTGTTGCTGCTCTGACAGCCACCTCCAAATGTTCTGAAATTGGGGTCAGGCGTCCCCTTGGACGACACGAGTTGGTTTAATTAGCGGCAAACCGAACCCAAGGTGCCATTCATCCTGCAAAGTCAAGCCCTTACATCGTTCCGTTGAAAAAGAAGAAGAAAAGTTTAGCTCCTCTGCAGCTCTGACAGGCTGCAGCTTCTGCTCTCAGCTGAACAGAAGAAGCATCCATGTGGATTCTACTGATGAAAACACGGCTGACAGACATTTCTAATATGGGCCATATCACAGTCCCATCAGTACTGACACGGAGAAATACACGCACACACACACTTCTTGCATCTTCACTCAAACTATGAAATCTGGAGCGAATTGTGTGATGAGAGCTTGACGTTAAATTCTCCACAAACCCGACTGCTGAAAGAGAACCGGGCGACAAACAACAACCAAACCAACGTGGAGGACGGAGTAAACAGAGCGAGGAGCGTACAGATGACTCTGACAGTTTGCCAAAATGCAGAAAAGCTAGTAATTATACACAAGTCAGTCAGACTGCGTCTGTGATGAGGACATGAAAGAAATGACGGCTCCATCATACCAGAAAACAAAGGTAGACACTTGTTTGTTTTCACTTCAACAGCTGTCTGACATTTCCATCTACAAAGTAAATCCTTATGACTTTTTCACCTGCAGGCAAAATCTTTGTAGTGTGTTTTGTTGCTTTTAGTGCAGGAATAAGCTGTTTCAATTGGCACTCCCTTTTTCAGTGTCAAACTAGATGTATAATAATTGTTATACTCTGATTGAATCCTGTTGATGTGGTTAAATCATTTCATGAAACCTATCAGAAAAGCTGAACAGTGACATGAATTTCTAAAAGTTTCATATAAGTTTTTTTTAACTCTTTGTTTCACTGAAATATATGAGAGGCCATATGTGACATAATTCATACTGGCATACAAACTCTACACAGATGTGTCCGTGTCCCTGTGGGGCTGTTTCTGGTCCTTGCCTCAGAGTGCTGGACCTCTCCAAAATACCCAACAGAGGGACTTGGTTTACTCTCGTCTGCCATGCTTGTCTGGAACTCCCACTTTGGCTCCAGGTCAACAACCTTTTGCTCTCCACTGGTGTGTTTTCTGACTTATTTACAGTTTTTCTCGATTGTTAGGACACTTTTCTTGAAAGCTGTTCTCCCTTTCTCTAAACTGGGAACATAAAACTCAATTTTCAAGCTACAGCCACAAAACTTCTTCTGATTTTTATTGCAAAACCCAACTTTCACCACAAAACAGTTCAGTCTGTGCTCAAAACGGAACAAACTGACATGTAATTGAGCCTGCACTTTATAATGCTTTTTTTCATTTTTAGAATTTCAAAATCAAGTCCTGTAGAAATTTTCCTGATGTCTCTGCTGAAAACAAGTGCACTCACTCGATTGAATTTAAACCATAATGCTGACAGAATTTTTTGTTACTGTATGATTTTATGTCTAGTGTTAGAATACAAAATGGAAAAATTACAAAATAAAGTTAGTGTCACATAGAATAGATTGTGCCGATTATAATGATACCAGGTAAGCAAGAAAGTAGTCTTTCAAATTGAAACTACAGAAGTGAACTTAAAGGATAATCAAACAGCCAAAATTTGAAAAACTCAGGCAGAGGGGTGGGGCTTGGGGGATAGACTGTTATTACTGAAGAAGCAGGTCATGGCGTGAAATTGCATGGTTTCACCAATCACAAAATACCTGTCGGGGGCAGCACACTGACAGTTTTGGACTATATTTTCAAGAATTCAAAAAATGTTATTTTAATGTATTGAAAAGTTGGCCAGACTCCAACTTTAAAGCCCCATTAATAGAGGTCAAAAGCATAAAAAAGTTGATTTAGGGTAATGTTACCCTTTAAAGAAAACAAAAACTGAGATTTTGGCCCTAGACTCCAAAGACTTAAAGTTGTTTTTTCTTTAGTACTTCCATTGGAAACTGTGGAACTTCACAGTAATTTAGTAGGGAAGAAGCTTCAAAGAGAATCCTGTTTTAGTGATACTAGTTTGGCGGTGCATATACCGTAACCCTTGAACACGGGATTGTCATGGTTGCTTCCTAGTGCAGTAAGGAACTGTTTTTTTCCACATTAACTATATTTTAAAATTTCTGACTATTTCATGACAGTTTTTCTAAGTCAATTAATTTTTTTCCTCACACTTAAACACTTTTCAAACAGGATTTACATTCTTGTCTAACAGACACTTTTTGGGAAAACATGTCTGCAGAATAATTGACAGGCGGGAAAAAAATGTGACGAGATTGTGACAAGGGCCTGCATCAGGACCCCATGAAGTTCTTGAAGAAACCACGTATCTGTGAAAATATGTATTTAAATAGTCCTAAAATGTTAGAGAGGAAAACCCTTCTCGTAGTTTAAAGGACTGTCTTAGAAAAAAATTGTTTACACGGAAATGTATCTGCATGATGAAGGTAAATGATGTGTGTGGAGTCTTAAAGGTGTGTGCTGAATGTGTCACTCTTCCCTGTCACAGCTATGATATAACTTTTTTTAAGTGTGACTGTGTAGTGGATATAAACAGCCAGATTTTTCATTTCAGAGATCAAAGTTAAAATATAACTAGAAAAGTTGCATTACCTGCAATGATGCTAGTGTGAATGCTTTTTGATGAAAATAGTGACACAATTTACTTTAATAGCTGAAGGGATTTGATAGAAATGCAAAAGCTATTTGAAAAATCTTAAATTTGCTAAAAGACTGGACATTTTGTTAAAGAACTATGAAAGAGTGCTGAAGTTGACCTAAATTTCTGAAAAATTGGTAGTAAAAATGCTTAAAAAATCCCTAATTCATGCCAACTTTACAAAAATATTTGATGTTGCTTAAATATGAGCTAAAGTCCAAATTAGCCAAAGAAAAACCTTAGTAGATCTTAAATCAGCCAAAAAAGTTAGCTCATCGCTTAAACACTAGCTAAGCTACAAAATAGCCTCAAATTTCTTGGTAAATTGGTCAAAACGGCCTGTTGCTGAAATACTAGCTAAACTCTAAATTGGCCTATAAAGACCTCGATAGATAAAAAATTAGCCAAAAATGTTACCATGATGCAAAACTATTAACTAAACCCCAAATTAGCCTGAAAAACCTCAATAATTGCCAAATTAGCCAAAAAAGCTAGCTTGTTGCTAAAAGCTAGACTCCAAAATAGATTAAAACTCCTCCATAAACTAAATTAGCAATTTACAATTTTGCCAAAAAACATTAGCATGTTAATAACATATTAGCTAAACTCAAATGTATTTGAAAATAAGCTTACTATAAAAGCTGAAATCATAGCCCATGAATATATTTAAAGGTTTGTTGCTAATCAACTTAAAATTTTGAAATTTGAAGGCTTTCTCATTCATTACCAATGGGACATATTTTGCTCTATATTTTAAATACTATTAAGTTTATGAATACCAAAAATACAAGCAAAAATTAGTTTTGTAACCTTAATATTCCAAATTGGATAATTATTCAATGAGTCTGGCAATAGAAGATATAGATTTTCTTATATACATTGGAAATTGTCATTGTACAGTGAGATTTTGACTTGAGTTCCACCAGCAGAGATCCCCTATCAAGTATGACCTGATGCACTCTACCAAAGTTTCTGTTGAAACAGGCAAATAGAGCTGGGTTGAGAGGATGTGGTAAAAAAAAAGACTGGTAGACTTACAGCCATTAGTGATCACAAATAAGATTTAAATAAATAATAATTTGGCCCAAATTATGAATGTTTCTCATGATGCACATGACGCCACTGACCGTTCTAATTTAAATTAAAGACAAACTAAAAACATGTTTATAGTGTATTTTAAGCAACCAGTATTTAGCTTCCTTGAAGGTTATTTTCTCAGCAAAAAATGTCCTAATTTTATTTCGGAATGCTGGTATGGTGCAGTTTTTACATTCAATTACTCTTGCAGGTTCACATAGGGGGAGGACTACATCATGTATAACTTCTGAAAAGAATTATTTCTCCAGTCTTACAAATCCCCAACCACTACTTATGAAGACGACAACTCCAGCCTATTATTGAGAGGATGACGATTGAAAAAGCGCTAATGCTTTGGGAGATCTTGGGTTTTGTTAAGCAAATTACTTAGATTTCACAGGATTGAGGCATCGCACCGAACTGAACTCTGCAGAAACAAAGAGGAGTAAGGAAGATGCAAAGTTTATTCTTTTTTTTACGTTTTCGAATTTTTAAACCAACACAAAAATGAATCATTGAGATCAAATGACCTTGAAGCATTCTGATACGGTCTTTACAAACATATCTGATAGAATAATCTGGGTCCTTGTCCTTGACCCACTTTAGTTAAGTGGAGCTGCTCAGTGGACTCAAATGATCCAAGTATCGAGCAGCTCCCTCGTATGAATGAATGAAAGGATGTCCTTGAAAATGAAAGATATCTCTCACTAGATTTATTCTGTAACAAAAGTGAAAATTTTTTTAAATGAATAAATAGATAATTGTGCAATGCAGTATTCTCCCCTTATTTACAGGGGTTAGAGACTGGAGATATCTGCGAATGCGGAGACCCCCCCCGTCCCCATTTTACCAGGTCTGGGAAATTCCATTGAGCGATTCCATTCAAAGCACATGAGAGGTGTAGACCAATGATGAAGCTGTGCGTCAAAAGAAGCGGCATCAGCTGACTTAGAAACGGACGGGAAGTTAAAAAGTTAACCACGGAGGATAATTATAATCAGGATCAGGAGTTTATTACGATTGAAGCCAGCCTCTACGCTACAGAACAGTCTATTGTTCTGAATTAAAAAGAAGAAATAACTCTTTATGTAGTAGAGCAATCCACTGTTCTTCAAAAAATGTTTTAAAAAGCTCGAGTAGAAGTGTTTTTGATGAGTATGGATCGGTAACCAACATTCTGTGAGACAGAAACGGGGGTGGGTTTCCGTATTTGTGGGTTTGCTGTGTCTCCAGCCCCCAACCCCCACAAATAAGGGGGAACGCTTTATGTAAATAATAAGAAGATTTCAAGGGGCGAAGAAGAATCCAGCTGCAAAGAGAACAAAACTTCCGGTTTGGACCTTGAGTCGGGAAAAGTGCTGTTCAGACGCTTCCTGTTGTCCTAATACCTTTATGCCAATCAATGGGCTACATCGTGTGACAACAGAAGCTCCTCCCTAACGGGCTTTTTCGGGCACTTCTAAGTGAGCTGATGTCATTTCTCCATGCAGGGGCATGGAGAGAGGAAGAGGGGTAGCCAGCGTGCTCTGCATCAGCACCGCAGCACCTCCTTAGGACATAAAAAATTCACACACGCGTCTTGATTTGCCTGCGTTTTGTGACAAACTGGGAGAGTCATGTGACTGGAAAAAAACTTTAAAAAAAAAACTGGCGAACGCGAGAAGCCGCGAATAAAGAAACACACATACTTGGGGGACTAGACTGCATGGCTCCCTCGGTAAAGCAGGATTTCTGCCCCCCCAACTCACCCACCCAGACACATAAGTGATAGAGCAAAAATGGTCACTGAAGTGTTTAAAGAGCTCCACTGTGACAAGGCTCCCTCGGGGGCTGTCCCTCCTTTTTCATCCTTAAAGTTTTAATGAAGCACTAACAGATAACACTTTGTGCCCCCTCCTCCCCACCATCCCCCCACCCACAATCTAACTTCAACAGGGGATGTGTCAGACAAGGAGAGGTGCAGCACCAGGAAAAAAAAATATGATTGTGTCAAACTTTTGAATTATTTTATTCATGGTTTTACTTATAATCTTCTTAACATTTTTACATGGAGTGAGTGTTGTGTAAAACTGTAAAAATAAATCAAAAGATCATTGCAATTTGGTCCCCCCTGCAGTAGATGGTCGCCTAGGTCGGCTGTGCCTCGGGCCGGCCCTGGAACAATGTACTACTACTTTTTTTTTGTCACTTATGGCTAACTTCAGAATTGGAAAAGTAGAATTCTGGTTTTCTAGATCAATAGATTCAATGTTGCTCCATCGTTTATGTTTTAAAGCTTTTAAAACTCTTGTATTTGACTTTGGAGACAACTACACTCACAGGCAAGATGCGTCAGCGTTTGTGCAGAAGCTTTAACACTGGCAACGTTCCTTGATGTGAAATATGCATGGTTAAACTCCATTTTTTTCTTTACAATCAATTTATGTCACGTCAGGAATAAATCTAATTAAACCTGCTCAACATGCTGTTTCAGTGTTCAGGTGTTGACGCCTTTTCCATGAGGGAAAATCTGAAGCCGTTTCCATCTGCACCTCTCAGACACCGGGAACATTTCGATGCACAGAGACGTCTTAACTCAGAGTGACAAAGGAATGTTTATTCGCCTCATTTGTTCAGTTGGGATTTTCATTTCAGCTGCCCGGGCTTAAGGATCCATCTGCTGTGGCAACGCTAACCTCTTTGACAATGCAAACACTTTGTCAGAGCAAATAACTGACAGGTGTGCACATCTCTGTGAGCAGCATCCTCAATTATGAGCCCAAGGAAAGCTGCACTCAGAGGACGCTCTGCATTCAGAGCAGCAACACGTAGCAGTGCCATGACTCCACGTTCAGTCACAGCTTCATTTGCACACAGCCAACAAGCAAGAAACTGTTTCTATATTGATTTAAATGTAATAACTTTTATATAAAAGGGACAAACATTCAGAATAATTGAAAAAAACTTTATGGTCCATGTATGCTGTGTGTGCAATGGGCAAATGGAGTACTCGAATTTAGTGAAAGGCCGGAATTTTCAAAACATTTTAAAATTAAAGCACATGAAGAATTCTCATTTGCTCTTTCACTCAAACTCAAAAGATTTTATGTTAGGAGTTAAGATCTGTTAAACAAATTAAACATAATTTGGTGTTTCAAAGATGGAATGAGGGTGATTAAGTTGTAAAATGGCTTTAAATTAAACTCGTGTGAAGCATCATCATACATATCCATCTACAACAGGAAACAGGAACTGACTGTATGTCAGAATTGTTATTTTTTCTGTCTAATAAATTTTGTTTCAGACTTAATTCTTTCTTATTTCAGATTATAAAATCTGTAGGAAAATATGTATGATTTTTTGGGTTATGTTTAAGAATCCTTCCTGTTGAAGGCAGGATTTTCTTTTGAGGAAAATATAGGTTGATTGGCCTGTGGGAGAGGTAAAGCCTTGGCTTTTATTGTATATGTTTTTGTTTTTAATGTAAAGCGCTTTGAGCTGCGCAAAGCATGAGAAGTGCTTTTTTATAAATAAAGTTTGATTTGATTTGATTTAAGGGAGGAACTTCTCCCAGTTTAGAGAGAGCAGTCGGGGTTGAAGTGGTGGCTGTAAGCTCTCCCAATATTCTTTCTTTGTTTTTTTTTTTAAGAATGCCAAGTCTAGAACAGCCTGGCAAGAGATCTAGATCAGGGGTCTGGAACCTTTATTGCTGAAAGAGCCATTTGGTTAAGGTTCTTATGGACTACAACTCAACGAGAGCTGCAAAATCTCACCTGAAAGTTAAAAGACTAAAGTATAAATTTCCAAGCAACTGAATGTAAATAAAACAGACAAACCTCTGCTTTGAGTCTGTTTATTCCTCCTCTTCCTTTCTTTTTTGACCTTAAAGCCATCCCTGAGGGCTTGTTTTGCTGCTTTTTCATCCTTAGTTTTAAAGAAGCCCCCAAGCTTCGACAGGGGCTGCATCAGGCAAGGAGGGGCGCAGTCCCAGGCGAAATTATTAATTACGTCAAACTTTTGAGTTATTTTATTTATGCTTTTAATTTTACCTTTTTAACATTTTTTACACAAAATAAGTGGTGTGTAAAGCTGTAAAAAATAAATATATATACAGTATCTCACAGAAGTGAGTACACCCCTCACTTTTACTACCAGGTTTCTGGCTATTTAATGGATCTATTATGAATTATTTTGCAGAAAAAACAACTTTACACTGTTATACAAAATGGACGCTGACTACTTTTCATTTTGTCAAAAATCCATTTTGGCAAAGTTGTCCCATGAAAAAGCTATAAATAAATATCTGCAAAAATGTAAGGGGAATACTCACTTTTGTGAGATACTGTAGATACTGTATATATATATATTCCCCTCCAGCAGATGGCGCCCTAGGCGGCCGCCTAGGTGGTCTATGCCCAGGGCCGGCCATGGATACAGTGAATAAAGACATGAAGGTGGTTGGTGTTAGAGTAGTAGAGGATTCAGAAGACTTGGTTATATGGAGGAAGCTGATTGGCTGTGGAGACCCTTGAAAAGAAAAGCCCAAGGGAAAAGAAGAAGAAATTGAGGTGTAAAATGTTTCTGAATCTTTCAGTGAGAGGTCTTTGTTGTAAAACGTGAAAATATACCTTCACTATTAATTTTCCAATGCTTGATCCCATTCAAAGGGAGAATTATCCATCTATTCTTATTTATTTGCTTTTGCTTAATTTTTTCCTTATTTGCTCTTGATGATTCTACAGAGGTAAGCGTTCTTATTTTCAAACTGCCTTTCATCCTCAGTGCAGTTGGACTCCATTTTAACAAGGCCACCAGCTTTTAATTTTAAATTTGAAATAAATATACATACAAGCTTGTGCTGTAATCTCAAACCACTTCTGTCTTAACTCCAGAGAAGTGTAAACAGAAAATGGGTGGACAAAAAAACTTGTAGCTGCTCATCTGAGGACCGGAATTATTTAAGTCTTTGCTGTGTTTCAAAGTGAACTTCTTGCAGCAGTATCTGATGCTACAGCTCATTAGAGGAGCTTCTTCATATAAAGAAAAAAAACTGATGTTTTATTCACAGAAATTGTCAGCGTGGCTCATATTAGTGCTGAAACCAGAGTTATCAGGTGGAGACAAGGCCGACTTAAACGCCCCAAGAATACTGATGTGCGTCAGAACTCACAGGTGGATGCAGATTTTGCACCAACTGTACGACCTTGGACATTTATGAGATCCATGTAAAGAAACAAAACAAAACGTTAAATTGGCGCAGAAGCAGAAGTTGTATTCATAAATTGTTCAACATCTTTTTTTCCTGCTGTTATGTAGCTTCAGTCGCAAATGAGTGTGTGAAGACTGAACTGCCTCTGAAAGCAGAATCTCTTGGTCTGCATGTGTGTGAATCATAGATGAATGCTGAATTTGAAAGCAATACTGAGAGAGCACCAGGATTCTCAGAAAGACTTACTGACTACCAGCGCACTGACTTGATCATACAAAATCTTGAAAAAAAAAGGGGTAAAGAAGTCATTTGGTTTTTTTTCCACATTTTTCTTACTTAAGTATTTTTGCTACATTTTACTCTGCTTCAAGACACATTGACTTCAAGTTTTAACTAATCTGACGAGACAGAAAATAGATGTTGAATGTTGTTGACTGAATATGAAGGTGTTTGGTTCGCTTAAAGTGAACCACAGTTCGTTTCTCCCGATAATCCTGAGCACATTTTTAGTCT